>JAOVVA010000052.1:28323741-28343634 GCA_028565275.1 Leiocassis micropogon | reverse complement strand
CTCCACTACACCTACAAGTAAAATATTTACCATGAAGAAATATAATTTCTCCCAAAAACAATTATTGATCTGGTTACATCAACATCCATTGACCGAAAGACTCTTTATAAATAAAACTGAAATATCTTACTCCGCTAAGCTCACAAGCAGATTATTCACATCACAGGAAACTTCTCACACTCGCACTTTAAAGTGGTTTCCGTGTGCAGGTGAATGACTCACAGGTATTTATAGTGATGAGACGGGTGACATCAGACAGGTCTGATCATTTCACTTCCTAACGAATATTTTATCAGCAGGTAAGTTTCAGAGGTTTGGACGGATTTAGAGTTTATAAGCGGTGGATAAAAAAAATACTGCAGTGTTTCAGGGAAGACCAACAAACTGCCTGTGAACTCGCACGCATGCACACACACTCGCACGCACGCGCGCACACACTAAAGCTGTCTCACACCTCTGACTTCAGTTTCTCTTGCACTCTGTGTGTGAGACGAGGTTAATAAGGCCATGAACAAACGATCACTCGGCGCTGGGTTTCTATGCGAATATCATGAGTCACTTTTATTAAAAGCATCATTACTACAGTTGGCAGCCATTTACAGTTCATCATACATGATGTTTCAAAAAAAAGAGAAAAAATATGAAGAGACAAAAAAGATAAAGGGAAAACAATAACATTTACAACGTTTATGTCTGTAAACTTCAAGGCTAAGTTTAGAATTGAGGTAATGCTGTTCATCTTGGTGGCTAAAGTAACAAAAAGTCCATTCAAATAGATAAAGGTACCTGATTTCATCCTTACACCAGTGCATCAACGTGGAGATCGTTATGAGACAATTCGACCGCAATAAGTCATGACGCGTCCGTTTTCTGAAACACCACCCCCTCTCTCTCACACACACACACACACACACACACACACACACACACACACACACAGTGGTAAAGTGGAACATTCAGGAGCTGCCTTCGGTTATTGCTGTCTCCACAGGCCGAGCGTCTCCTCACCCGTATAGATTGTCAGTGTGAGAGACTTGAACAGTCCGAGTGTACGCTATGATATGTGAGAACTTCATCCCTCAGCAGAACAGTACGACAAAAACTAAATCCTCATTTCAATCACTTTTCAACTCCATTTTCAGCAGCTCGAGTTGCTCGTCTTAATGCTGTTTAAAAACGCTACGCCGCTGAACCTTCTTCATCGAGATGCTCCTCACTCACCGTTTACAACATCGACAGCAGAGAGAGAGAGAGAGAGAGAGAGAGAGAGAGAGAGAGAGAATAAACACATTGAACAGAAAGAAGCAGCACAGCACTATCAGAACCTCCTCAGTCCTAATGACAGAATTCGGGATGTTTCAGTCATCACCTCTCTAAAGAGCGACACCACAGGCAACACACACACACACACACCCCCGCTACCGCCTCAGTGTGTGTGTGAGAGTGTGTGTGTGTGTGTGTGTGGAGTCCTGCAGAGACATCATCGTTGTGTTACGTCATCATGATTCTGTTTATCTGTCAACAAAACTAAACCAAAATTACATAAAAGTTCTGTGTTTGAGAAATCAGTAGAGTTTTTCTTTAAAAGCCCTCAGTGTAAAAGGCAGGAAGTCAGTCAGGTGAATTCGGCTCTTCAGTCACTCTTATCCTCTTCATCTTCTCCAACCTCCTCCTCCTCATCCTCCTCCTCCTCATCATCATCCTCCTCCTCTTCCTCTCCCGCGTCCATGGAGTCGAGTTCCTCACCCGCTCCGGTCAGATCCTCGGTTTTGTTCTCGCCCTCCTCGGAGTCGCTGTTCTCCAGAGCGCTGCTGGGGTTCCCCGCGTCCGGGTTCTGTACCGTCTCCTTACCCGCCTCCTTCTCCTCTCCGGCGCCTCCTAAAGCGCCGCTCATGGCGTTCTGGAGCTCGGTGAGAGCCGCGGGAGAAAAGCCGGGCAGCCCCAAACCGCCCAAGCCAGGGGGCAGGAACATGGAGGGGTAGAAGAGTCCCGGAGCCATGGTGGAGAGCAGGAACGGGTTAAACGCCAGAGGACTGGCAGAAAGATTGGACGCTGCTGCTGCGGCGGCGGCAGCTGCAGCCGCTACGTTGGCGTCACTCGACTCGGCCTCGACGGGTTTCTCCGCCTCCTCCTTCTCCTCGCTTTCTTCCTTGGGTTCTCCATCTTTCTTCGTCTCCTCAGACTCCGAACTGGCCGTGGCGTTTGCATTCGGGGTTAAGTTAGCAGCAGCGGCGGCCGCCGCCACGTTGCCCCCAAACAGCCCTCCAAGGCCAAAGACGTTAGGCAGGGCCCCCATGGCGGGAAGCATGAGGGGCAGCATGGTGGCAGCGTTCTTGTTATCTGCAGCTCCTGCAGCCAGAGAAGGAGATAAGCCCATGAGGAGCTGAAGGTTCTGCAGGTTCTGTAGGTTCTGCAGGCTGCTTAGGTCCATTCCTCCAAACAGGCCGTTCAGCAGGAAGGGGTTCACCCCCGAGGTAGAGGCTGCAGAAGCTGCAGAGAGAGAGGCCTGAGCTGCGGCCGCTTTAGCGATCTCCGATTTAGGTCTTCGCCCCCTGCGCCGGACACCCTCCTCTCGGACCACCGGACCGGTCAGGAGACGATCGAACATGGACTCGGGCAGGAAACCCTGAGAAACCCAACACACTTAATTTAATTATTCAGGATAAAGAAATAAACAATAAACAATGATGTCACTGCTGGAGGTGCAGAGAAAATTCTGAAGATAATCAGCAGGAACTCACAGACTGTTTGACGATGTCGGTCCAGTCTGGAGCGACGGCGAACTCTGGATTCTCAGAGAGCCATCGGGGCAGATCCTTCATCGGAGGAGCCATAGCGCCCCCCATCTGCAGCACAACACAACACGGGTTACACACGAGAACCAGGCAAGCACACATCCAGGACAATAACTGTGAGACGTGCACGAGACCGTGTGAGAGAAGTTCTTGCCTTTCGACCGTTCCTCTTGTTGACCACCGGCACCCTCTCCTCCCCCGTCAGTGTATTGATGTCGATCTTGTTTGGGTTTCGACATCGATGTCTCTTCTGCTTGGGTTTCCCCAACTGTGAGAGGAGAAGCTCCTCGCTCTTCTGCACACAAAACAACACCGTCAGAGAACATTCTACCGACCCAGACTCTGCACAATCAGCTCCAGAACCGAACACCCAGATGTGTCTGTCCGGTCAGGAGTGCCAGCGTCCCCTTTAATACAGTGAGGAGGGACTCGTATTTGGCGTCCTGTCCCTGTTCAACACCTCCGAGCCACACACACACTGAAAGCACGAGACGTTTCTCTTTAACAGATGCGTCTCTGTGATTAGATTAAACACTCACTGGTATGTATCCAGGCACGTCCATGGTGTAGGTGGGGTGCTGTCTAAGCCACTCCTGTAGGTCCTTAGTGCTCGCTCCATCCTCCCCTTCCTCTTTCTGTGCAGGAGCCGGAATGTGTCTCGGTGCCCGTGCTGGCACGTGTGTCCCGTCTGCAAAACCTTTGGTCCCGTTTGAATCGTCCTGCAACGAACAAGAAAAAAAAGCCAAGTTACAAACCAGTACCTCAGGATGTTCTGCTCCAGTCTAATCACAGTTAGATAACTGTACACACACACACACACACACACCAGTACAGCAGGGCAGGGCAGGCAGAGAGCACGGAGCGTTCTGGATCTTCACTAGAGTTCACATCAGGATTATTACTAAACCGAAACACGTCCTATTTTGAAAGAAAGCGTTTTACCTTGTTGAGCTGCGAACCCTTATTGCCCATGAAGAGCAGCTCGAGGCCCTCGACGTTTTTCCTGCGTCCTCTCCTCCTCCGTGTGGGAATTTCAGCCTCCAGCACGGCCCCGTTGGCCCTGGAGGCCCCGGCCGCCTGCAGCAGCTCCATCGGGGAAGCCACGGAGCCGGGGAACACCGAGGAGGAAGAGGAGGCAGAGGAGGAAGGAGCCAGGCCATGTAGAGTTTTGGTGAGGTCCATAGCTCGAGCCTGACCCTCTGCAGCGTGAGACTCGCGGAGCTGCGCGACCATCTCCATCAGATTACGCCTCTTAGCGGCTCGCTCAGCCTCAATCTCCACCTTCCTCCTCCTGCGTCTTCGCTGACGAGGAACAGACAGACTCAGAGCCTCGTCCTGTGAAAACACACACACACGTCGTGATGAGCAGATCTCGAACACAATGGACTTTTAATCAGCAGAACCAAAGGGAGTTCAAGTTTAAGCCTGAGAAACTCGAGACTCTCCTGCTTGTTTAAATCACATTTCCACCTCACTAAGCTCGGAGACGCTTTATTTTATACACAATTAGGAAACGTCCTGCCTGATCTACACGGCACAGCCGAGACCTGGGGCCTGTTAGAAATGTAGCAGAGGAATATAAAGTGTTTATTCAATTCCATTGTATTAGTAAAGTGAGAGGTTAATATGGACTGCAACGTCTGGAACAGTGTCCTGGCGCCTTCAATAAATAAATAATCAGATTGGCAGGCTAAGGTTTTTCTGGATCTTTGGTTCACATTAATGTTAAGCAAACTGTTAAATTAACTGCATGTGTGCTGGCGCTCCTTCAGAATCATACCACCGACACACTCGCTCAACAGATCAGGCTTGTCTAGAAGCTTGCAGCACACACAAACACACACACACACCTCCATACTGAGGTGTAGAGTTCCCCGACCTGTCAAACCCCACTTTAACCCCAGAGTTTATCAGATTTGTGTGTTTAAATTTGCCCTATTGAGCATGAGTGGGAGGAAGAACTCTCAAAA
Organism: Leiocassis micropogon; assembly: GCA_028565275.1. Lineage (NCBI taxonomy): Eukaryota > Metazoa > Chordata > Actinopteri > Siluriformes > Bagridae > Leiocassis > Leiocassis micropogon. Next base: position 28,338,869 of record JAOVVA010000052.1, on the reverse strand, counting down.
CAACATGAAGAAACCTTGAGATGAGCCAGACACGAGAGAGAGAGAGAGAGAGAGAGAGAGAACCCATCCTCACGTGTGTGATTATAACTGTGTATAACTGCAGCTGTGGGAAGAACTCGTGAGCCATCAGAGGCGCGTCAGAGCTCATTATAAAGTCTTTAGCTTGATGTGCTTCAGGTGACTAAAGATCAGAATCCATCAGACTTATTTTAATACTTTTACAATAGAACAGAATTCTGGGTAATGGAGAACACACTGAGACTGCAAGTAAGGGGTGGATAACTGCGTGTGCGTGCATGTGTGTGTGTGTGTGTCTTGCCTTATTGATCTGCGGTGACATGGTGATGTCATCACTCCCGCTGTAGCTGCTCTGATTCATCACGGAGAACTCTCCCATGCTCCTCCGGGGCAAAGGGCTGTCCGTTGCCATGGCAGCATATCCAGGCAACAGGCCAGGCAAGTCGAAGTACTGCCTCCTATTGGACGGCCACTTGCCCTTGATGATCGCCTCACAGATGTTGTCCATCCGATTGATCATTACCCGGTCCTGCAACACACACACCGAGCGAGCGAGCGAGTGAGTGTGTGTGTGTGTGTGTGTTTTTCAATTAAATGATGAGAGCACGATGGGAAACCTGATCCAGTCCCTCAAAGTGGTGACCAGTACTTCCTGTATTTCTTTACCTTTGGCCAGAAGGAAAACGCAGCTCGCTCTCCAAACGCCTGAGACACTGAGGGCTCGACGTCGTCCAGGCCGAAGTAATCCCGCGTCTCATCTCGTGCCGTGCTCATGGAGGCGTTGCTCTCTTCGTCAAAGTTCTTCCTGTCTGAGGACACGCCCACTAACGGAGACGTATAGTTAACTCATCATAACTTACACAAATGTTCTACATCTGAATCTAATCTCCGCTTATTGAAAACTGTAACTAAAGAGAAATGCACACATTTAAGACACCAGTGTAAAATAAAATCACATTTTATCTTAAGTTTTATTTTATCATACTATTTATTTGCTCTTTACATTAAAACCAGAGATAAAGAAGAAACTAATTTACTGACGCAGCTGCTGTTAAAGATCAGCAGTGTTTACCTTCAGCCTGTGATGATTTCTCAGATTTATCATCTTCATCCATCTTCTCCTCCTCCTCCTCTTCCTCCTCAGTATTGGGTTTACAGCTCTCCGTCAGGTTTTCCGGCTCCTCCGTGCTCGCGTCTTTGCTAACAGGAACAAGAAGTGCGGGCGTGTCCTCGGACTCCGCGACCTTCTCCTCTTCGTCCGTTTGAGGAATGCCCTGACTTTCTTCGCTCTTTACTTCTGCTCCGTCTTCTTTCTCCATCTTCTCCTCTTTCAGATTCTTCTCTTCCTCCTCAGTCTTCACTTCCTGTTTGGGTGAGACAGCCTCCGGTTTCTCCTCCTTCACATCCTCAGTGTCCAACTTCTCCGCAGTGTCGTCTTTGAGCTCGTCCTTCAGGTCCTCGTCTTTGATCAGATCCACGGTGGCGAGCGGGTTGGAGGTCAGGCCCGGGTCGGATCCTCGGCTCTGGAGGAACTTGCGCTGGGCCTGCAGGAAGCCGAGCTCCGGGTCGTTCTGGATGTGGTAGTCTGTGCGACTCACCCCGTGCTTGGCGGCTCCCTGGAGAAGGTCCCGGTCGTGTTTTCCCGCTTCCCACCAGGCCGGGAGGTCGGGGCTGGGCTGGCACAGACGCAGTCTCTCCTCCAGCTGTGGGTGGGGCAGGACCTGCTCCCGGATCCGCCGCAGTAACTCAATACGGTAGAGAGTGCGGGAGGCTCGCTCCTCTGTGATCGGGTCGATGATCAGCGTGGGGTCGGCCAGCTCTACTGGGAAACAGGAAGACGTGAGTCTACACAGTCAGCATCAAACTCTCTAAAACAGGAGCTAAAGGGGACTTATAATAAAGGAAAGAGAATTTAAAAAACATCAATAAAAAAAAACATCTAGCTTTTTGGATAAACGTCTAAATAGTGATTAAATAGTCTGCAGAATGATGGTGTGTCTGGGTCTCCGGGACATCTGATCATGTGACATCACTTTTACTTAACATTAGTAACTGGAGCTTAATGACAATAGTAATAATAATAATAATAATAATAATAATAATAATAATAATATAGATAATAATTTAGATAAAGCTGAGAAGAAGAAGAAAAACTGAGACATGAAACAGCTAGTAGCGAGTTTCAGGAACTTTAACCCAGACTCAGGTGGTCATGAGTTCAGATCGTCACTCGTTTATGCCCTATAGCTGAGTGACTGCTGACCAGGTTTCAGGATCAAGAGAGAGTCTGATCTCACAGTTAAATCAGAAAAAAAAAACAGTGAGATTAGACAAACTAAAGATTATAGAATGAGGATAAATTTGTTGAGAAAAGAGAGAGTCGTACCCGAGTCTTTGACCTGCATCCGACACACACGCTTGCACATGGCCACGAAGGCGTAGTAATATTTCTCCAGGCTCTCATCCATCTTCTTATCGAGACGAGCGAAGGCCCGGAACTGCGCCCAGTCGAAACACTGCCTCTGGACATCATACACCACTCCGAATGTAGAAATCACACGGTAGAAATCCGCCTCCTCACGCCTCGTCCATCTGGGGCACGGGGCAGAGAGAGAGAGGGGTCACGCACACACACACAGGTAGTGAAGAACTCAGAGAGAACTAAAGAGCAGGATTAGATGTTTCTACACACTGCTAGTTCAATTTAAAAGACCTCACCTCTGACGTCTCTCTCTAGAGAAAGCGCCTCCGTCGGCCAACAGGGGGGCGCCCTCGTGCAGGAACGGAGCGAACGAAGCTCCTTCAACCAGATACGTCGCTGCAGCCACGCTACTGGGCTCCAGACTATAAGCCCCGCCCTCGGTCGCCATGGTGAGGAGGTGCTCGTCACGGTGCCACCGGCGTCTGCGTCTGTCCGGTTTAACCAGTGCCTCCTGCCTCTTGTGGCAGCGCTGGTACGCGGTGATGAGGCGACGCAGGCGGGCGGTGAGAGCTGAAGCTGCAGGCCAGTACAGGTTTCCGGCTTTACCCCCGTTCTCACTCGCCTTAGGAACTGGAAGGTACAGACACACGGACACGATGTTACAGTACGGGTCACAGACTCGGAGTTAAAAAGCTGTGATGGGAATCGACTCTAGGGTAACGTTAACGCGGTAACCGCTGTAGCTCAGCTTTATTTCCTTAAATCTCCTGTTTAACACCAAACACAGAGCAGTGCAGCTCCTTGTCCTCTTCATTTCCATACCGGACCTGCTCTCTGCTCCTGCTTTGCAAGACCAAACATCTACAATTTACATAAAAGTAACCCTTTGGTCTCTGAGGAATCCTGATGCTGGACGCCAACTTCTGTTACAAACAGGAGTGAGAACACACACCCACCTTCAACACGCTCCACTTCCATCACCTCCTCTTTATCGTCCAGAGGGGAGTTAGTGAAATCCTAAAACACATTTCATTTAGGTTAGTAAACTTCCCAGAAACACACACACACACACACACACACACACACTAAAGCTTCTGATAGAGCAGAATGAGTTTAAACTCACATCCAGATCGTCTTTAAAGGGCATACGCAGTGGCTTATACTCAGGGTCTTCATCCTCACTGAGAGAGAGAGAGAGAGTGTCATTTAAAACAGCTCCGCCTACAACCACGACACTTTTAAAAAAAAATAAACTAATAAAACATCTAAAATGTATTAGTTTTATAGGTCACAATGCAGAGAGAAAGAACCAGAGACGTTCAGACAGACAGACAGAGAGAGAGAGACAGACAGACAGGTGTCTCTCTTGCTGTGTGGGAGATTGGGGTCCAGCATTACCCATCTGCCACCATGTCCGCTCCCCTCTGCTCGGCGGCGATGGCTTTGGCATCCGGCATTCCCACTCGCTCCAAAAAACACAGCGCCGGGTCGGCTCGCATCGAGTTATACTTCTCATAACCTGCAGCACAACACACACACCACCTGCATCATCACATCTCTCACACACAGCTACCGCTAACAGATCGTACAGAGCAGCGCATTTTTATTACTTCATTTAATACAAGTGTGAGGAGTGTGAGACTGAACACACACACAATAAAGGTGCAGACAAGATCAGTCAAACAAAAGAAAAAAAAACATCAGTAAAATAATTAGTCATGAGTGTGTTCACTTCAGACAACGTTAGAGAACACACACACACACACACACACACAAGTCAGTGCTTTACAGTGTAGGTGATTAAGATTAAAGGAAGATTATATTCTGATTAAGAGGTGTGTGTGTGTGTGTGTGTGTGTGTGAGTTTACAGTGTTTAAATACTGCAGTAAACCTGAGCGCTTCTAAAGCGAACACGACGCTCTGTGGAAGAAAAGACCTTCTGAAGGACAGACTGTAATCTCATACACACACACACACACACACACACACACACACAAAGGAGTGAAGAGCGAAACACACTGCGCTGAAGCAGACAGACAGAGGAGGCTCCCGGAGACGAGGGCGGTGCTGGAGTAAGTCGGAGGCCTCGCGCTCGGCGGGACACGAGGAGGACACACTCGGGGCGAGTGCAGAGAGCGTCCATGCGGAAGACATGCGAAGCGGCAGATTTCGGTGTGCGCGGTGGCGGGGGGGACAGAGAACCGCTTCACCCAAAAGCTGCTCATTTCCCCCCTACTCAGTCACAGCCCCACCCACTGCCCCGCCCCAACATCACAATTCAATTAGGATTTATGTGGTGACACGCCAGCTCCTAACCGCCGCTGCAGAAGACACGCTCGGCCAAACTGTAATCACCGGCATCTTTTTATAGCCTCTCATCCCTCCCACCTGTCTCTCTCTCTCCGTCTGTCTGTCTGTCTCTCTCGCGCACTCAGAGTATAACCGCCCCCTCCCCAAGACCCTAGGGACCCTCCTGCTGAATTGAGATTATGATTAAGAACAGGCCATTCACTCTGTGTGTGTGTGTGTGTGTGTGTGTGTGTGTGTGAGAGAGTAGTCCAGTGGAGTTAACGAGGCAGGACTCATGGGAGAAAGACAGAGCTTAACAGCGAGAGACAGACAGACAGAGGGTGAGTGGAGCCGGGGGGCGCTACTGAATAAAAAGATATTTATTACAGTGTTTATTAGCGTTAGCGGTGCACTGAGGATCCACCTCACTGTCCGTCTGATGCGGCTCACTCCATCACGCGTTTATCCTCTTTAGCAGACAGGACGAGGCGCGCGGTGCAGAGCGACACCGAGTCACTGACCTGCAGCCTCAACACTACTGACTAATCACGTGTTAATTAATCACTAATTACATGTTAATAAACTCAATGGACATTTTAAAGACGCCAAAGGCATTAATGGTTCTGCGTGTGTGTGTGTGTGTGTGTGTGTGTGTGTGACAGAAACAGATGCATTATAAATCAGTTCCCTGAGTGGATTATGACGGGTCACACTGCACACAGCCCATTACTGCTCATTTGACCTCCAACACCGTCCCCATGGGAACACCAATCAGCAAGAGGAGAGGGGGCGGGGCTTACCGTGTTTAAACACACCAATGAGGAGACATTTATCAGCCTCCACATCCCACCAATCAGTGGGGACCTCAGCATGGAGCGGCTGCGGGATCCAGATATCCAGCTCACTACACACACACACACACACACACACGCACACACGAGAGAGAGGGGAAATTAAATTTAAACAAAAACATTCATGTAATAAACAGTGGAATTAAAAAGGTCCACACAAACAGGAAGTAGAACTAAGGAAAGGAAAACACAGGAAGTGGGATTAAACAAAGCAGTGAAAGCAAACAGGAAGCAGGTTTTAAAAATTAAGAAAGACAAACAGGAAGTGTGGTGAAGAGGAGCGGTGAGTAATTTGATAAACACTAATGTGTTTCAGCATCTGGAAGAAAACCAGGCCATAAACGCCCCGCCCTCATTTAACCCCCCAATCCTAGACTCACCGTCCACAGCCAATCTCATCTACAGCAAAATGACCACACACACACACACACACACACACACACACACACACACACACACGTTATTTGTACAAGCTTTACTAATGTCTGATCCTCATGAACACAAACCAGATCATGATTCTTTTGTACTGTATGTTAATATCTTACAAAGTTACTCCACCTCCTAAACATTATTCAAGTTATATATACATTAGATATAAAGCCTGTACATTACTAAAATTCATTCTTTCCATTTTTCACCAGCGAAGCCCCGCCCCTTCAGTGGTGAGCTACAGGTGAGCGGTGCAGCTCAAACCGACTCGAGGCGGATTTACTCAGGCTCTGATGCTTTTACTGAAGACAAGATATCATCATCATCAAGAGTGACAACCACATACAGCAAGCAATATTCACGTACTTTCATCTCACACACACACACACACACACACACACACACACACACACACAGAGCGTTCAGGTGAAAGAGTGGAGAGTATCAGGATGACAGGCACGTCCACTCATTATGCATGCACGCACATCTGGCTGAGACAGGGAGAGGGGGACAACAGCAGGGAGGGAGGGAGAGAGAGGGAGAGAGAGAGAGAAATGCCAACCTGGAATCGGCTCCCTCCAGGATGCGGTCTGCCAGGTCCCCGATCACTTCCTGTCTCAGATAGTAGAGCATCCGGACCCGCAGTAACACTCTGAGAAAAGAGGGAGAGAAAGACAACAAGTGAATGGATGAAAGAAAGAACACATGAAAGAATAACGCTTCATAACCGTGTTGAACTGTGTGTTAGATCTCTGATGTAGATAGAAAAATGAATAAAGTGAAAAACGAACAAATAAAAGGATGAAATGACCAGAAACCACAGAATGAAATTAATACAGAAACAAAAACTAAAAAAGTGGGGGAAAAAAAAGGAAAAACAGAGACAGCTGGAGAAAAGGAAGGAGAAAATTAAATGAGAGAGAGAGAGAGAGAGAGAGCAGAAGGGAGAGATGAAAGAGTGAGTGAGTTTGGGTGAATGTGCCAGAGCTCATCCATCATCCTGCCAGGCCTGATTAGCCGAGCCACAGCCTGACAGATGGCACACCATAATCACCTCTGTGTGTGTGTGTGTGTGTGTGTGTCTCCAACAGGTCTGCCTGCCTGGCACCTGGCCTGCACCACACCACTGCACCGTCTGCCATCCTTCCATCTCTCCTTCCTCCATCCCACACTCATTCGCCCTTTCATGCCCAGCCTACACCTGCCATCTCTCTCTCTCCCGTCTCTCTTCATATTCACCTGTCTCACTGTTTCTCTTGCCTTATTTCCCCCATCCATGACACCACACACACGCCTGCTTGCCTTTCTTCATTACTCACATTCCTCCAATCCTACAAACACACACCGTCTCCCTCTCTCTCACAAACCAATCTTTCTCTCTTCCTGTTTTTAGGAAAGTAGTGAGGTGTGAACAGGACGTCTCTAAAGGACAGAGGGAAGTCGGAGTGGAGCGGTGAGCAGATGGCTGGAGCTCTGTGCACTTCAGACTTATCGATTTGGAACGTTTCCTGAACTACTGCACGCCAGAGCAAGAGAGAGAGGGAGCGAGAGAGAGAGGGGGGAGAGATAGAGGCAGAGAGAGAGATAGAGGCAGAGAGATGAAGAGATATATGGACAGAGAGAGGGGGGAGGGAGAGAGAGGGGGGGGAGAGAGAGAGATGGAGGGGGACAGAGAAAGAGAGAGAGAGAGACAGAGAGAGAAAGAGAGAGAGAGAGAGAGAGAGAGACAGAGAGAGAGACAGAGAGAGAGAGAGAGAGAGAGAGACAGAGAGAGAGACAGAGAGAGAGAGAGAGAGAGAGGGAGCCCCCATGGTGAGCCCCAACAAAAGCAGCTTAGCCACAGAAATTATTTATCAAATGAAACCAGAGAGGCTTTAAGAAAAACAAAAGCAAGCAGCAGGTGATGGACAGAGAGAGAGAGACAGAGAGAGAGAGAGAGAGAGAGAGAGAATAATGGGCAGAGTGCAGAACAATGAACGAATAGAGGGATGTATTATTGACCTTACTGAGATCTCCAAACAGTTCATATCAGTAATCACACACTGAGGTCGACCCTGCTCGTTACTCTTCCTCACAGACTCTCATACTCAGCCAAACAGAACCGAACCGACCCGAGCCAGACCGAGCGAGTCACTTCCGGCTGAGCTCCTGCGCGACAGGAGACCGCGCCGGCCCGACACTCACACTCCTGTCCCGCGAGTACCGTTATATCTACATAAACACCATCACTCTGGATCACCTGGCAGAACCTTTAACCATGGAAACAAACTGGTACTGTACTGGTACTGAGGGGACAGAACTTGTACTCGGGGTCAGGACAAGGCAAATCCCAGGTGCAGGTCCCAGATGGAAAAAGGTACCTCATACAATAAATGTGTGTGTGTATATAAAGTGTGTGTGAGAGAGTGTACTTGTTGCAGTGGTGTTTGAGGTGCCGTTTGTAGCTGTCCTCCTGCAGCAGCACATCTGGATTACACTCAGCCAGCCAATCAGCCTGAGGCACGTTGGTCTGAGTCGTCAGTACCTTCCCCTTCTTCCCTTTACGCCCTCGTGGCACAGGAGCAGACAGTCCTGCACACACACACACACACACACACACACACACACACACACACAGTTAAATCATTCTGATGAAACACAGTTAGCAGACACAAACACCCCAGTTCCTCTCAGTGTGTTTGTGGAAGTCATAAATACATGACTTTCACTCACATCAGGGTCTGATATACAGTCCCCCCCTGTGTGTGTGTGTGTACCTGAGTGGTTGGTTAGTGTTTTGCTCTGCCCGTCCTCAGTCGGAGTGATCAGGTCCCAGACGAAGCTCTTGATGTTCTCGTCTCCTCTGTAGTGTAGGAGACAGTAGGCCAGCAGCGCTCTGCAGATCATCTCCACATCACGCTCATGAAGAGGACGCTTAAACCGCCCGTGAGACAGGATGTCCCGCCACCGTCCCCACCTACACATGTAAAACACACACACACACACGATGAGATTCAGCAGGGATCGCATGATGCATCAACACAATGTCCAAGAGTGGAAATGTCTAAGTGAAGAAAATTTTCCCCGTCTCTAGTAAATTAGCGGCGTTCGCTCGTCTGATGGAGAACTAGTAGGGCAGCTAGTAAGATCAGTGTAACTAGCAGCGTTACTACAGGACGTGTATGATGTTAGTCAGACTGTGTGTGATTCGTGCTGAGCACCAAGGACTGGTGGGTAATTAAGTGTAACAGGCGAGTGTGAAGCGCACGCAGACAGACCTCAGCATCATCATCGCCATGAGAGACAGACAGAAATGAGACGCGCGCACACTGATCACGCTGCTCTCCCACTTCAGCATGGACGCAGATGAGTGGACCCTGTGTGTGTGTGTGTGTGTGTGTGTGAGAGACTGACCCATAGACCAGCAGGTTCTTCTCCACCCTGAAACACTCGCTGCGAGGGTATCCCTGAGCGCGGTCCTGCGGCCGCCGAGACTTCTGCACCGGCCTCTCCTCTGAGTCGCTCTCCAGCTCCGAGTACTCCATCATCTCATCCTCCTTTATGGAGCTGTAGTGCCGGGTCTGCTTCCTCACCCGCGGCGTGTCGATCACCAGAGTGTTCTACACACACACACACACAGTCAGGTTCTAGAACCACTCACTGCTCAGTTAATGTGTAACAAGCACTACACACACATGTGAGGAACATGGACCGAGTTCATTAGTAAGCTCCGCCCACATCACTCCCTCACACTCCTGTTTAGTGCCTACACACACTTAATCAGCACCCAGTGTTCAGTGTGTAATCCTCTTCTACCCTCCGTATTCCCTTTAGAGCCCAGGGTTCTCCGGAAAGCAGAGAACGTGGGTAATTATGGGGGAGGGGAGAAACCTCTCATCGTAGAGTTTAAGCAATTTCTCCTCTTTGTCCAATTACAGCTACATCACACACACGGTTAGCCCCGGGGGACACGAGCCGCGTTAATTACGCTCACGTCCCCAGTGATGAGGAGAGACGCTGGGTCGAGTGCCACGGAATCGCCTCTGATTATCACTCTTCAGTTTCTCACACACACACACACACACACACACACACACACACCCTGCTAATAGCATACACCGCAATATTTAACCATCACACGAGTAAACACAACCTGCTGTTCTGCTTTGTTTTATTTATTTATTTAAACAGACTCAAACTCAGCACATGGTTAAATTTACTGCTTTAATCGTAAACATGTTTAATGTTAATGTTAATGTGAACACCGCAGCCTGAATGAAGTGTGCGCGGTGTGCGCGCGTGTGTGTTTCAGCACTCACCCTGCCGTGGATGACGTCCAGGTCCAGCTCGGCTTTCTTGGCCCATTTCTGCCAGAAGTCTGGATCCTCCAGGGAAATGTCCGTCCTGTTCCCAGACGCCACGAAGCTGGCCTGCAGACGCAGACGGGGAGACGGTCAGTAAACACGCTCAGCAGTTATATACGTTTACATTCCTGAGAAAATGTTCACACTTCACATGCACGGTGTAGAAACTCATCTGATTTTATATTGATATAACATGGAGCTGCAGGAACCTGAAACAGCGCCTGTACCAGATCAGTGTTCAACCAATCAGATCGCTCGAAGCCTGGCCACGCCCACTGAGACCTCACAGAAAGGGGAATCAGACTGGTCACAGCTACCTCTGTGCACTGTGGCGTGTGTAGAGTATGTAGTGTTAGTGAGTGAGTGAGTGAGTGAGTGAGGTCACCTTGGCGAAGGTGGAGCCCTTGCCCTCGGACTCGATGGTGATGGTCTGAGTGCGTCTCTGTAAGATCTGATCGATGTCCTCCTCACAGAACTTGGACCCCTCGTCCTCCTCGTCCATCAGCGCTCCGTACGCTCCCTTACGCAGCAGATCCTCAATCTCCTTCTTCGACAGCTGCTGAACCTGACAAACAAAACACACTCATCATTAGTGAGAGAACTCAAGCAGTACTGACCCACTGACCCAGCAGTCCCGTGTGTGTGTGTGTGTGTGTGTGTGTGTGTGTGTGTGTGTGTGTGAGATCCATACCCCGTTAGCAGCGTTCTCTCTCCCGCTCATGGACTGCAGCACGGCTTTATCCAGCCCCAGTTTCAGACTGGCCTTGTCGAACATCTCCCTCTCATACGAGTTCCTGGTGATCAAGCGGTAAATCTTCACCGCTTTACTCTGACCGATCCGGTGACAACGAGCCTGGGCCTTCAGGGAGGAGAAGAGGGGAAAAAAAAGAAAAGAAAAAAGGTCACACACACGGACCAGACCGACAGACTGACCCACTCTAGCCTGCTGACACAGACTCAGAACCCGACAGTCAGTTCAAAAAGCTCCATCCAGCTTGGTTTTCTCCCTACTCAAGAATTACCTTCTTTTTTAACGCCATGCCAGCTTCTATGGCTATATTCATGGCGAGAAGCATTTTTGTTATTTAAAAACTAGATAAGATGTTTAAACTTTACTTTTCTACTAAAACTTTTTTTTAAAGTGTCAACAGAGTAAAACAAGTTCCTTAAAGGAGTAAAAGAGTTACAGTCAAATAAAATATGTTTGATGGGTTCTGCACTGGGTTCTGCATGATGATCATTGTGGGGGATTTTCTCTTGACAGTAAAAATGTGTGTGTTGTTTGGTGTGTCCTATCCTGCATCTTGTATAGGTCACTTGATCCCAGCGATTTTTAAAAGGAAAAGTGTGTTTTGATCCAACATCAGAGTTTATTTGATATAGTTTATTATTTGGTCATTGGTCCCATTGGCCATTTATTTTTGATGTAATTCATTCAAAACTGGCTTAGAGGGAATAAACATTTGACTGGTCTTTTAGACAATGCTTCCTTGGCAGCTCTGTCCACCTTCTCATTATCAGGGATTCCTGAGTGTCCGGATATCCAACAGAAAACTATGGTAAAATTATTGGCTTCTGATTGGTTAGGATTTCCACTATTGTTGGATGATCTGTTTTTATATTTTCTCTACTCAAGAATTGGGACACAGAAAAACATGAACACAGACGAGAACTAAACATTACACAGAAATTCAGGTAAAGATGAAAGAAGAAATCTGATCTAAAAGCTGGTTTAGTAGCACAGAACATCCAGAACTCAGAGGTTAAGAGTAAACAGTGAAGAGTTTATTCTACAACAATAAAGAATGAAAAATTAAAACAGAAAGCTGGACTGTGTACGTTTGTTTACAGAACAGACATTTCCTATTTCACTGTGTGTGTGTGTGTGTGTGTGTGTGTGTGTGTTATAAGCCATAGAATAACAGTCACATTCCCCACACTCACTCAGCTGGAAGTGCAAAACAGATAAAAGACCTTTTGTGGGATGAATATGTTTCCCACACAGACAGGCGGAGACAGAGAGACAGACACACACACACACACCTGCAGGTCGTTCTGTGGGTTCCAATCCGAGTCGAAGATGATGCAGGTGTCGGCGGCGGTCAGGTTGATGCCCAGCCCCCCGGCCCGTGTGCACAGCAGGAAGACGAAGCGGTCCGAGTCAGGACGGGAAAAACGATCAATAGCAGCCTGACGCAGATTCCCTCTCACTCTGCCGTCTATACGCTCGTACGGATACCTGCATCACACATATACACACACATACACACACACACACACACACACAGCAAACTTTACTTACAATTTCTCTTTAGCTTCTTATAACGTGCGTCAGTTTGAGGAATTAACTCTCTGTACACACACGATTTAAAGCAGAGATGTCTCGAGCTGTTCCCCTTATTACAGGACACGTGTGTGTGTGTGTGTGTGTGCGTGTGTGCGTGTGTGTGAGAGAGAGTGTAAGAACACCACGTCTCAAACTCTTCAGAGTGCCACACACACACACCGCTCACTAACACCTGTCTGTCTAACACCCTCCCTGTTCTTAACATTACAACCTTGAAACACACACTTTGGGAACAGGATGAAATATAACATGAGCAGAATGTTAATATTTAAACCACTGTGTATCTCCATGTGTTCACATTGTGCTTTTACTTCCTGTTTGTCTTCACACACACACACACCTTCTAATCATTACAACTCTATTCATTGCTGTAGTGTAGCAGATCAACACTTTTCACATGGTGTTAAGTCTGTGTTTCCTCAGTCAATGGTGTGTGTGTGTGTGTGTGTGTGTGTGCGCGCGTGAGCCAGAGCTGCTGCAGTAACCCTAATCACACACTATCAGATGATGACTGTGTGTGTCAAAAGAGGTCGACAGGTTTGATGTGGTTCCTCTCAGATGTTCTCCTCAGTGCTGATGTGATCATTATCAGGACGTGTGTGTGTGTGTGTGTGTGTGTGTGTGTGTGTGTCACTGCTAACACACAGTGTATAAATACAACTACTGAGTTAAAACAGAATGGCTCTAATCAGGGACGTCTAACTCGCACAGCAAGGAAAAGAGTGAAAGTGTGTGTGTGTGTGTGTGTGTGTGTGTGTGTGTGTGTGATGAAACAGGAAGTGGACACTTCTCTCCCCTTCGTGATTTCACTCAGAGTTCTCGCTCTCCGCCTGGCTTTATAATAAAACAGAAGTGAAGGAGACAGACGATAAGTGGATGATGTGAACCGAAAATGAAGCATGCGGCCGTGTGTGTGTGTGTGTGTGTGTGTGTGTGTGTGTGTGTGTGTGAGAGAGAGAGAGAGAGAGAGACTCAGCTGTGATGTGTTACTACGCGGGTGTTTACCCCTCACCGTTTCTGGATGAGGTAATCCTCGAGGATGTCGAGGCAGCGCACCATCTGGGAGAAGATGAGCACGCGGTGTCCGCCGGCCTTCAGTTTGGGGAGGAGCTTATCGATCAGCACCAGCTTTCCCGCCGCCTGGATCATCGCCTGCAGGTGGAAGTCGAGCAGATCTGCCGGGTGGCTCTCTCTAAACTCCTCCATAATCTTCTCCTCCGCTCCTACACACACGCAAGCGAGAGACAAAACACCATCAGCAAAAGCAGCGTGTGTATGAGTGTGAGACCTGAGTGCGTGAGCGTGTGTGTACCGTTGATGAGGTAGGGGTGGTTGCAGCACTTGCGCAGCTCCATCATGGTGTTGAGGAGATTGGGGACATTCGATCCAGCCCCTCCCCCTCCCCCTCCCTTAGACAGGAAGGTGAAGTTCTTCTCCAGGATGGCCCTGTAGTACTTCTTCTGGATGTTGGTGAGCTCCACCTCGATGATGGTCTCCTCTTTCGGGGCCAGGTTCTTCTCCACATCCTCCTTCAGTCTCCGCAGCATCATGGGTTTGAGGATTCCCTGAAGCTTCTGCACCTGAGTGCGAGAGTGAGACAGAGAGTGAGAGAGAGTGAGACAGATCCTTTAATAACAGCATGACATCACAATGCTACGGAGTTCTGCTCTCTTGATTGGTTAGATGTTGATTAGTTTTCTATAACAGCAGCTCTGACAGTAGTACAGGTTTATATTAAAGCGCTCACTCCAGCGTTATGGTTTCCGTAGTAACAGCTCAAAGGCACTACACCTGCAGATCACATCAGTGAGAGACCTGAAGGGGTGTGTGTGTGTGCGCGCGCGTGTGTGTGTGTGTTGTACCTGTTCTTCAGTTTTGAGGTCTCCAAATTCCTGCATGAAGGTGGACTCTGAGGGAAAGCGGTCCGGCTCCAGGAAGTTCAGGAGGCTGAACAGTTCCTCCACAGTGTTCTGCAGCGGGGTTCCTGTCAGGAGAACCTTGTGTTCCTGTAGCAGATGAAGAGAAACACACCTTCACTGACCTGCACTCACACACACACTAAAAGTGTGAGAGGACTGTGTGTGTGTGTGTGAGGACTGTGTGTGTGTGAGGACTGTGTGTGTGTGAGGACTGTGTGCGTGCGTGTGTGTGAGGACTGTGTGTGCGTGCGTGCGTGCGTGCGTGTGAGGACTGTGTGTGTGTGTGTGTGTGTGTGTGTGTGTGTGAGGAGTGTGTGTGTGTGTGTGTGTGTGTGTGTGTGGGGGGTGTGTGTGTGTGTGTGTGTGGGGAGTGTGTGTGTGTGAGAGAGTGAGTGTGAGAGAGGAGTGTGTGTGTGTGTGTGGACTGTGTGTGTGTGTGGACTGTGTGAGGACTGTGTGTGTGTGTGTGTGAGGACTGTGTGTGTGTGTGTGTGTGTGTGAGGACTGTG
>JAOVVA010000052.1:28203452-28214264 GCA_028565275.1 Leiocassis micropogon | reverse complement strand
TTACCTCTGAGTTCTGAGGGTAATTTTGTTCGAAATGTGCATGCTTGGTTTCATAATGGCGTTTCACGTTACCACTTTTGATGATTGCTACCGTCTCGTTGGAGATTAAACACATTGGTTTTCTGCTTCCAAAAAAGTAGTGGGAACGTTGCTATAACGATGCTGTTACAGCTGCTGTGATTGGACATAGATGAAGCAGCCAAACCGAGTAGAAGCCTCAAAGATATATCGTGCGGAATCACAATTGCGCACTTCATTGAGAAATCATTTGGATTATGATCCAGATTTAACCGTATTTGAGTCCGGATGCGGACCGGAGTCCGCCTATTGAATACCCCGGAGCTATAGGGTGGGTGGAGCTATAATGTAGGGGGAGGTACAGTATGGGTGGAGCTATAGTGTTCGTGGAGCTATAATGTAGGGGGAGGTACAGTGTGGGTGGAACTATAGTGTAGGGGGAGCAATAGTGTAGGTGGAGCTATAGTATGAGTGGAGCTATAGTATGAGTGGAGCTATATCATATTTGGATCTATAGTGTGGGTGGAGCTATAGCATAGGTGGAGCTATAGTGTATTTTGAGCTATAGTGTTGGTTGAGCAATAATGTGTGTGGCGCTACACTGTGAACAGAGCTATAGTGTTGGTAGTGTTATAGTGTTTGTAGTATGGGTGGAGCTATCATGTGGGTGGGGGCATAAAGTGTGTGCAGATATAAACTGGGTGGAGATATAAGGCTCTCTGTGTGATCACGCATGTCTGAAGCAACTAATAATGTTAAAAAATATTAAAAGAAGAAATTATAAAAATAGTAAAGTCTATTAAGTTTGTATAAGCCCCCCCATCAGTGTGTCAGTAATGCCCGAGCTGAGGCCGCACCCCGGCGGCTCTGAGGAACACGCTGAGACCTGAGGAGGTCCAGAGGAGGGGTTTAAGTTCAGCGAGGCTCGAGTTCTGAGCTTTAATTATAATCTGAAATAACACTGAGTGCACGGCGGCGTCTCGGACTGAGCCCCAGGAACCGCAACTTCATCTCAGAGCCTGCCTTAAATGTCACTCAGTCAGCTGGAAAAGCACGATTCACACGAGTCTTAATGAAAGAGTCAAAGTAAAAGAGTCATTAAAAATAAAGGTTAAAACGGTTTGTATTAAAGTCTTTTAAAGAATTTGTAAAAGCAAAGGTGTTTAAAGGTTTTATTTAGGAAAGTCGGTTTAAAGGTCTAAACGATCTAGACATCCAGTCTGACAGTCTCAATCTACACGTGATTCTCAGACGGATGTTTATTTCTGAAGAATTGCGTTTATTCATTATTAAACGATAACGCTCTACAGAGAGCCCGGAGTCTTTTGCAGGAACTTGGCGTATCGACAACAAAGTCATTAAAAACCTCATAAAGAAATCGAAGTGACGGTAGAACATTAGACCAGAAAAATATGTTGAATAATTAAAGATTTCATTTGAAGTCTGTTTGATAGCGTCAGTTTAAATGACGGAGGTTGAAAGACAGTTGATTGGACGTTTACAAATAAAACAAATGAAAATAAAATAGAATTGTGTTTGATGTTGTAACAGGAAGAGAAGATAAGGAAGACGAGAGCGGGAGGAGAACCCCAGAGTGTGTGATGATAAACCACGGGAAAGGGAACAATAGATTTCCATGAAAGACATCACTGTAGGCCTAGGGTGAGATTGCTTTCCATCGTTCAAGACAAAGAACCTGAAGAACATCATCAGACACCAAAACGCTTCGGCTGCTCAGAGTATCTCTGGAAGATGGTGGACATTTCATTTTCTCATCGTCACTATCACACGGCTACCGTATAACTCTATCTCAGAGTCTCTTCTCATCTCTTCATGCTCTTCGAGTGTGACAGATGAGAGTCAATTACTTCCTGCCCTGCGTTACCCAAGGCAACAGACTGAAACCAGAGTGCAAAATATGGATTTTATTCTTCAGGGGTGAAAATTACAAAAATCAATAACTACGATTTGTTTTGGTGCCTGATGCCTCAAAGCATAAAAAAAAAAGTTATAACAATAATCCTGCATTTTTACTGTTTAGTGCTGCAGAGCTCCAGGAACCCATAAGCTTCAGCCTGAGGAATCTTCTCTGCATTTCCATGAGAAATAATCGAGTAGTGATATGAGCTCTGGGGTGAAGCTTGATGTTTCTGCCTCATGGGTCATGTAATAAAGTCACACAGAGATCAATAACCAGCACAAATAACAGACGTCAGGAACGAGGAACAAGAAAAACATCATAATTTTGAGCCGGTCAATAAGAACTGGAGTTCTCCATCCAGATCCTTCATCAAAACTGTGAAAATGTTATTAGAGTTCTGTGAAAACAGCAAACACATTCGTGGTCTCAGAGCACCTCGGGCCTGAGGTCAGTGATCAAAGTCGAGGCCACGTGTCTTGGTGATCTAGGTTTCGCTGGTGAATGGATGACGATGATGCACAGAATACTGGTCCAGAGTCAATCAGAAGCTTGAAAATCCAGAAGACCATCACGGCCATGACTGGACTGATGAGTGGATCAGATCTACAGCAGTTCTTGTACTGGTCTGTGGTCATGAAGCTGGAGAAGTTCTTCTCTGTTTATCGGTCAATCCTCATCCTGATCCTTACAAGAGGTGGTCACAAGGACAGGCGGTGGCAATGATGTTCCTCTGCTGGGATTACACTCAGGTACAGCACGAAGAGCCTGACAATCCCGTAGAAAGAGGAGAGCTGCTGCTCCACCAGAAAAAGAGGAGCCAGGTGAGGTCAGCCCCCGAGTCGAGCTGCATCACTGGACCCCAAGGAAGAACCAGGAACCAGAAGAGATCAGGGCTGACAGGTGGTTTGGGGAACGTCCAGGGATCCCTCAGGAGGAGCTGGACCCCGTCACTGAGTCTGGACTGACCTTCTCAGCAGAGATAATCTCAGATACCTCTTCAATATTCACATCAGGCTGAGACATAAGAGAGACCAAATGTGTCTGATCTCCTCTTTCTCTCCATTTCTCTAGAGCTCTGTCTGTTTTGGTGTCTTTCTCTCTCTCTCTCTCCCTCCCTCTTCTCATTCTCACTCTGTCCTCCCTCCTTGTGTCGATCTCTTTTTCTTTGTTGCAATTTCCCACCATCTCTCTCTCTCTCTCTCTCTCTCTCTCTCTCTCTCTGCCATGGGAAAAGAGAGAACAGAAACCGAGGCTCATCTCCACATCAAAGCCCCCTGAGACCAGCTTCGTCACAGAGACAGCGTGTTAGTGTTGTGTAGGTTAAACTCGTCTCTCAGTAGAAGAATGAAAGACGTATAGAGGTCAGTCATGCTCCACTCCTCCAGCATGTTTCTCTTTTCTCTTCTCCTCCTGAATGTTTTCTGTAACTGAGGAAGATGCCGAAGCCCTTAGCTCTGTATTGGGATTCGTCTCTCGTTCTCCGCAGTCGTTCGAAAAAAGTTCTCCTCCGGTTTGACAGGTTTACTCGATCCATCAGCCAGACAGAACTTCAAGCGTTTACTGAAACAATTCACCTAAAAATAAAATACACAGAACGTTCCACGTCACGCCAAACCTCACGTCAGTCAGCCAGGACGTGGTTGATGTGTCTGAGATGTTTATGTCTTTACTTTGAGATGTTCAATGGATCCAGCTTTCTTTAACATTTTCCAAAAAGTTCCAACCCCAGGCCTTTTGCAGTCATCATCATCATCATCATCATCATCACACTCAGGGTTCCTCATGGTTTTCTATAGATTGATCCTTAGTGGTCTAAAAGGGTTCTACTTGGAACATGTTGGTTTTGGGTAGAACCTGTGAAGCTTTCTGTTTAAACAGGGCACAAGCCAAAGAACCCATTGGAGCTGAGATGGTTCTACTAAGAGTTTATGGGATTACATTTCTTCCTCTTTGCCTCTTCACTGATTTCCTATTAGAAATGCTCCAAGTCCAATTTCTTTGGAAAAAGCCATCCCTTGTGTCATGAGGTGAGTTACACCCTGGACGGGGTGCCAATCCATCACACACACACACACACACACACACTATGGGCAATTTAAGGACACCAATTAGCCTACTCTGCATGTCTTTGAAAACTGGAAACCTACCAAAAACAGGTATAATCGAACCCAGACCCTGGAGATACGAGGCCATAAGGCTAACCAACTGTTATCTGTTTTGTTTTTTTTTTAGAAAATTTCAAAACAGTCCTGTCACTTGTGTGGAACCATCAAGCGCTCTTTGTGTTTTACTCTGCATTAGTTTATTTTACAGTATGTTTGTGTGTTTGTGTGTGTGTCTGTCATTTTAAAAAACAACCATTGTTGCCTAATTGTGCAGCGTTACCGACCCCTGAGGTTTTCTCTGAAGTTGACATTTTAGAACATTTTATGTCTCAAAGTGTAAATTTCACTAAACATAAAATCAATCGAGCCACGTCTCGGTCCGACTCCGTCCCCGTGGACGCCACCGAGCCTGACTCACTGCCCTCTCGCTCCTCCAGCTCCAACAACGTGACTCCCCCGAGGCCTCATTAGAGCTACGCAGGGTGTCGGCCTCGTACCAAGTCCCAGAGCATCGCGCCCTCTCCCAAACCTGACGGAATCCAGCAACAACACCGACAAACAGCGTGCAACTCCTCCGAAGGTCTGAATCATCTTCCTGACTTGTTCCTCATCATCACATCACTCTCGCTTTAGTTCTGTTTATATGAAATACAAGTTAAATATAAAGTCTGTATAAGAGCAGAAAAAACACACAGGGCATAAACGAGCGGCGCAGCAGCGCTGACGGGGTGTGAGAGTGTGAGAGAGTGTGTGAGAGAGTGTGTGTGTGTGAGAGTGTGAGAGAGTGTGTGTGTGTGTGTGAGAGAGTGTGTGTGTGAGAGTGTGGTGTGTGAGAGAGTGTGTGTGAGAGTGTGTGTGTGTGTGAGAGAGCATCACTGACCCTTTGGAGCTCCAGGGTGAGATCACCAGAAGGTCCGGATGGAGTTAATGGAGAACAAATAGGTTCGTTCTCATGTAATTAGGCCTAATGACTTCACTCAAGACTCTAGTTTGTGTGTGTGTGTGTGTGTATGTTACAAATGTGTAGTAGCATTTATTAACGGAAGTGAAAATGATTTTTAGAGGATTTTAGATTATTTAGTACGGTTCTTCCTCCGTAGTGTCGTGTATCAGTGTAATGGAGAACGTGTTCACGTGTTCTTCTTGAAGCTTGACGCTTTATAAACGTGATGAACAGAATAAAAAAAATCTGATAAGCAGCTCTCAGGAATTAAGTGTCACTGTGAGTGAAGGATCAGGTCTCAGTTTGATCTTGTCTTTTTCTCCTCATACTCTCCCACCAGGTGATGGAACATCTCATGAGATCTTTTGATCTAATGCTCAATGCATTTACATGCATTTTCATCACAAACTACAGAAGAAGTTAAACCTTTTTTACCCTTTTCTAAAGTAGAAGATACAGTATCAGAAAGAGAACACTGTGTGAGCGCCACCTTTTATTTTTTTTTACATCAGCAGTGTTTCTCGGAGAACCAGCAAGGTGGGTAAGTGCTCCACTGGAGCTAAACAACATGCTAGGTTCCTAATTGTACTTAAGACCTGCGCATAGCTGCGACGTGGATCCTCAGATGATGTCAGAACCTGCAGATGTTTCTTCAGCAGCTCAGTGGAGAAGCTGTGATGTTTCAGTGTGACACCGTGAAGGTTCTGAGGTGCACTAGGGGCTCTGGAGGGGACACAAAGCTCTCGTCAGATGATGAAACTAATTGTTATTGTGAGTCTCGGAGGAGCTCATTAATGTCGCTAAACGATACTGTAACACACCTCGCGCTGGAGTTCACACTGCTGTTCCCACGATGCCGTGCCATGTTGTGTACACAGGTGCTGCTTTGTCTCACAAACACTAACAAACATCAAAACACCAATCAACTCCAACTGCCATCAACAAAACATCCTAAAACATCAGAGAACCCCAACGTTTTCCATCAAAGCATTTTCCATCAATAACGTCCTCCTCCACGTCCACACCATTTATTCTTAAAAACTCAATTTCATTCTCCACTAAACACTCCATTAAACACCTCCTGACACGTCATCTGTCTCCTGGCCCGACTGCAGACACGTGAGGACTCCAGAACCAGAACCAGGAGGAGTTTAGGACCTGAGCGTGAGGTCTGATGTTAATGAGCCTGAGGGCGTCGGTGCGCTCAGATACAGAGCTGATATGAAGGCGTGTAATTAACGATCGGCGCTGATGAGACTCGCTGAATAAATATTTAAACTCCTTCCACAGGATGAGGATGTGTACAGATCAAACACTGAACCAATACTTCCTCACAGTAACGGAGGACCGGAGCGAGAGGTTTAACTCCACACCACATCTGGACCACATCTGGACTAGCCTTAAACAACATTTACTCTCTGTCTCCTTAACGGTCGCTCATCAAAGGGTATGGAACATCAGACGTTGTTGAGGGGTTTGGGGGGGGGGGGGCACTAGTGAGTGAGACAGAAAGAATGACAAAGTGAGAGACAGACAGACGGAGAGAAAGACATTCTGATTCACAAACATCCACATTTCATACAAACTTCCATCATTTCTTTTGATCTGCTTTGTGACAATAACAACTGTTATACAACACTATACAAATAGAATTGAATTGAATTGAACTTAGAGACAGGGTGACAGACAGCAAGATTTGGAGACAAACAGACAGACAGGGAGTTAGAGACAGAGAAACAGACAGACAAAGAGACAAAGAGAAAGACACAGAGACAGAGGGACAGACAGAGACAAATAGAGAGACAGACAGAAAAAAATTGAGAGACAGACAGAAAGACTTAGAAACACAGGGACAGACTTAGAGACAAATAGAGATAATTAGAGACAGAGAAACAGACAGACAGAGAGAGAAAGAGTGTTAAATACAGATGGACTGACAGAGAAATTGTCAGACAACCGTTTTCTATCAAATGCAAATAAACATTCAAACAAAAGTTTTTTCTGACAAACACCAAACCTTGAACAAAAACTCCAACATCAACAAACTTTAACCGAACAGAACAATTTCTTATAAAACATCAAACTTTCACCAACTAACTGCGTTTATCCATCAGAACACATTCTCTATCGAACACAGATGTTTATTAACACTAACACTAACACACTCTATCAAACACCAACAAACACCGGCTGAGAAACCTTCTGTACCAAACACCAACATTTACCAACAAATACTAACTGTGTATCAAACAATAGAGAGGCACAACACTCTTCTACATGCTGTTAGTAAACACTCCAGTAAACACTCCAGTAAACACTCCACTACAGTGTTCTAAATACTTTTTGGGTTTATTTATAGTTTCTCTCTTTATCAAACTACAGCACCAACATATATAACCAAGACTAAAAATACTTCGGAAAGTAAAAGTGAGAGACAGAAAGTGAAACAGAGAGAGACAACGAGAAAGACAGAGGTGACATGGAAGAATAAGAAGAGAGAGATAAAGAGAGACAGCTAGACAGATTGAGAAACGGCGAGGGAGAAGGAAAGCATAATAAAGGGATAGAGGACAAAAAAAAAATCAAGAGCAAATGGATAGAATTCATCAGAAAGATAATGATAACGACTGGAAAGTAGAGAGAGAGAGGGGGGAGAGGAAGAGAGAGAGAGAGAGAGAGAGAGAGAGAAAGAGATGACTGAAGGAAGGAGAGATACAGGATAAAGACAGCAGAGCAGAGCGGATTAGAGATTCTTTTAGAGGAGCAGTCAGAGGGGATCTCTCTCTCTCTCTCTCTCTCTCTCTCTCCTGTTCCCCAAGTATCAGCCTGTAACAGTTTCCCTGTGGTTTTACCTTCAAGCTCTGCAAACATCAAAATGACCTCCTTTTACAAATCCCACAGCAGTCAGGGCTCAACACCGGCACTCACGCCAACAAACACCAACACTGATTCTTAAAGGGAGAAATATATAGAAATATAGAGACTCCAATTAATACATTTTCATCCTCATCGACCACTAAAACACAACACGACCGACATGCTACAACAAACACCAAAAAACACCAAACAAACACCAAAATACTCATTCACAACTGAAAGATTAACATTAGCATCAAAGACCAACATTCTGACAGAATTTCAACACTAAAATTCTCAAATCACACATACCTACCATCAAGACTCAACTACCTTATTTACTATTAAACACTCTTAAAAATCATAAATACTTTAATAAAGTTTGAGTCAATTTACCAATATTTACATAACATCTATAAAATATTACCTCAGCTACAACTAACCTGCAGTAATCTGTCCCGGCCCTCTAACAAACACCAACATTAACCATCCTAAACACAAACATCCTAAACACAAACATTCTCCAAACTCTAACAACCCAATAAATTACACAAAAAAAACCCAACATTCATCAACATTTGCACTGATTTGGCATTAAAGGATTATAATTCACCTACACCACAAACACCACCAAGCAAAACACCAATCAGTAAATCCAACTTTCTTCTATTTTACCAAAAAGAACACCAACAAACACCAGCACTCACTGTACCTACGCATCACAGATAACGATTCTATAGTAAACACTCTTATTCTCAATCAAACTAATATACAAATAAATACTAGCATTCCTTATTAAACACCAACAAACAGCAACTTTCTTTGCCAGTTTTTATACAGAATAAACACCTAAGTTACTGGAATGCCATAAAGTGTTTAGAAAAAATGTAGAGCTTTGTGTTCTAATGGGGTTAAACACATGACACTGGATTTGATGATGATTAGAATGGAGCTTTACTGCAGTGTTTGAGCTAAAAGACAGGAACTGAAATGTGCAAACACACAACTTCATCACTAAAAACACCAGTTGTTCCTTTTCCGGTGTTTGATGTGTGTCACTCCTGCAGTATGTTCTTACTTTGGGAACATCTGAAAATCAAATTCACTTCCAGGAAGTGTTTAACTTACACGTAGCTGACAGAAGCTGGAGGGATGTGTTTATTAAAAAAATATATTCAAATCAAAACACTGCTCTGAGGATACAGGGCGAGATGTTAAACACTGAGGTGGTAAATCCCAGACAAATCCATCTTCATCAGTCAGACAGGCAGGCGAAGGTTACCATTACATCTAGGGAACTACACAAACAAGGAACTAGGGATCAGGGTAGACGAAACCTGCATCTGAGACAACACCAGTGAGACGTTACAGAGACGTACAGACAACAACAGCAATTAAGGGGTGTGTCCAGGGGCGGAGCCTGAGCAGGAAGTAGGAAACAAGACTTCAACTGCTACAGAAAAAATATAACTTTACAAGTTTTTTTTAATTTTTTTTTTACAACTTAGCAATTAATCAAGATTAAACACTCAAAAACATCAACAAACATTAACATTTAGCACTCCAAAAACACCTCAACAAACACGTGTATTCAACACTGTAATAATAAAATAATAAACTAAACCAAATAATAAACACTATATAAAACACTTCTTGTTGTTTACCAACATTAACCCTAATATTCAACACTACACCCCAAAAAAACACTAATATTCAACACAACACTCCACTCCTAAAAAAACTAATGCTGTTGTACCAACTTTCCACAGCAACATTACCACTCCATATTCTCCAGCACACCTCAACAAACACTAATATTCATCACTGCATGTCCCAGTAATAAACACCAATATTAAACACTCTGCATATTGAACTCTGCTCCCCAATAACATACACCAGTATTCATGCTCGACAATCGCAAACACACATCGACAAAGACTAATATTCAACACTACACCTGTAACAAACACAAACATTTAACATTCCAAATTCAAAAATACTATTTGTGTGTAAACACTCCATGTTTTCAAAACTATAACATATTCAATTCTCCATGGTCTCAAGCAAAGACTGCCATTAAACACTTCACATTCTCAAAAAGTCATATTTAAACACCCTCATTCTTTAACAAACACTAATATTTAACACCATAACTTGTTAATTAAGAAATATAAATTAATTTGTGTGAATTTAATGGTATTTAACGCTCCGGATCCTCCAACAAACTTCAAAGTAACATCTTTACTTACTGTCAAACACTAACATTCACTAGCAAACACCAATTCACAAACACCGCAGGACCAAGGATATCACAGGGATATCACAGCTAAATCACATCACATCAAAGCTAGCATCAGCTCGACGTCACTGATTCCACGTTAAACACTGATTTCCTTTAGAGAAGTTTTATTCAGGATTATCCAAACACTGACATCAGTCACCAAAGTAACACCAAACTAACACTGATACAAACCTATGGAGTGTTTAGGAGGAAATACCTTTTTTTAAACTGATTCAGCTGTTAAGAACGGTTTAGCTGTAGGACTCTCAGGCTGCAGTGCATCATGGGAAAGGACAGAGTGTTCTGCCTGAGTCTCTGTTCCTGGATCTAAAATGTGAGAATCTGGAGTTTCACGCGTCTCGGGTTAAATTTACAAGGACGCCTCACAAATCCTGCTTTCTGGAACAAACCCCTTGATTTTGGGGGTACACACACACACACACTACACACACTACACACACTACACACACTACACACACTACACACACTACACACACTACACACACACCTGACGGATCAAAGCAGCCATATGGTGATACTGAGAGAATGTAATTAGGTTAATTCAGGCAGGACGAATTCTCCTCCTCGCTTCACACTCCATTACCTCACTGCTTTCATCTCACTGCTGCGTCTCTCTCTCTCTCTCTCTCACACACACACACACACACACACACACACACACACACAC
>JAOVVA010000052.1:28175316-28192612 GCA_028565275.1 Leiocassis micropogon | reverse complement strand
TAGGTACTTTCCTATTATTTTCCACTAATTCCCTCCCGTTCATTGCGCCCCACCTGTCATGTCTGTATTCACCACTATTGGGCGTGCCCCACACTTTGAGAACCACTGGGCTAGGGGCAGGTCGAGGGCGGGGACTTGGGGGCTGTTGGACGGGCAGGTCATTGGACAGGTGGAGGGCGGTGACTTACGGGATGTTGGACAGGTGGAGGGTGGCGGACGGAGGGAAGATGTTGGAGTAGTTTTTGGAGCCAGGCTTCTTGAAGCGGTGTAGCGGTGAGGTGGAGAAGTCTTTAGTGAGTCCCTGGTCCTCGTGTCCCTCTCGGGGAAGCTGCACTGTGGTGTGTTTGGACAGAGTCACCCGCAGAGGCTTCCCATGCAACTTCTGTCCATTCAGGTAACTCATCGCTGTGACACACACAACAAAAAATAAATACCTTAGTTTATACACTGCCTAGGGTGAGTGTGTGTTTAGGCAGTGTCTCAAACCACTTACTATCTTACCTCCACCTCTCCGTACCACTAACCACACTCCTCCTCCTATCACTGCCTTTCCCATTCCTCTATTCTTGCCACTCTCTCTTTACATTCTGCAAGTTTTATCCATATTTTCATCCGACACACCCTCCCTCCCTCCGTCCCTCATAATAAACGCAGGATTCTGGTTTCAGCTGCGGCTTTAATTAAGATGGAGTTTATATTTACCAAGCTGTGCTTGAGTTGCGTCTGCCATCTGCACCAGAGCATTCTCCTTCTTATTGAAGAGGATCTTCACCCTCATCACGTCGCCATAGACACCTTCAACACACACACAGTCATTAAGCTTCTTTCACCCCTAACACAGGACAGATTAAATCAGTGCAATTCAGTGAAGGTGTTACAGCATGCACTAAAACACGACACACCTTGTCGCTCGCTCTGCCTGCCCAAGTATCTAACTATGGATTGAACTGTTCCGTGCTACATCCTGTCTGCGGCTCCACCCTGACGGACCCTACACCTGTCTACAGCTCTGTGATCATTTGACCTGATTAATGACAACATGCAGAAACTAAAGGAGACATGCACATGGCTATATCACGGGAGAGGTTTTAAAATCAGGTGTGCGCTAAAAGGCGACTTCAGGGACGAGCAACAAGATGCAACACTTCCTGTTTAGAAACTGAAACAATCTACATGTTCCCTGTACATGTGCACACTAGAAACATAGGGGATCCCTAACTAGGGCGCATTCTATTAATCAAGCACTGTTAGCTAGCCGAGAGGAATAAAAAAAAAATAATAATAAAAAAAAAAGTTATTAACTTTTGCCTTTACATTAGATTAGATGCGGGCGCATAAACGTTTGCACATGGCAGTTTAAATTTAATGAACAATTAGAGTAACCGATAAATTTGAGTGAACGATTAGGAAGTTTGACCTTCAGATGACCTTGAGTGTGGATAGTGTTTCATGCTGCAGGTAGTTTTTTATTTTTATTTAAACTGGACTGTGTACCTGAAGGGATTTCAACCTGGAGTGATAAAAGTAATTATGAAATGCTGCATCCTGTTGCCAATTTGCTAACTTTCTAACATTAACTCATCCTGCATGATGCGCTTCAGTGAGTTTGTGCGCGTGTGTGTGTGTATATATACGCAGCTGTCTGAATCTGATTGGTCGAGATAATGAGACAGAACAGTAATAAATATGAAACACAAAAAGGAGGAGATGGCAGTGATAACATACCGAAAAGAATAAAGAGGCATTGGGGCGTAACGCTCTTTAGAGACAGCAGAGGAAGGCAGCGAGGGAGGAAGGGAAGGGAGAAAGATCGGAGAAGTGCAGGTTCGACATTTCCGCAGATCCAAACAGAACGTAAAGGAAGAAAAAAAAAATCCAGGAGAGAACAAATGTGGGTTTGTTGTTCATCATCAATGGGGAGGGGAAAAAAAAAAAGCCAGGATGAGCAAGATATATATAAAAAAAAAAAAAATAAACAAGAGAGAGAAAGAAGAAAAAAAAAACAGATCAGGTGAGTACACACAGTGTCGCAGAAGTCGCTAAAATTAAATGCCTTCACTAAGAGAAAAAGAGGAGAAACAGATTAACAATGAAACACAGGAAAAGGCAGAGACAAAATTATACAACTGAAACACGGCTCATCTCTCAACACCTCAGCTTTACTTTACTCAGCTTAAAGACTGTCTACTCACTTTATATTAAACACCGTACAAATGATCAATGATGCATTTAAATACTTAAACATGATTAAAGAACACCTTCACAGCTAAACCAGGTCACACACCTCGGGGTTGAGGTTACTGACGAGCAGGACTGTGTGTGTCGTGGTGTTGAGGCCGGCGGACAGCGCCAGGCGACCTGCGGCGGCGGCCGCACCAGGAACTCCGAGAGACGCCAGGGCGCTGGCGGGAAGGCCGGGAAGAGACAGACCTGAGGACGAGAAATCAAGAACACACAAAAACAGAGGTCACTTCCTGTCTGGGAGAGTTTACACTTCCTGTACAAAAATAAATAAATAAATAAAAATGTGTGGAATGATTGTGTAATTTTATATAATTAACGTAACATCTCAGAATGTTCCGGCGTACAGACGTGTAGGCAAACCGACACAGGAGCACCGTCTCGCTTTATATTACAGACAAACTGCACTAAAGTCTCACTGTGGAATTAAATCAAACACTGGTGGAAGAGTCGAGTGGGACATTTACTCAATAACTGTTAGTTAATACTCTTTAAAAAAGATCTGATACTCCTTAAAGATTTGATGAAATGTGGCTAAATGTATATTAAATGTAACTGTACAGTGAGGACGCACTCTTCTGAATCTCAGCCTCATACCTGCAACTCTCTGCGTCGAGTGTGAGAGATCAGCAACATTAGCTACTATATAATCTATATAAACTTAGTATGAGTCACTGAAACTGATCTCCGAGGAACAGTGCGGGGTTTTCGAGTCTATTTCGATCTCACCTGCAGTCTGCTGGAGGGCGAACGCCGGAGGGAAGCTGTGGGCACTCGCGAAAGGAGAAGCAGAGATTAAACCAGGTGCTGATCAACACACACAGAGAGAGAGAGAGAGAGAGAGAGAGAGAAGGCAAAAACAATCCATGAGTAAACAAGTGCACACACACACACAAACACACACACTCCTTAATTCCTAATCAGTGCTAGCTGGAGCACAGTGATGAAATAATAAAGGTGGTGCAGGTACTGAAGGCGGTGGTGGCGATGGTCTGCTGTTCGAGCGAGGTCGGGCCGTCCCCGGTGGGCAGATCGGGCCGTGTGTAGTCTCTGCTCTTATCGTTGTTGTACTTAACGTTCAGGCTGGTGAGTTTGGAGAAGCTGATGCGCAGCGTACAGCAGGCGTTATAGATGTTCTGTCCATCCAGAGACTGATGGAGGGGGGGGGGGTGATGGAGACAGAACACATCACTATCAGTCCTGGGATGAGCTCAGGACTGTGGTGAAGGTTACAGCAGCAGCTACACACAGCCTTCTACTCACCAGCTTGGCGTGCTGAGCCGTCACGGTGTCCGAGTACTGAACCAGAGCCTGGAACTGATTGTTTTTGGTAAATGTGATGATCTTCAGCACCGTCCCAAACTTCGAGAAGATCTGCTCCAACATGAAGACAGAGTGAGGAGTCGTGTGTGTGTGGTCAGAGTAAGGTGCAGTGGTGAGCTGTTAGTTACCTGGTGCAGAACCTCCAGAGTGACGGGGTAGAACAGGTTCTCCACGATCACCCTCAGTACAGGACTCTGACCGCCGGACCCTCCCACGTCCACGCCGGTGAGAGGCACGCTCGCCGTCTGAACCGCGTTCACTGCCTGCAGGGCTGCCTGAGCGCGCTACACCAACACAAACACACCAACCCTGCATTAAACACTGTACCCACACTGTAGTGTTTAAAAAAAAAAACAGCCAGGGCAAAGGGGCGGGGCCAAGATCTGACACCAACCAATGGGATGGGGCTAGATATACTCCCTGGTCAATGAGGAGACGAACTGTGGTTTAAGACACACTCAGTGTGGACTACTGATGGTGTTGGTGTATGACAGGTAGGGGTGTTTATACAGTGAGTAATTAAGCCATGTGGTCTGGGCCACGCCCACAGGTGAGCAGTGCATTAGTGACTGTGATGTACCACTTGGTTGGGCGAGTTGTCAGTCTTCAGCTCCTTGTGGTTGGAGTACTGGATGAAGACGGGTTGACTCCGGATGACGGGCGTGACGGAGGAGTAGTAGTTCACCATGGTCTGGGCCGACTCCTCCGTGTTCATCTCCAGAAAAGCCTGAGATCACAACACAAAACACCACTGCAACATTTTACCAGATTCCCACTGGCTGACTAATTCTCCAGTCACATGACCGTCTCACACACACACACCTGGTTTTTGCCCTTGAGCATCAGCAGGTTGGTCACTTTGCCGAAGGGAAGTCCTAACGAGATGACCTCGGCCTCGTTGATGTCGCTGGGTAACTTTCTCACATGGACGACTCGAGAGGGGACACCTGGACTCCTGACGTCCCCCTTAAACTTTTTACTGTCGTTGCCGTTCGCTGGAGACACAGTGAGCCACATTAAGTTTAGTTATTAATCTAAATAACCAATCGGCATCACCGCGGGGAGCTTGTTTACATAAATCCAGGTATATACTTGAGGACACGCCCACAGAGACACAGCCCACATGTGTACACACCTGCTCCTGAGCTCATGATGTACGGGCCGTTAGAGACGCAGGAGGAAAAGAGCTCGTCAGATCCTCTCTGAAATCACACACACACATACACACATACACACATACACACATACACACATACACACATACACACATACACAGTAAATATCCATATACATTTATAGTAGGCAAATATAAGAAAATTAATTATCTAGTAAAATAAATATGGAAAACAAGCTATAATTAAAGCAATTTGCCAAGGTTCTGGTTTTGTTTATATTTACTTATAATTATAAATAATTAAATACAGTTGCAAGCAACGGCGAGTGGGCCCAAGCACCTGTGCCATTGCCACCCAGAAGCACCACACAACCGGTGTGTTTTATTTGACCATGTTAAGACCTTGAAAAAGCCATCTCTTCCTGGTGCAGCCTGCACAACCTCTGTGCCTTTCAAGCATGCTAAGAGCTGTAAAAAGCCCCAGACGCTGAGGTCACTCAATAAGATGTGCCGAAAAAGTGGATCATGACGTCCTGAGTGACAAGTTTAAGGCATCGTCATGGCTGGGCACGTCTTTCTGGCGTGCCCGGGCGTCGTTGAAGGAGGTGAGCTCAGGACCCAGACTTGCAGGAGTTCTAATGGCAGCAGATTCCAACCTGTGTGCTGACTTTCATGAGTTTTTAAGCATGTTAAGACCCCCGGATGATTTGGTGATATATATATATAACATCCTTAGAACAAGACAGGCTTCAGACAATTAAAATGCATTATCAGTGCAATGGCGATGTCAGTCATGTCATCATGCTGTAGTCATAGAGCTTGGGTCCTAATAAGTGATTACTTGTACTATCAAATACAACTATATGCAAATAAAAGCTCGTTTAACTACAACATTAAAATAAATAAACCAATAACCGTGTTAAAATAACGCCTAAATAACAAAGCAATGTTTCCCAAACTGTACTGCAGATGGTCTATAAGTGATCTTTCACAACAATTAAATAAAATGCCACCCCCCCCCCCACTGTCACTGTTTTGCAATTAAGATTAAAATTAACATTATATATAACCATTTACATATGAAAAAGTAATAATTAAACAATGCCACAGGATTTAAATTCTGTGTTATTCTTCACTTGTTTCACGTTATGGGGTTAAAGGTTTGACTCGGGGAAGAGATCTGCGGACACGGACACACACCCGCCTCAGTCTCTTAACGAAGCACTTCAAGAGTGTCTGCTTGGTCACATGACCTGATGAACAGAGGCTGCTGGCTCTCCAGCAGCAGCACAATGTCACATCTGTTCTGTTAATGAACACTAAAGCACTTCACTGTCCTTCCTGCTCCGTCTCATCGAGTCGAGTCTCTACAGCATCACATCTACACCACTCTATCACAAAGACGTTAGCACTGTCACCTCGCACCTCCAGGGGGCGTGATGTTCTCTCTGCTGGGTTTCATAGGGGTTCCTCCTACAGCCCAAAGACATGCAGTGGACCCTAAATGGTGTGTCCAAACACACACGGTGTGTGTATCAGGGTGCACGAAGGAGACACACACACACAAAGGAAGTGGGCATGGTTTCAGGGTTACCCGTTGACTAGTGACAGGATCACTTCAGTACAAACTGAATTTCTGTATTACACGAATCACAGAAACGTCCTAAAGCCCTGTGAGGATTAATTCGACTAAAAGCCCTGAAGGTAAAGATCACGGGTCCGACTGAACGATGCCTCTCAGATTTCAAAGAGTGAAATATAACGGTTATACACAGCTCCATAAACACATCTTTAAAAGTAACAGAAAAGTCATAATTACACGTTTTGTTTCAGTTTAAAGGTCACGTTTGCGCTCCTGCTTTTCAGACTTATCTTCACTTAGAGTAATGACATTTTTCCAGGATGATGTAACCGACATAGGGCTGTACAGGGGTGTGTAAGATGCCGGTGACATCAGCATGTTGGGAGTGCGGCTCACTAAACACGTCCGAGCTCCCACGAGGAAGGAAACGGGCCTGGAGTGAACAATGGGCCACGTTCATCACTCAGAGTGGTGAGGACCTGAGCCAGCGCTGGGGCATGACTCCGCCCCCGAGGGATGTGACTCCACCCACTTTTTTGCTTTATAGAAACCAGGAGCACAAAACCGACACCCACCTTCTGTCTTTCTGCACGTGCTCAACGCCCCAACACACTGCTTTTAACTTTTTCAGAATGTATTTAAACACACTGAGCTGATTAGTTTCCTGTAAAAGCCCACCAAGTGTTTTATTCCCTTTCTATCACACCGTCTTAATGTCTGTAAAACAACTCGGTTCTCTCTTCTGTTATAGCAGAAGACCAAGTTCTTCTGTTAACACCAGTGCGTCATGTGACTGAGGCACCCCATGGCAGTGTAAACTCCTCCACACTGGAGACTCCTTCCACTGATGTCTCACACACACCTCTGCTTACTTTAAAATAATCAACAAACACGTGCGTTTATTCCTAACAGCGCCGTTACCATGGAGACAAGATAATGAAACAAAAGGACGTACCTTTGTGCCGACTGTTATATCATGGACGCCGCTGTGGGACACACACAGACACACAGCATGTTAGTCGATCAATACACCGCATCACATGTTTATGCACACACACACACACACACACAAACTCATTACAGTCACTTTACCATGTAGATTTTGTTAAAGGTTCTAGAGAAATTGAAGATTTTAAATAAACACTAAATTAGCTAGAGCTAGATTAAATTTGATTAAACTGGATTGGATCATCACTGATAACTGTGTGTGGACTGTTTCAAAAGGTCAAAGGGCAGCACTGAGGCCCAGAGAGCATACAACAGACTTTTATAAACACACACCCACACACACAAAATACCACACACACACACACACGATTAACAGTTAGGGGTTTAGCAGCTGTACTGTAGTTAAAACTCACTCAATGTCAGGGACGTAGCTGGATCCCAGAGGATACAAATCCGTCTCTAAACGTCTGTCAAAATAAACAAGAAATAAACAAACAAGCACACACACCTAATGTCCAGTGAAAGTATAAATCACTTCCTGGCTTTGATTGTTAACCTGCACAGCAGCGTACCGGTCGTAATGACGACGCCGCAGGGCGAGACAAAATAGGGATCCATTAGATTTTAAAACCCAAGTTGAAGTCTAGCTACATGAAAGTCTAACACGCATGAATATTAATAAGCACGTGATACATATTAACTTGTGCTAATTCATATGGCACTATATCCATGAGGATGAACGTCTCCCAAGTCAATAGAGCGTCCAGATGTACGCCACCTAGTGGACTAACGCTCTAATCACAGCCACTAAACACGCAGAGGCTCACTGTGAGGACACAAACTCCACCGATCCGATCTAAAACGGATCAGACTGGAATTCTATAGATTATACAAAAAGTCTGATTCTGGAGATTTTTATGCTGTTTATGAGCAGAAGAGAAATTAAAATTTTTTAACATTATTAAGATCACTAAAAAGTGAACAGAAAGTTTAGGAAGTCAACGAGGTGTTCACTAAAAGAGAAAATCTGATACTGTAATTAATAAATAGGTTAATTAGCATAGAGTTAGCTAGCTACACTAATCCGGCTCAGTTAATCCTAAAATAAAAAGGTATCGCCGTCTATAAGAGTTCTGACTTAATGTTAGGTTAAACGCTCTTTTAAATCCGGGAACGTGTTATTTGTGTTTCCGCAGTTTAAAGCTGAACACAAGTTTAGTTTATTAATAAAGATCAACAGGTTGGCTGCTGATGGACAAACTTGGGAATCGCGTCGCTTCCGCGTTCCTGATCTCCGCCTGTATTCCGACAAAACCCGCCCCCTGATCTGTGATTGGACAATAAAATCCCGCCTTCAGGGCTCACTCTGCCGCTATTCGCGGTCACGAGGTGACAATGACCGTGTAACCAATAACACTTTCAGGAGGCGGGTCTTGTATAACATGGGTAGGATTTAAAAACATGTACGTTCAACCCGGACATGTTGCTAAGCTAGCCTGTTTCAAATAAATGTTCCATGCTGATATTCTACAACCGCGTTTACTCATACACTCTTAAAATAAAAACCGCAACTGGAAATCGGGTTACCTCAAGAAATGTAAGAGAAGTTGTTTTTAGAGACAGTTTTATGTTTATAAACGTCTTTCCCCTGGACTTACCCGTCCATGGCACTTTCAGGTTCGCGGAATTACTAACGAGGCGCGTTACTAGCCTTTATAGACTCACAAAATGGCGGCGAACGGCCACGGCGCCTTGTGATTGGTCAAATATCCGAGTGTGGGTGGGAACTTGGGCATAGTCTGTCAAAACGATTGGACCAAGTGGTTGTCACTCGTAAAAAGGCGGCCTGAAAACTTTTCAGACCGAAGTTCAGGTTAGCTGAGTGTGTTTAAAAACTCAGAGGATTGAAATGAACTCACTTCCACAGACAGTGTCTGTTTAGTAACATGGAAAGTTCGAGTGTTTTCCAGTCAACACTATATTTTTAAACGTGTATTCAACATATATACGTTTTGCGCATACGTGAAATAACAGATTTGGATCATTTTGGGGCTGCAGGCCTAAAGATACACACTCTGTGGGTTTGTGGCGTTGTGTGTTTGTGCAGGAAGTTCTGCCACACGAGTGTCACAGGCGTTCCTCCCTGAATGAAATGGTAGTCATGAACTTTTATGTCATACTGTGAGCATGTCACAGGGGTTTAAAAGTAATAGGACGCAGCTCCAGGTGCAACAGTACGCAGCATCATCATCTTTTCTGTCATACTCTGATGTAACAGAAGGCATCATCAATCTGTGAGCAAAAACGGGTACGTCAGGCCGAGCTCAGGGCTACGGAAACCCCGGATCAGACTACCGTGCGTCTACAGCGATGGCACATATGGCAAATATTGGCGCAGCATGAGGAGCAGCCGCGAGTTGACCACATATGTACTGTATCTGGCATACATTTTAAGATATCTTAAAACATATACAAACCATACCGTTCAATGATGTGAGTTAAATCTATAACGTCCACTGCACTACTTTGCTAGTTATGGATGACCAAGTGCAATCTAATAGTGATGGGGCATTCATGAACGATTCGTTTCTTTTTGAACGAGTCTTCAACGTGACTCAGAAAACAAGTAGTCTCAGAGAGTGATTCGTTCATTTTATACTGGGCGCGCATGCACAAAGCATCGCAAAACCCCCGTCGGTTATGTACAGGAAACAGAATTGTGTAGTTACCTTTGAGTCTTCTCGTCCGAGTCGTTCGTTCTTTTGTCACGTGACTCCCATAGACACTATGCAGTGCAATAGATTCAAAACAACAGAAGATCTGACTCGGACCAGAAGATATGATGGTGAGCTGCTCATTCTGTTTATTATAATACGTCCTTAGCTGCATTGTAATGATTTCTTTACTGGAACTATAGACGAAATTTGTGTATCCACAAATGTTGGGGGTCTGTTTATTGAAAATTTAACATTTTATTTTATTTCTGATCAAAAGAATGAAATGAACTAAATGACTCAAAAAAGATTTTTGTTCATTTTGATGAGTCACTAAAATGATCCAAACGCCCCATCACTACAATCTAATGCAAAGTAACAGCAGTATTTTAGTTAAGCTAAAATATAAGCTAGCCAGCGTGTGGTAACTGAGGTAGGTTCTAGCCAAAAGCCAGGCTCCGTTCTGTCAGCTCCTGCCAGGATGGTGATGACCAGCAGAGCTCCAACAGCTGAGCTTCAAAACCGATCTTCAGAAACCCCGTGGGGACGTTTGTCCAGTTATCCTTTTATCCAGTGATATACATGAGAGACATCGATTCAGTTAAATATTTCAGTTCTTTTGTGTGGCAGTTCATGTATCGCCACACTGACACCTCAATCTTCTTCTTTTTTTGTTTTAGTAAAATTTTAATTTGTAGATGTTTGCTTCCGAAGTGGAAAAATGTTGCAGTTCCTCTATAATCCTACAGGTGGTGGTGTAGGATTATAGGTGCTCCAAACTATTTACCCATGGGCAGGCAGCACAGCATCCCATGTGGTAGGAGTGAATGATTTTGTTTAGAATTGTATCAGAATCTGATTTTTTTTTTTTAATCGGGATATTTATAAAATCACATTATTTTTATACTTACAGCATCATAATATAAATTGAATTAGTGCCTGGGTATCATAACATATCATATCGGGACATCCCTAATGCTAATATTTTGCCCACTTAGCTGAAACGAGACGATCATGAACACGGCGTAGTTCCAAGTTCTCTTCTCAGTAATAGTTTAACACAAGGAGATAAACTTGACAGTGTACTAAACAGGGGAAGGTGAAGAGTAAAATGATACACTGAGAACAAACAGGAATCTCGAAAATCTGTCTTATGATGATGCTATTGCATTATTGAATGCAGAAACCAATCAGTTTCCAGTTTGAAAATTCAGAACACTGCTTTCCCAGGTAAAGTTGGTAGAGCATGTACTGTTTCATGGTGTTTCTAACTTACATATTCATATACTTTTTGTAAAAGAGAGCATGAAGATGAAGGAAAATATTTAATATGTATAATTTCCTGTAGAACAAATCAAGGGAGGTGAAGGGACTGCATGAAACATGTGTGTGTGTACACTACTACAGTGTGGATGTAGTCTTTAAATGAACAGGAATTACAGCAACCATCATAGCACAACAGGTTTTATTTGTCTTTCTTCCTTAATCGAGCACTTGGACCACAGCATGAAACGGCAAGGACAAACGAACAGGGTTCCATCATCCACAAAAACAGAACCAAAAACACCACCATGACACGAGTGGCACTCGAGCGGCGAGTTAAAACCACAACAAAAAAAATTAACTAAAACCAACCCTAATGAAAAGAGTTTGAGACATGCCAATAGTGGACATTAGTGGATAATTATGGTGATTATGTGCACTACATAGTGTACAGGGTCTGTGGTTTGGGACACGCCCACAGCCAGGAAACAGGATGTGAAAACATTACTTTATTTTATGTGTATTTCATAAACCAGCAAAAACAATACATCACATTTATTAACACACTTTACACACATCTTTTCCTACCATGAAGTGTGTGTGCTGTGCATATGCGCACGTGTGCCTGCGTGTGTGTGTATGTGCGCATACTACATTGTCACAGTGGTCTGAGATGATAAAACACGAAATAAACACGTAATACATACGTTATAAAAGCATAATTCTGTAATATAATAATCTGATCTTATGGAGAATGACACAAAGTGTAGAAACACTAAGAGAGATAAATATTTATAGTCAGATAAACTAAAACAAGTGAAAAGACACCAAACTCCACCCTTCTGTCCCTCCACAAGCACTTACATAAGATTACATAATGAAAATATAAGTTTATATTTTTAATATATATATATATATATATGTATAATAGAAATGTCAAGACATAAAGATAGAAAAATATCAATAGAAATAAAAAAGAAGTACAAACTGAACAACATACATACAAATACATACATACAGAGATATAAATACCAACACAGAGAGGACGTGCAGCCGCATTGCAGTAATGAAACAGTGTGTAAAAATCTCAATGCTAACTGTGATGTCATAAAAATCGATGTTCTGATCTTTACTATTCTCATCGCTAGTGTTATGTCTTTAGCATGATTTATAGGAAAATATGGATGTCTTTTCACAAATTAACGTTAAGATAAACAAATGTTTAGAAGATTCCAGTTTTGTTGTTACTACTAGCACTGATAACATGTATGTTGTTACATAAATCCTAATAATAATAATATTAGTGATAACAATAAGATTCATTTTGCTTGTCAGTATGTCAGCACCAAACAAACTACTGCTAGATGCAAAGTTATTAAGAGTTATTACTTTTACTCGTACCAAAGTTTTTACTGGTATTTTTCCACATCTGAGGTAAATGTTGATGATCTTGAAGGTTCTATCTGATTTTCAGCTACTGCAGCTTTACAACATCCATAAAAAATACAGCAAATTTACTTTTTTTAATGTAGTTGGCAGTAAAATTACCTCTCTTGGCAGTACCAATCATGTCATGACCGTGCACATAGTACTGGTACTTTCATATATATATATTCATTATAATCATATTCTCATTATTACATTTCTAATAAATGTTAATTAAATTGTAATATTAGCAATCTGATTTGATGTAAATATTGATCTTCCTCACAGATCCAGCTCATTTCCATTTCCTGCATGTTTATTTAATCCTTTTTAAAGACTTAAGTTTGAATAACTATGAAGTAATGATGATTTGGATGCTTACAGCAACGTCAATGAGTCAGAACCATCGACAATGCGAACAAAGATGACATAAACCATACAACTAGCACCGCTAACAGTTGTTGTTAGTCTTTCGGGCTGCAACAACATTATTCATTATATCTCTAGCAGTGACAACAAGAGTGATGTCATTAGCGATATTTATGCTAGCAATACAGATGAATAAAGCGATGACGTTAATGATATGTTTTTCATTTGCATTGTCATTTTTACACCATCCACTCTAATCACTGAAGTGACAACAGTTCCTCTCTGGGGTTAGTATTTTTTTGTGTGTAATATTTAGCATTTATTTCGAGTAAAAGTTTTAGCCCCCATGCTCACATCACGACGCAACACTTGCACGGCTGCTTTTCTTTCTTGGCCTCGTCCTGTTTCGCCTCGTCTCCGCTCGTCACCTCGTCCTGTTTCTTGTCGCCTGGACTGGAGGGGGCGCCGTTCAAGGGAGCTTTCTCTTCATTCTTTGCATCTTCTGTCGCTGCTTTGTTCTCGCCGTCCTCAATGACGACGAACTCGGCCTTCACGGCGTCCTCGATGCCCAGCACTTTCTTGGTCTCGTCCTCGTCCTCCACATTTTTGTAGCCCATGAACACCATAGTGACTGGGTGGTCCACACTAGCATTCTCGATGGCCTTCGCGTCTAAATTTGTGCATTCCAGCTTCGCCTCGATGCCGGTCACCTGTCTGGTTTTAGGGACGCCGTTCTCCACTGGAAAATAGTGTTTAAAGGAGAAGAAATGATCATTGTCCTCAATGCTAATAGCATGTTAGCAGCCAATGCTAAGAGCAAAGTATAATATAAAAAAGTGAACCTGGAGTATTTATAATAAAAAATCTGAGCTAAATGTTGATGTTCCAGATGGTTCCGTCTCATTTTACTGTGACCTTACAGCGAACCAAACATTAGCCTCAGTTATTATCTTGTTCATGCGCGGTCTTCATGTTTTCTTTATGTTCTGAGGTTTTTCCAGCTGATTTACTAACACATACTGTATGAGGTAAATGTTGATGTTTTGGGTGTTTCTGTCTTGTTTCCAGCCTCTCTCTGTCTAAATGTCCTCGCTAGCAAAAAACATTCCAGAGAAATAACAGCAGCAGCTTTGGCAGTGTCCACGTTACGCCGTTATCTGTCAACATTTTACCAAGTAATCAATCACAAAAGTGACAATTTGTGTCCAAATCCTAGACTTAATATCAGACTACAGTGGGCTGAAAGTGTTTGTCTTTATTATCAGCATGTTGTAAGACCTCGACATGTCTTATAGCTTTAATTTATACTTTCTATGAAACTTTCTATGAAACTGAGCAGAACAACAAAAAAATGTGTGGCAAAATATTTTGGGCTGAAGAGTGAAAATTTGTATTATCTGTATTTCAGCATCTTATTTTATTTTGTTCTACTTTACGAATGATTATTGATTGATTACAATACATTCTTGTTTTTTTTTTTAATTACAATCGCCACTGTATAAACAGTAATAGCGCCATCTATAGCACACAGAGTCTCTTAAACAGGGACATTTAAAGGACGTTACTT
Organism: Leiocassis micropogon; assembly: GCA_028565275.1. Taxonomy (NCBI): domain Eukaryota; kingdom Metazoa; phylum Chordata; class Actinopteri; order Siluriformes; family Bagridae; genus Leiocassis; species Leiocassis micropogon. The sequence continues at coordinate 28,178,066 of JAOVVA010000052.1, read as the reverse complement.
AACATTACTGTCACCATTTGCTCCCGATGATGGCGCTGTTACCGTTTTTTGGCGACTTGAACACTCCTTGCTCCACAGAGACTCTCATAATATAAAACACGGCCACAGCAGAGGTCCCTTAAACTTTTAATACAGGTCCTCAGGGACGTGCCACCTCTTTATCTCACCTTTATTTATTTTTTAACCTTATTATTAGACATAGTCAAGGAACTCTATCAAGACTAATGTATATTCTAATCAAATTGTAATATTAAAATCTACATGTATCCAAATCAATAGTGAGAATATAAAAAAGCTCCTGACTTTAAAATGACTTTTCCTTTGGGATGAGTCCTAAAATAAATTAAATATATGATAAATAATTACCAAACTAATAATAATTGAATAATAATAATAATAATTACAAAACTAATAATTACATAATAAAGTTAAAATGTGAAATACCTTTTCCAGGACCATCAGGAGTCTGAAAGAAACCAGGGTTTTTTTTTATTTAAAATTAACTGGAGTAAATTTAACAATTAACAAATTCACACCAATATTGCTGAGTAATTATTATTTTTAACAATCATTACAATAATTAATAAAATTATTTACAGTTACAATTTAAAGAAGCTTCAATTGCTGGAAAAATGAGAGAAATTATTTGTTTATAACTTCAGTATTTAAGATCAGATGCTAATACAGTCCTGTTGTAATAATAAATCCCTCACGTTTATGAGGTTCTCTTTATCTGCGCTGGATTTAGATGTAGGAACACCAGACTCCAGCTCCTCGATCTCCTGCTCCAACCTGCCACCCCACAAACACACACACACACACACACACACACATGTAAAATGCACAAATACACTACATCATAACCATCACACACTCTTTACTCATGTCATGATGTGTTTATTAAAATATTCAAAAATATATAACATCCCACAAACAAGGCACTTCATCTGCACTTTAAACCTTTGGTCCTGATGTGAGATGACGAAAATAAAGAAAAAAATGAGCGCTTCCTGGAACTTCCTCATACTTTGGGGGAAAAAAAACATTTATGCTTACTTATTCCTGCTTAGTTTGCGGAGGAAAGAAAACACACTTTGACAGGATAAACTCAGAATAAATCCTACAGGAACAACTGCATTACATGGAAAACTAATCCCGTCTGAACAAGGCTTTACCGGTTTACATTAAAATCATCAGAAATTCTTAAAAGCTGGTCTTTTTTTGGAGAGTTCATGCTCATTAGAGCTTTATGCTCTAAAGATTTAATTTAGGATAAATCACAGTTTATAAGATTTTATTTAATATTTCTCTCATTTTAAAAAGTTTTTGACACTTCTCACTGTCCTTAAACTTAGCGGTAATTAAATATTTATATAACAGTACCACAAAATGGTTGTTACACAGCCAATCAGACAGTTGTGTAAAATATTTATGCGTGTAAATCCGATAACTCACCTCATGCTCATGTCCTTTAAACAGAAAAACATCGATCTCAGGATGAAGATCACACTTTACATCTCCATCATGTTTCTTTAACGAGAACATGGATCAATAACTGGACGAGGAACCCACCTGAGAACGCTGTGCTCCAGTGCCCTGGTTTTAGCCTCGTCTTCCTGCAGCTGTCGCTGAAACTCGCTTTCTCCACTGGAGGGCGCACCATCCAACAACCACCGCTCCCTCAGGGACTTCGACTGCACAGCCACAAAACATTGTCATCATCATCATCACCACCACCACCACCACCACCACATCACGAACCGCAGCAGCAGGGAAATTTTCTGTAATTAATTAGCTGATAGATGCATCTTTATTCAGCTCACACACGCATTATTATTATTATTATTATTATTATTACACACACGTTATTTACGCAGAGAAAAAAAGAAAACGAAAGTAACAGACAAAAAAGAACCAAGAAAGGAAGATTAAAAAAGAAAAGAAACATAAAGGCAGAAGAGGAGAGAAAGAGAGTGAAGGTGATAAACACTTCACATTGCAGAGGAATGAGAGAGATGAGGAACATCAGTCATGTGTCTGATCTACCTTACTGCCAAATCCAGTCACTCACTAAATCTCTCTCCCTCTCTCTCTGTTTGTCCCCCTTTTCTCTTTTCACCCTCTCCGTCTCTCCCACTCTCTCTCTGTCTGAGTGTCTATCATGCTCTCTCTCTGTCTCTCCCCCCACTCTTTCCCTCCGTCATTGATTAGCTCTCAGTCTGGAGGAAACACACGGCCATTAGTGAGCCATTAGTTTATCACTTTAGGACATTACACTAATGCACAGTACACACATGATGATGACGGAGCGGAAACGTTGCAGCAGACGCCAAACTGAGACAGGCAGTGCTCAGGCAGTGGTCAAATCAGCATCCTTACAACGTCCTCACAACATCCTCGCAACTTCTCCACAACTTCCTAATGACATCCCAACAACGTCCTCATGATATCCACAAAACACCCCAACGATATCCTCACAACATCCCCATAATGCCCCTTTAACATCCCCATAAACACCCACACATCATCCCCATAACTTCCTCACAACTTTCCCACAGCATTCCCACATCTCCACACAGTCCACAGCAGTGTTGGGGGACGTTACTCTTTAAAGTAACTAGTTACATTACAAAATTACCGTCTTTAAAAAGGAATCAGTTACATTACAGCGTTACTAGTTCGAGTACTTTTCCATTGCAGAAAATGAAAACTCCTCTGTGATTCCTCATGCATGTTGTTTTAGTCAAGAC
>JAOVVA010000052.1:28153895-28175216 GCA_028565275.1 Leiocassis micropogon | reverse complement strand
CTTCTTCCGTTTTCTCGTGCTCCCGGATTTACCATCTTACACCGGTGAGGCCGAGCCATCTCTCCCGATCACCATTTTACACACAACAATAACACGGACTTGGACATTCATACATACGCACTCGCACACATGCATACATGTATATATTTTGTATATATTGTTTGGTTTAGGTGCACTTTATATGTTTGTTTGTCTATTTCACTTTAATACACTTTGGTTTGGTTTTGAAGTTGTGGTTGTCTCGTGTCTTGTCTTGCTCCGCGAAGATTGCGCAACACCGGAAGTGAGTAATATCAGCCCGTATATAGATTTATGACCCCGAATTTGTGTAATTAGCTTAAGTATAAGATCTGAGCGTTACAAGCTGAGTCCCAGGTGCTCCAACCATGATCGATTTATTACTGATGGAAAAGGCACTACTAACAGCTTCTGACCAATCAGAGCACAGGATTCACATAAACAGCAGCGTGGGATAAACCTCTAGTCTGTTACTGCAAGCTCCGCCTACTCACTTTTCCTCCTTTCTGCGCTCTCTCTCGCTCTCTGTCTTTTGTCTTTGTTTCTCCTTCACACTTGAACATGGGCGGATATGGGAATGTGATCACACACACACACACACACACACACACACACACAAGGCTGTGACATTAGATCCAGTACAGACCAGTTGCTTATCTCCCTCTCTCCCTCTCCTTTTTTATTCCCCCCCCCCTCATATTTTGTCTCTCACTTTTACAGCCTGTTCTGGCTCTGTTTTCACTGACATCATCATCAACACACACAGAGACACACACACTAGTGGCAGAGAGGGGTGGAGTTTGGGTTTGAGAGTTTGCTGGGAAATGCAGGTTTGATTGTTCAAATGCAGAAAGACAAAAGCAGGCAAACACACACACAGAGTTTCTAACCTCAGATTTGACACGAGACTTAACACATCACCAATTTAACACTCGGAAACCATGGCTGGCCGAGGCTGATGGTTAAACCCCGCCCCAGACCCCGCCCCCTTAGCTCAGACATGCTGAGAAACAGACTGATAATGATGTATTAAGAGATTTTTACAGGCTTTAACACTGTTTTGAAACACACACAGACACACAGACCTTTACGCTTTTTTATGGATGATACAGATCTGTAAATCAGACTATTTTAGAAGAGATGAACATTAAACTCAATTCTAATTCTACAGCAGTCAAGCTCTGGTCCTGTAATCTGATTGGACGAGAGGAGTTTGAGCTCTGATACTCACTCTAACAGCACTCGGGCGTGTCACTGTGTTGATCACTTCAAAATATTCAGGGGTTTTGTGTCTGAAATCTCAAGTATTGTGTACTTAATTCCCATTTATAAAACTTTGTATGAAAGCAACAACAAAGTCCCAAACCTGCTGCTGTACTGAATATCAGCGCGGCTCTGTGATCACATGTGATTATCCGCGGCTGACTGGGGTTACTGGAGATCACCTGTAATGAGCCGTTATTATCTGTGGCATCGTACCTACAGCCGACTCACAGGTGTGTTGATATTCAATATTGAGCACTCCAGCTTTGTGACATCACTTAACTCGAACACGCGCACACGCACGCGCGCACGCACACACACACACACACACACACACACACAGCTGAGTGTTCTGTCTCCAAATACAGGAAGCTGGAGTTGTGACTCCACTGCCTCACCTTCACAATCATAACAGAATCACCCTGAAACAAAGGACCTTTAAATAGACAGATGGAAACACACACACACACACACACACACTCTATAGGGCAAATTGTTATTTTACCTTTAGATGTTGTAGTTGTCTGCGTTCATCCTCCAGCTGTCTCCTCTTATTCTCTATTTCAGCCTGCTTCTTCCTCTTCGCCTGACACACACACACACACACACACACACACCAGTTAAAAACTATTCAACATTCAACAGATAAAGATCTGCTCCTTGTTACTGCAGTCACAGCTGCACTACTGAGATTTTTTTACTTTCATAATTCCAGTCTTTTTACTGAAGTGCATGATAAGTTATACACACACACACACGCGCGCGCACACAGTTCTAAAATGGGGTCTAGACATTTATTATTTTGGTAACTTCACTAGCATGAGACTCTTCAGACCAACAGCAAACACCAATTAAAAAAATGTTGGCCACACCCCTTCATAGAAACTGATAGGTACAGAGGCCACACCCCTTTACTGAGACTGACAGGTACTCATGCCTCCTTTACAGTGTGTGTGAGGGGGTGTGTGTGCTTACAGCAATGGCCTGTAGTCTCTCCTGCTGTGTCAGAGCCTCCGACATCCTGCAGAGAAAAAAATAACACAAACATCAGCGAACACACACACACACACACACACACAGTCTGAATCAAAGCAACTGAATCTGTCTAGGAGGTGTGTGTGTGTGTGTGAGAGAGGGTGTGTGTGTGTGTGTGTGTGTGTGTGTGTGTGTGAGAGAGAGAGAGAGAGAGTGCGTGTGTGAGAGAAATTTCCTTCCAAAGAAATCAACTGTCACGTGATTTAGCTTGAACACATCCATCACTCTGCTGCTGAATCCTGCGCTCTGATTGGTCAGAAGGTGTTGATTAGTTCTCTAACAGTGTATTATTGCACTCACTCACGCGTTATCATTTTCATAGCAATGGCTCATTCACTGGTACAGTGGACTAAAAACGAGTGCAGTGGGATCTTGGAGTAAGGAAGCGTGTCTGTAACAGGTGAGGATGGAAGGAGTCTCCAGTGTGAGTTTTCTCAGCATCTTCAGAACAGACAAGTTTACAATTCTTTAAGCTGATATTCTTTTACAAATATAAAAAATATAAGCACAAAGCAGGTAATATGGTGTGTGTGTGTGTGTGTGTGTGTGTGTGTGCGCGTGTGTGGGACAGATGGAACAGCACTCAGTACTGTATGTGTGTGTGTGTGTGCGTGTACAGTGTGTAGAGCTCAGGCCCCGTTAACAGTCCGCTGCATTCCAGTGTAAATTGGTTCCAGACCCTGAACCTGAAGGAAAGCCTGCAGACTCAGAAACTCTTCACACGTCCTGTTTAAGGAGGAGAATCAAACTGAAATCCACATCAACTGTGTGTGTGTGTTTACAGGAAGGTTGTCAACCCTTCTCCCATCGATCCTACTGATTTGCTTGTTTTTTTTGTTTTGTTTTTTCATTCCAGTTCAAGCCAGGGTTACGCTCTAGGTTCCACATGTTCTCCTTCTGGGATTTGGGTTCTCCAGGTTCCTCTCACTTCTTAAAACCCTGATGTAGCTTGAAGAGGCTAAGCTGAAGAACTTGTCATGTCGTGGCATCCTGTACTGAGTCTATACCTGCCTCATGCACAGTGACCCCAGATCTCCACCACCAGGAACAAGAGCTTACTGAAGATAAATGAATCACTTGAGTCGACTCTGAATCACATCAGAAGCCTTTTGGGTGAATCTTGATTCAGAAAATCTACTTTTTGTTCCTCAATCCACTTTCCTTTTTTTAAGATTGACTCCACGTGTTCTGCAGAAACGCAGGATATATATATATATATTTTAATAATAACAGGCTGATATCTGATAAAGGTTCTCAGCCGTGAAACCTGGACGTTTGGATCGGACTGTGCTGCTCTCATCTGTTCCTCAAGTCTGGGAAAAGCAGAGAAGCTAAACAACTAAAATGAGGAAAAATTCCTACAAAGTGTTAAAATAAAAAAAGATTAAGCACAAAGTAGTAGAAGATCAGAAGGAGGTCGAGTCGAGTCCCTCACAATGTTCCGTGTGTTAGAGACGTTCAGCTTCTGTTCCACAGAGAAAGACCTTTTCATTTTGTAACGTAGCCGCTGGGGAAAAGCATGATGATGGGAAAGTGAAAACTGATCACACGCAGCGGCCCGAGGATAAACTGAACACAGTCATCATAAACGCTAACACAGTTGGCTACACAAGCGTCTCAATTAGTTAGCTTTCAAATAAAACCTACCAAGAGTAAAATACACCTACTGTTAGTAAAGCTTATAGACATTGTTTGCTAGCATCAAATAATCACCAGCGTTAGTCTCATTCATTTACATTAGCGCCACTGAATTAAGGTTGGCTAAACATTAGCAAGACTATGCTACAAGACTAACGCTAAAGCTATTAGGAGTGAGTTAATAAGAATATACCTGAGAGAATGATTAGCATGGCTAATGCTAAAGGTATCAGCGAGCGACTGGCTAGTTTGCATAGTTAGCATTAATTAAAGTGTTCATGGTTGATTAGAATAAATAATCCACAGAATACAATCCAGACACTAGGGTGTGTGTGTGCGCGTGAGAAGCTAATGTAATATTCTGTAACTTCACACACACACACACAATTTAGTAATGTCTTAAATTAATGATAATATGTCTAGAGGAGCGACTGTATGAGATCTATCTATCTATCTATCTATCTATCTATCTATCTTTGTACTGTTTCTCCATAAGTGTCCATCTCTCTGTATTTCTTTGTGTCTGCATTTCTCAGTTGATCGATCCATCTATGTGTTGTCTATTTTTATTACTCTATTGGTCTCTCTGGTTATTGGTCTGTCTGTCTGTCTGTCAAAAAGCAAATAAACCAAGAAGAAAACAAGTGAACCTTATCTCCATCTCCACCAACACCACACCATCAAAATCACCACCACCATAATCACCACCATAATCACCACCATCATCCGCATGACCACCATCACCATCATCTTTTTTATCATCATCATTATAATTACCACCATCACAACAGCCATCACCATAATGACCATCACCACCATGACCACCAGCTTCATTTTTTTTAACTTGTGAATAATACTCTTTATTTATATGCTTCTTATATAGCATGTAGTTTTTTTGTTCTTAGCATTGCACTAGTAACTTCTGTTCAGTTCTCACATTACCCTGTGTATACTGATATACAGCGTGTAATCACATCTACAACGTGTCTCTGTGTTACTGTCTCTACTGCTGCTGGATATCTGGAATTTCCTTTGGGATCAATATAGTATCCATTCAACCATCCATCCATCCATCCTTCCATCACCACCACCACCAGATTCATTATCACCATCATCACCACCACAACCACCATTACCACAGATTATCACCATCATCACCACTATGACCAGCACCATTATAACCATCACTATCATGAACATAATAAATTACTACTTCCACAATCTTTCTCATCATAATCATCAACAAGTCATCATCCTCATCACCACCATCACTACAGGACATCCTCAATCTGTTCCTAGCTGTATAGTCTAGACTTTAGGGATTAGGACTCTAATAAGGATTAGGATCAGGATTAGGATTCTGATCCCTCAGTGTGGATAAACTAATCCGGTTCCTCAACAGGAAGTAAAGGATAACAAGATGTTTGTATAAACAGCGTCTGGTTTAATCTCACACAATCGCTTTTCTCCTTGGAGTCTCAACATGAACAGCAGGAACATGTGTTTATAACAGATTGTAAAGGTGAGCTCTCAGACTCGCTGCGTAAACAGTCTGACTTTCACACCTTACACTCTCTGGGTGTACTCCATGACTGAAACCCCTGGTGTAGAAAATTCATGGATTTATAGGACACGCGAGACTGAAAGACGATTCAGTGTGTGCGATAAAGAGAGGAGAAATTCCTCTTCTGTTTAACGTCAAGATAAACCTCAGAGACTGAGGCAGGAGAACGCGGGAGGAACCCCAGCACCTACAGGGTGTTTATCTCACCACACATTCTCCTGGGATACAGGAAACCTTACCCTCGTCTTACCGCCATACTCCAACAGACAACATCATCATTATATATTTAAAAAAAAAACCAGGTAGTTCTGTGACATGATCTAAATAATTAAAATTATGTAAATAAAAAATAAACAAAAATAGTTTACATTGTTGAAAATATATACTCATTTGTTTAAATTCCTTATTCAATATCTTAAAATGTTATTTTTTTAACATTTAAAAAATATATTTACATTTTTTGTAAGTGTTTAACAGTGAAAAAGTAAGAATATGTTAAATCTATAAAAAGTAAACCGTTTATAATTTTACAAGCTGCTTTAAATCAGAAATCTATTTTTTAAAACTAAATAAAAAATTAATGTTATCATGGTATCGCGCAAAGGTGTATCATGACAAAATCTATCATGATATCAATACTGTATCGCTCATCAATTGGTCTGATCAGAACAAATCAAATTTTAAACAAACTTATAGAGTGTGAGCTCAAAAAGACAAGACAGAGTTTTAACATTCTAATTGCATTTTACACACACACACACACACACACACACACACACAATTCACCATGAAGAAATCAGAGTCTGTGTGTTCTGGCTTTTGGAAAGCACGCTAATGAGACGTGAAATTCTGATGTATTCAGTTTGAACTGATGTGTGAAAGTGTTTTGACCTCGAGCTGGGTTTAGTGCTGGGTTTAGTTTAGAGCGCAGTGCGTGTGTGCGCGTGTGTGTGTGTGTGTGTGTGTGTGTGTGTGTGCGTGCTGATATTCTGGCTGGAGAGAACAGGGCGGGTTTGCGTCAGTGCCTGTCGAGTGGAACGCTGATTATCAGCCGCGGCTCACTGATAGACAGAGGACAGGATCTGGGTGAGGGGTTAAAATAACACACTGCTCACTTTACCCAGGCTACAACAACACGCTAACACTTTAACGCACAAAAAGTCTTTCTCTCCCCGCAACATGACATGTGTTTCATTCGAGACTAATGAACCAGTGGGCGTGTCCCAAATCACACTCTATACGGCCACAGAAACACTCAGACTACCTGATTTTCGAGAGCTCCAGTCCATCAGGTGTCACAAACCGGATCACTACAAACACACAACACTGCGCTTACTTACACACGATGATTATCTTCACTGTAAAGAGACTCGTGGGGTGTAAACACATGAGGCGTAAACAACATCTATATGAAATATCTGTCCATAACAATATGCTGTAGATAAGCGATTACACGACCAAATAATCCTCAGCATTAACCACAATCTTATTTAGAAATGACTTAAACATGGTTTAGATCAAAAAATGACTCAAGATTTAATAAAAAAAGAGCTCAGTGTTAGCTAAACTGCACAAAAGTAACACTCCGCTGTAAGCCCCGCCTTCCTGCTCCAGGATTGGCTCGAGTTTCATGCTCAGTGAAGATCCAACCAATCTACTTCAAAAAAGAAAAAAAAACCGATGTGACTGTTTAAAGTGTCGAACACTGGCGGTTCTAATTCTGAGCCAAACACACCGTCACCCAGTCCGACAGGGTTTGTGAAATTTTACAAAAAAGTTTTATGTTATTCTGCAAAAATGACTTTTTTTCTTCTGCTTTTTTTTTCATGTTTTTCTCCTTCCATGTATCTCAGCTCTATACAGCTAAGCTAATGCTAAAATGAATGTTATGAATGCAGCTGTTGCAGTGTGATGTTACGCTGCTAGCTCTTTTCACTAGTGAGTTCATTGTAGCTGCTTGTGTGTTTGCTTCTTATAATAAATAAACAAAATGGTAAAGCTTGTTAATAAAAAGTGTTTAGTGTTTTAAATCTCATTAATTAATTGTTTGATTTTTTTGAAAAACAATTTTGATAAAATGTGTACAATTTAAATAGCAAATAATTTGTCAAAATTAAAGCAACGAAATATCATAAAACATTACATTTATTACCAATAGTTTCCACAAAAATACTTACAATAATTTTACTCAAATGTCGAGTTAATTTAGACTTCAGTTTTAGAAAATGACACTTTTTTTTAACTAATATAAACATTAATAAACACTGGAATTCCTACAGACATCACCAGTATTGTAATAGTTTACATTATTATTATTATTATTATTATTATTATTATTATAAACAAATCTCATCTTTTATTCAGTAGTTTATTTTGAACAGCATTTTGAAGGACATTCAGGTGGATTTGATTTCAGATCATTTATTTTCTTTATAATTTGGTGTATATTTGAATTTATATATATATATAAAAAAAAACACATTACACAAAAATGTCATTCTCCTGATCATGCGAAGAAATAATAATAATAATAATAATAATAATAATAATAATAATAATAACAATAAAACTACCTGCCACCTCGGAGGGACAATAGCAACACACACACACACACACACACACACACGGCCATATTGGATGGAGCCTCCCACCTACCCGTGCATGTACATCATCACCATCACCATGGGCGTGTACGCTCGTATTAACACACACACACACACACACACACACACACTTTAATAAACAGCTCTGTGCTTTTCAGCAGAATAATAAGCGCGCGCTCGGAGACACTGACATCATTACATTACTGCAGGTTAATTATAACGGAGCGCGCGCGCGCACAGAGACAGTGTATATGGTGTGTGTGTGTTTGTGTGTGTGATCTCTCTCTCTCTCTGTCTCGGTACTCACTCAGAGCGGTCAGTGTCCGCGCGCAGTACCGGGCCGTGTGTGTGTGTGTGTGTGTGTGTGTGTGACCGCAGCGCGCGCGGTGTCCGTTTATTTCCCTTTGATCTGCTGCCTGATTAAAGCGCTCGAGCTCCTCCTGCTCCTCCTGCGCGCGCCGCCGCCGCCCGTCTCACTGTGTTTCTGCGAATTTAACGAGGAGCCAGTGCAGCGCGCGCGCACACACACACACAGTCCCTCCCTCCCTCTCTCTCTCTGTAGTGTGTGTAGTGTGTGTAGTGTGATGGAGTGTCCGGTTGCCAGATTGATCCTTTCTGCTGTAACTGGCTAATGAGGATCAGAGGCAGTGTACAGCCGGGGGCCAAAAGTTTTGAGAATGACTCACAAATATGAATTTTCACTGCGGTTCTGCTGCTTCAGTGTGTGTAGATGTGTGTGTGTGTGTGTGTGTGTGTGTCAGATGTGACTCTGGTTTACTGAAGTATAATTACAAACATTCCCTAAGTGTTAAAGGTTTTTATTATAATAACATTAAGTTTATATAAACACTCAGTGTTCACAGTGTTGATCTTCTTATTAAAGACCTCTGCAGGTCACCCTGACATGCTGTCAATCACCTTCTGGGCCACACCCTGACTTACATAATCAATGCCTGGAGTTTGTCAGAATTTGTCTGAGGAGTTTCCTGGGCATGGACCCAAAATGTCCATGTTTTGTTCCCTGGGACACTTAGTTCTGACTTTTGCCTTATGGTGAGGAGCTCCATCATGCTGGAAAATGCATTGGTCATCACCAAACTGTTCTTGGATGGTCAGGAGAAGTTGCTCTCAGAGAATGTTTTTGCACGGTTCTTTGTGTTCTTAGGCAGAATTGTGAGTGATGCACTCCGGTGGCAGCCAGAGAAAAGAGTCACGCCAACGGTAAAGCATCCTGAGACCATTCATGTGTGGGGTCGCGTCTCAGCCGAGGGCGTGGGTGAGGGAGTGATCCACCAGACATAGTTAATGTTCTAAAGGCAATCAGCCCATATTTAATGTCTCCACCTGGAGCTTAAACCACTCTGCTTTAAAACATTCACACAACGTACATAAAATCTTAATTTATTCTTTTAAAACTATGAGTATTCTGGGGTGGTGTGGTGATTAGCACTGCGACCTTATTACACCTCTAGGGTCCGGGTTCGATTCGCGCCTCGGGTCTGTCTGTCTGTGTGGAGTTTGCGTGTTCTCCCCGTGCTTGGTGGGTTCCCCTCAGGGTTCTCCGGTTTCCTCCCACAGTCCAAAGACATGCAGATTAGGCTAATTGGTGTTCCCAAATTGCCCGTAGCATGTGAATGTGTGTGAGTGTGTGTATGTGTGTTTCTTAAGTCTCCTGGCATGCAGTAGGTAGGCTCACATCCCCTTGAGGGAGAGTGATATAGAAAGTGAGTGAATATTCTGAGCAGACCATCTCACCTCCTAACTAGATTATTAGTTTTAGATTATATTGAGGGTCTGGAGGTGCACGGAGGAGCTGTTACTATGGAAACGATAACAAATGAGAGTAAGTGCATTAACGCTATTTAAAGCAGAGTGGTATAAGCAGTGCTGATAAAGATCATTAAATCAACAGCACCTCCAGGTGTAAATCACTGACACCCAGCACACGAGCAGGTAGCGCTGGAATGCCAAGTTTGGAATTTCACACATCCTGTCTGTGTGCATGTGTATTTCCTCTGGGTTCTCCAGTTTCCTCCCATCTCCCAGGATTAACTGGGGTCCGTCTCCACTCTGACTGGGATGAAGCACTTCCTGAAAGTGATTAATGAATTATTCATTTATTATCATAACTAGAGTTATAATCTAACCATAGATTCTGATCTCCAAAATAAAACCTAATGTTCTTCTCACTTTACACACAGCAGGGTAAAACCTGAAGGACAATTCATTCACAAAACATTTGTGTATTTAAGAAAGAGAGTGAGTTGTCATGTCATGTCTCTTCCACACCTGTGTATGGGACAAACACAAACTACACAAACTACTATACAGCTATTGTTCAGTGAATTGAAGCTGTTTATTAAATCTGTAATCAGTAAACAACTGTTTATTCTGTTTGCACAGTGATGTGCAGGGCTTTAATCCTTTAATCTTTAATTTTTTATTTTAATGCATTTAGTTTTTCTTCACATTTTGAATAATTATTAATCCTTTCTTTTTTAAGAAAATATTATTACAATTTTTTCTATTGTATTTTTCTGCACATAAATCAAGAAAACAATTAAACAAATTGGATCAATGAGGGACATTTAGGTCATTGTAAATAGTACAGCATCAACAAATATATAAAATAAAAATAAAAAACATTCTCAAATCATAGTACATGAAATTAATCACACTCACTCACTCATCATCTATCCCGCTTTATCCTGTATTCAGGGTCGCGGGGGCCTGGAGCCTATCCCAGGAGACTTAGGGCACGAGGCGGGGTACACCCTGGACAGGGTGCCAATCCATCGCAGGGCACACACACATACACACACACACACATACACACACAATCAGAAACTCATTCAGACACTAAGGCCAACTTGGGAGCCCCAATTAGCCTAATTTGCAGGTCTTTGGACTGTGGGAGGAAACTGCAGTATCTGGAGGAAACCCACCAAGCAAACCCCACACACACAGAGACCTGGAGGTGCTTTTTTTTTGCCCTACATGGAATTATATTGATTAATTATTTATATTTCCGGACACTTTTCATTTTCTTTAAACAAACAATTTTCTCCTTTCAATTTTTATTAATTAAAATGTTTAAATTAATGGTCGAATAAAACATATCACACAAATTTAACAATACGTAATGAAATATTCATGCTGTCATTAATATAAGAATAAATTGGTGAATAGTGTAATAATAAACAGATATAATTATTTAAAATCTGATTATATTCTATTTTTGTGTATCAGTTTCTCTGTAATTCAGGTTCTCTATTTCCATATAATACAAAAAATGACTACAGTATTTAAAAATCCCATCCTAATGATGGTCTGTTTCAGTGTTAAACCCATCCTGATGCCGCCCTCTAGCGGCGACGAGCGGCTCAACACATCTCATTTCATCTCATTTAAAATATCAGAACAGTGACATGAATCGGTGCTGACGTCATTAACAACCAGTTGACACTGGAGACTCCTTCCATAAATGAAAACCAATAGTAAACACATCTTTCAGATCAATCTGTTAATGATCAGTGGAGTGTTCGCTGTTCGATGAGCCGTTACTAGAGGAACAGTAACATGATTCACAGCTATTAGAAATAGAGAATTGATCAACACTGTGGTGTGACTAGGGGCCGTGTGGTTTTATGTACACGTAACATCAGCAGTGTATCTGCTCAACACTCCTCTGTAACAAGTCTTTAATTGTATTAAATGATATAAGAGCGGGACTACTAACACAGCTAAGTGACTCAGTAACGCTAGCTAGCGTACGACACGTAGCGTACTGTATATCAGTAGAAGTATTTGATGTGTGAAGGTATTTTTCCATCAGTCAAGGTTTTAGATCATATTAGATCATACTCTCATGACTCACTTGATGTCACCTGACTCAGATGATTCGCCTGACTCACCTCACTTGAATGACTCAACTGACTCAACTCATTCACCCGACTCGCCTGACATGGATGATTTGCCTGACTCTCCTGACTCACCTGACTCACCTGACTCTCCTGACTCACCTGACTCTTCTGACTCTCCTGACTCTCCTGACTCACCTGACTCTCCTGACTCACCTGACTCTTCTGACTCACCTGACTCTCCTGACTCCAGCCTCCTCCTATATGAGACCCGAGTTATTGATGATGGACTGCTGATGTAAGTAAATCTTGATGTAAACTGATCACCTGACTCACCTGATTCGCCTGACTCAGATGACTCTCCTCTCTTCATCCTCCTCCTGTATGAGACCCGTGTTATTGATGATGGATTGTTGATGTGAGTGAATCTTTTATTGTTTCCTACAAATCAGCTCCACACTTCCAGAGAGTGAATGTAAGTAGTATCCAATTTTATTTTACCAAAAATTCAAGTCAATAAGAAAGAAGCTTTTCTTGCTGATATCGAACAGTCTTTCCACAAACTAACACACACACACACACACACACACACACACACACAAATAAAACTTCATGCAACACACACATTAAAACAAGCAACACTTTTCAACAGTTGAGTATAAAAAGGCTGAAACTCAGCCGGTCTCCCAAACCAAAAGCTGCGCCTCGTACCCTAAACAGTCCGTTCACTGTACACTACCTTCCCGGAGAGGAACTTCTCAGTGCGTTTTTATCGTATAAAACTCCGGAGGTGTTTTTCACATTTTAAGTCCATGGCAGGATGGAAACAGACATAAAATCTTCCTGGTTTTCAGTTATTTCGAGTCAGGTTGCCTGTTCCGATCTCGCCACCTTGCTGGTTCGGTTTCCTTTTCCTGTTTCATGTCCCTGTGCTGGTTCCGATAGACGAGAACGTCTCCTCCGTCCCATCGAGTCTTTAGATCACACACACCTCTAAAAATAACCCAGCAGCTGAACCAAACAACATGTGAAGTCTAGAATGATTGACAGGTGAATAGGTGTTTCAAACTCTCTGATATTAACTGACCACCTGTAAGCCCCGCCTTCCTCTTCCTCTTGGCTAATCTCGATGTTTCTGCTTGAATAACGCTCTTTTATGGCGTCCTCGCTTTCTGTCATGGTGAACGGAGAACGTTTTGAGTTCATTAAAGTGAAATAAAATCTTTCAGTGTGTTCGACTTTACAGGCGTATGTACAGTAGCTAACGTCGCTTATATATGTAGATTAAGTCCTGATGTCACTGAAGGTTTCTACCTGAATATCAGCACTTTTTTACAATGAATGCTTAGACCTAGTCTGTATGGTGTGTGTTCCTGGGGTTATAATGTTAAAAGAAATGTTTACACACACAAAGCTCTTACACACGGCAGTTAGGGGAAAACTTTATCATGTAAACATTTCTAGTATCAATTGGATAACTTACTATGACACACCAGGTAGGATCAGTGTTGTAATTTGGTTGTAGCAACGTTGTGATTACGGTGGCAGTAAGGACTTACATTCGTTTTAAAAGTTAGAATGACTTCAATGATAAAATGACATTGAGATATTATTGAGGGAACCAAATACAACGTTTTAAATGCAACCAAAAAACAACCTGACTGTAACCTTTATTCTGAGCATTTATGCTGATTAACATCCCTTCGCACGTCCGAGCACACCCCTGCTCCCTTTTCTAACAGGGTTTAGTGTTTTAATCGGACACAACAGCTTCCCACACACAGCGTGTGTATCTCATGTCACCCATCTCTTACTGCTGTAATGTTACCTCTCTGTTTCATTTTCTTTTGGTGCATCTTAGCTCGCAGATGACTGTAATATGGAGTTTGTGGCGCTCGTTGTTATGTACACACATTTACTAGCGCCAACAGCTCGCCCCCTAGTGGTCCAGTAGTAAACACATAGCACTCTCACTGCAGTGACTGGAGCTCGAGTCTCGCTTCGGCCACAGGTTTGTTGTTAAAGTGTTGTTGTTATTCGCTCAACGCTATCCCACCTTCTGTCTACCTTCTCCTCTCTTCCTTAAAGTGATTTGTAAAAGAATCTCCAGTTCCCGAGCTAAATTTCTCAGAACCATGAAGCATTCATCACCTTCTAGAGACAAGAAACTTTTGATCTACATTTGCTTCAGTTGCTCTCCTCACACCCTGGATGTTTCCTCAATCCAGTGAGACATCTTCCCTTCACAAACCTAAAATTCAGGCTGCTTTAGCAATACAGCTGCTTGTGTAGGACATCTACATGTTGGTTTGGTACTCGTGAGTCCCCATAACTCTGGGGTGTGATGGAACATTACATTTAGCTTTAGAATTATTATTGTTTTATAGTTAGAACGTTTGCTCATGTTTTCACAGTTTTGATCGTTAATCGTGAGATACCTCCATCTTATTAACACGACTTCATACAGTTTGATTACGTTACACAGTATCACCTGGAATCTGATCTCGGTATTAAAGTATTTGTTATGAGAATGATTAAATAAACACAGTATGGCATTAGAGTATCAGTAGCAATGCATTCATACCTAATCTACACAACATATTCACAACCATGAACGCCACTGGCTCAAGAAATGGAAATCCACTTCCAGATAATCCGTCTGCCTAAAGTACAACAATCACGCTCACACTCGCCTTCTAAAGAGAAACACGACCAAGTAGCTGCAGGTTAAACTGTCTGTCTTCTGCCTCCAGTCCTACCTGACATGATGTTTAAATACCAAACCCCTCCTGCTGGTAAACAGAAGAAACTCCTAGATCTTGGCCAGTTTTTTTGTTCTTTTAAATTCCTCTGTCCTCACGTTGTTGGTTTGAAGGCTGTCTAGGAGGAAGTGGTCACCAAATAATATTCTTAAACCCTAAAGATTTACCTCCCACGTCTTGCTTTGCACCTCATCTTCCTAACGATACACCATGGACTCCCAAAAGACCTCCTGTATCCCTTAGATACATGATGAATTCCCATAAAACCCCACCTCAGGTCTTGGTTCTCAACCTTGAAAGCCTTGAAAATGTCAAGTTTAACCAGTACCATTGCCCATTCCCAGTTTCTTTCGTTGCTAATATAAATGACATGGTCAAACTCCAACTTCAACTGGTAGAACCTAGAAACAAGTCTTCTCCATCCTGCTGTTCATTAAAAGGCCATCATCTTTGTTCTTACGGTTGTCGCCTCATATACAAGTGTGACAGCTGAGAGAACCAAGACTGTTCCTTTTCCCAATTTCCCTAAAACCGGAATTTCACACTAAGCCCCATCTGCTATATAAAAGCATCTTTAAATTTTGTACTCATTTGACTTTAATTTGCTGGTACACTTTTCAAATCCCCCCCAAACCCCATATACAGACTCTGGTCTTGAGTCCCACCCATAGTTTTTCCCTTTTAAATGTTTGCGTCTGTATATCGTTGTTCCAAATGCAAGTTCTTGAAGAAATGGTCTGGTTCGGGATGCGGCTGTCCAGGATCCCACTCCTTGGTGGGCATAGAAGGTTTTCGGTGGAATTGTGGCACCAGATCTGGGTGTGGTGGTGGTTCAGAGCAGAAGGAATCTGTTTTAGCATGTCGGAAATCCTTCCTGGGCATGGTTCTACTGGTTTCTTGGATTTCTGTGCTTCCGTTAGTGCTGCTCCTCCAGTCCCAGGTGTTGGAGCTCACAGAAGACAGACGGACGACGGGGTGATGAGGCGCATGGGCATCAACGGTGACTATGCTGCATGAATCTCGCTCAGATGGCATGCGGAAATATGGTGACTCGGTGCTTGAGGCAGCGCTTGATGTAGCGCAAGATGAGGCTGTCTCGGAAGATTTCGGAGTGGATGGGGCTTGCATGACCAGAGGCTTGCTAGGGAGGCGAGGTGGCTCTGGTGTTACTGCTGGAACTGGACCTTTTTCCATCATGGAAAGCCATTTTGCTCTAGTTGTTGCACTTTTAGGAGACACCGGGGGAGGTTTGGAAGCTTCTTCTGGGATGTGAACCAGCTGTGGAGCACCAGGTCTTTGTGAAATCGAGACTCTGGAAGCTGCCGCAGCCTGAACACTAGGGTACAACGAAGCTGTCAAATCCATGTCCAAGTTCTCCTTGGACTCTTCATTTGTTTCTTCTACTACATCAATGGAGCTGCCCTGCTGGCCGTCCTCCCTCAAGCTCAGAGTCCGCATTTCCAAAGATTTCTGCTTCCACTCGGATACCAGTTGCTTGGACGAAGCTACATGGAACGTCATGTGTCGCTGCGCAGGTTCTTCAATGCCGTTTGCATTAGCGCTAGCTCTGGGAAGCGTGTTGCTAAAAGTCAACATGGTCTCTTTCCCCATCGGGTTTCTGGGTGCCAGGAGCTCCACGTCAGCACTCGCTCGTTTCAAACTTCCCATGGAGGCTTTCTCACGGCGGACTTTTCGGTTGAGTCCGGCTACGTCCACTGGTGCCGCAAGCTCATCGTTGCTCTCGGATGCGTGAGCTTTCTGGTAGACGGAGTCATGGCCGCGTTGGGTTAAAGCATGAAGGGCATCTTTCTGAGGTGGAGGAGGCTTCTTCACGATCCGAGGAGATGATTCCATCGAGGGTTTGAAATTCCCAACAGCGTAAAGCGCCTGAAACAGAGCAGTGATCAGGTTAAACTGAGACCCTGAGATACTGAGAATTCTTCTGTGATTTTCTGTCTCATGACAATATGCAAGGAAACGGCAACTCCGGTAAGATTCAGTGAAGAAGTAGAAACCCAATAAGAAACAAAGTAAAGTATGAAAAATCAACAGCCTTTATTCTGCTCATTGGTCCTTGGTGTGTGTTTTTTGTTCCCCACAGGCCTCATGTTTCACACAAAACATACAAATAGTTGCTTATAAAAAATAACTCCTATAAATATTTAATTTTCAAACATTTACCCGAGTTTCCCAGCAGAACCTCCTGATTCAGACAGAACAGATTTTAAAGCTTAAACCCCTTCACCACTGTTTATAGAACGGTTTTTAATTTTTAAAAAGTTATGTGACCTGATGTATTAAGAGTTTTAAGATTTTTCCTTATCTTTTTTTTTTTAAAAAGGTGTGTGTTTTTTTTTCTTATCAGAACTTTTAGCTTTCCTTAGAGAACCGAATAGAGAACCCTTAAGCTAAATTTGTGAGAAAAATGAACACAGATCTTTTTACCTGTTGTGTTTTGCTTGGGGCTCAATAACAGGCTAATAACATAAACGTCACACTAAATTAAAATACATTCACAGGAGATAAATTCATCCAGTGCTTTTCTTTTTTTTTTAACTTCAACACATATAGAGAATGCGTACAGAAGCAGCGTGATCTCTTATCTATCACAGAGAGAGAGGGAGATGTGAAATTGTTCCTGGTGATTCAGAGACTTTTTCTGCCTCTTTACAGAAGAGAAATGCTATATATAGCTCCTCCAGCAGAACACAGCGAGAAGAAACGGAATAAAAAATGATAGCGCTCGGCTGCTGACCCAGAATCACAGCCGTGTGAAGGAGTGAGAGGAACCGAGTGAATAATTTAACCTTAAGGATAAAAATTATAATAATTCTGTGTTAAAAAACAACCTGGACATGTGTGACTACCCACTGCGCAGGATCCTCTCTCTCTCTCTCTCTCTCTCTCTCTCTCTGGAACCTTCTGCAGTTTTCTGTCTTTAAACTCGTTCCGTTTGTGTAAAACTGTAACACTGTGGGCGGGACTAAAACCCCACAAGTTTATATAAATTTATGTAAACAACAAAGCAAAAATGTTTTAAAAATGCTCTGATGGTGGATCCTGTGCAGCCAGTTTACGTCATAAACCATTAGGTCACCCGGATACAACGTTCAGCACTGAGCGTTAGTGAGGGAGAAATCACCGAACAGAACAAGTAAAAGTTAACGCCCTTTTTATTCCTGCTTCCCATGATTCCGTGCATGCGGTTCCTCCGCGTTATCTCGTCTGCGCGAGTGAATTAGCTTCGGCAGCTAGATACATCTCTGTTGTAGTGTCGATGTCCACTAGATGGCGTTTGCCTCTCATGCTTAATTTTTGTTCAATTTAATTTTGTTCTATAATAATGCTTCTTATGATGTTTAAGTTAAATCATAACTAGTTTGAGAGTTTTCTTTTTCTTTTTTGTTATATCCATAATTTTTTGTTCTATGTGTCGGTCAGCATTATGAATGGAAAGATTAAAGTTGATCTTCAAGACTGTGAGCTACTGTGTCTGAGTGAGAACGCTGAAGATAAAAACTTCTCTTTTAGCCCGCAAACAGGCAAACGTGCTACATAAAGTTATTTTTGTCTAATTGTGAGTTGATTGATATTTATATGAATATGTTATGTATGGTTTATTGTAATGATGTTTTCTTTTCATGTAGTTCTACAGTATAACGCTTTTCTTCAGTATCTGCATTAAACAGGAGACGGGGAAACACGGAGAAAGGTCAGGACTGGGTTTTCAGAAAGATCATCTAGCTGAGAGCGAACTCTCAGAGTGACGAACTAATCTTTAATTCAACACAAATTTCCATTACAATTTAAATTAGTGACAACAACTTGAGTAAAAAGCGTAATCTTTGAAATATACGCCTCTAAAAGATTACGGGAACATTTAGTCCCAGTTTGACTTGAACACCCCTTGCAACTAAGTGTTCCTTTAATTTGACATGAATCGATTAATATTTGCTCCGTCCCGTTCCTGCTTTAAGGACAGAGTGCACTCGCGCAGGTACAACCTTAAGATCTGTTTCAGATCAGATCAGTCTGAGTGTCAGTAGAACAGATTGGACCTGAGCGGGAAAATCTCTATGTTTATACAACGCAGTGAACGCTCTCACTATCACACACTCAATTACGTTCAAGTATGAACTTACTGTAAATAATCATGAATATTAAATATTTCAAATATGAAACATTCATATACATTGTTTTAAGTTTTATAAAAATTCTCATGTGATCTCAGACTTTCCACTGTCTGAGTGGGTGGGGCCTAAACAAGCCCCTCTGATTGGCTGTACACCTATCTCTCTCTGTGCATCACTAACGATGAAAGACAGCTGATGAGCAGAAAATTTGTTCTTTTTCTTTTTGTGTAATAAACAACCTGACAGTCAGTCATTTAAACAACGTGTGTAGAAAGTAGAAAAAGTCCTAAAGCGTTTCAGATTTTACCAGATAAACAGCGATTCCGGCTCCGATGACGAATCCCACGTAGACGTCGATGGGATGGCTGCGGTACTGCGTGATCTGCGTGAGACTCGCCAGAGCGGCTGCTATCGCGAAGACGAACACCAGCACGGGCTTCAGGAGCTTGGTGCTGTCCGAGATGGTGGCGTTAAAGTACATCTGCGAGAGAGAAGACGCAGGAACGTCAGACTAGACTCGAGAGTGTGAGAGAGAAAACATTATAAAATACAGATTACAGTAGAATGTGAACGTTTGGGTCTACGTACCTGACTAGCATCACGTCTTAATGCTAACCAGCTATATATGTGCTAGCTTCATAGTCTCAGCCAATCATTATATTATGTGTCTCAGCACTAGCATCTTAGCTAACAGTACGGTTCTTATGTAAAGCTTAGTGACACAGACGTCGCTTTAGGAGGAGTCGAGGAATGTAGCAGGACAAAAGCTGGCAAACAGCCGATGTTTGCTCAGTGCTAATCAGCTACAGCTAGCAGGCGCTAATGCAGGCGTTACCATGGTAACGAGGTCTTAATCAGAATCTCTCTCTGAGTGAGAACAGAAATTAAAGTGAGGAAAGTGAGCAGAAAGCTTACAGAGATGTAGACAGCAGCGAAGCCAGAGAGCGTTGCATGCTGGGATGGGAAAGTTTTCCTGCGAGAGAGAGATTTAAATAGATAACTGTCAATCCTTTTAATTTTGATGTTGTAAAGTCCAAAGAAAGTGTGCGTGTATGTGTGTGTGTGCACTACCTAGCGGACTGGATAGCGTAATGGTCGCGTCCTGAACAGATGTCCTGAGTGATGTAGGGGTCTTTGTGGCAGGAGACTCCAGGCAGAGTGTAGTTGGGTTTACACACGGTGAGGAAGAACGGAGCGTGATACCCGGTGCACAGCTGGATCACATCTGTCACTAGAGCTGTAGAACATAAGCCAAAGACATGCACACCTACAGAGAGAGAGAGAGAGAGAGAGAGAGAGAATTTAGTGCTAAGTCATGGTTAAGGAGCCGTCACCATGGTTACCACCACACGGTGTCTGTTGCTAATGTGTGATTGCTAACAAACATGATCAGAGGAACACTGGGAGAGAGAGAGAGAGAGAGAGACAAACTAGATGATTTTGCAGCTAGATAGACAGATAAACAAAAAGAGAAACAGACAGACAGAAAGATGGAGAGACAGAGAGGTAGTCATGCAGTGAGACAGGCAGACAGAAAGAGACAGACAGCAAGACAGGCAGACATGTTGACAAACAGATAGATAGAGACATAGACATGCAGACACACAGACAGACTGACAGGTACACAGATAGGTAGACAGAGTCAGACAGCAAGATAGAAAGACAGTAGACAGACAGACAGGTAGACAAAGAGACAGACAGATAGGCAGACAAGTAGACACTTGGGGAGACGATAGGTAGGCAGAGAGAGACAGGAATCTGACAGGCAGACAAACAGAGAGACAGACAGGTAGACACAGATGGACAAGTACACAACAGGCAGACAGAGAGACAGACAGACAGACAGGCAGACATTACCTACAAACCGCACGGTTCTGCGCAGGAAGGAGTTAAAGCTGCAGCCGCTGGCGTTAATGCTGCCTTCAGAACCTCGAGCCTTCACTCTGTACTGCATACAGTACATCAGAGCCTCAGCCAGCATGATCTGTAACACACACACACACACACACACACACACACACACACACATCCTGCTGGCGCATGTTACAGTTTTACTCTTCACATTTTATTAATCATAATAATAATAATAATAAGAAGAATATTATAAAAAAAATATTGTCCCTGTTTATTATTACACTCAAATACAGAATCAGTGCATGGGAGTGTGTGTGTGTGTTACCGAGGCAGCAGGCCCGGCGAAGGCGAGACTCAGGAGCATGAGAAGAGGGATGAGCTCGTCTCCCGTCTCCACGTACGGTTTACTCAGAGACTGGTCATAACAACGGAAACCGGATTTAACCGGCTGGAGGACGTCAGTTAACTCCAGGAAGTAGAGGGAGATCATGGAAGAGGCGACGATGGGCAACTGGGAGAGAGACACAGGGAGAGAGAGAGAGAGACAGGAAGAGAGAGAAACAGAAAGAGAGAGAGACAGAGAGAGAGAGA
>JAOVVA010000052.1:28143929-28153795 GCA_028565275.1 Leiocassis micropogon | reverse complement strand
GCAATAAAATGAAGTCAGCTGACCACCTGAATGTACTGAATCACCAGGTTATCACATCTATGGAGGGTTTCTTCTTCAGTGATGGAGTGTGAAAAAGTGAGTGATAAAAGACAGTTCAACTAGTGTGTGTGTGTGTGTGTGTGTGTGTGTGTGTGTGACTTTTTCAGCCAGACAGTGTAGATAATAAGTCCACATCTGAATGATTCAGACTGCGTGCTGTAACAGATGTTATGACGTGTACGGTGATGTTGTGGTGGCGTCAACAGGTTAGTGATGAGCAGATCGTGGGTTCAGGCGTGTGGCATCACAGAGTCGAGTGACTAAAAACCAAATTTCAATTAAATTCAGGGGAACTGGGAGTGGTCTAGCTAAACATTCAGGAACGTGTGAAAGCCTCCTGTGATACAGAAGCTCCACTTCTACAGGGAGAAAAACACTAACTAGCAAAATGGCCAAAACTGCACTGTTTATAGACTCAGGCAAGTCATAAATCACAGGGAGTGTAAGAAGTAACACGACTGCTTCAGGGACTCACTTATCTCTCTCTCTCTCTCTCTGTGTGTGTGTGTGTGTGTGTGTGTGTGTGAACCGTATCACAACATCCTGCTTCCGAACATCATGAGGTTTAAACGACTGCAGCACAAATCCACAGGACTGTCTGCTGAAGAGGACGAGATGGGATCGATGTTCCACACGATCTCCACGTTCCCCCCACACACTCCACCATGAACAGCTTCACAGCCCAACATTGGCTGGAGAATTCCCACTGATGATGTCATAAAGGGCGCTACAGCAGCCGACCAATCAGCACCTTCGCACACTATAATTTATTGACTCTGATCTCTTTTCTCTTCTCTGTTGTCTGTATTATTTATTTTATTTTCTTTTATGCCGTTTGTTTCTCTTCATCTTCATTCTCTTATCTCTTACATCTGTCTACTTCCTCTTTTTTCATTCTTTGGTTTTGTTCACTCTTTCTTTCTCCTACACACACACACACACACACACACACACCTTTCCTTTCCTTTCCCCCTTACTTCCATCTTTTCTTTCGCATCTTTTCTTCCTTTCTGTCTTTACTGTTTTCTCTCCCTTTTCGCTCCTTTCTGTACATTTTAAAACCATTACTTTTGTAAAAGTTTGTAAAATATTACTAAAAATGAACGAAAACATCTTGTTGACAGACGGAGCGCTCGTTAAGCCGCAGTGATGAGACGAGCTAACGACACTTCCTCTATAAAGTAAGAGAAGAGAGAAGAAGAGAGACGCTCCTGTCCTGTTCGTCCCTCCTGTCTCACTCATCACCTCCTCCTGTTCATGTCTGTGGTGAGGGTGAGACGGCTGCTGTCTCTCTCCGCCTGTCTCAGTCTCTCTCTCTCTTTCTCCAGGTTCCTCTGGAGCTCGGCTCTCCGTGCCAGCGCAGCCCGCAGGTTCCCCCGAAACTCTTCGATTTTGCCCTCGATCTCCTGGAGTTCCCCCTCCCAGACCGAGGTGCGAGACGACGCGGGGCAGGTGGGGGGCAGGAGGACCAGGCTGAGTCCTGATGCCGTATCTCCGTTAGCACACAGCTGAGCGGGAGGGCTGCCCACTAACCCCCTGATACCCCGCTGTGACCTCAACAGCTTCTTAATACCCCCATCCGGCCTCCTGGTCACCTGATCCGACTCCAGCAGGTTATACGTGGCGTCATCCGAGTGCTTAGCGCCCACGGACAGACCTTCCGCGGCCGCGTCCTT
Organism: Leiocassis micropogon; assembly: GCA_028565275.1. Taxonomy (NCBI): domain Eukaryota; kingdom Metazoa; phylum Chordata; class Actinopteri; order Siluriformes; family Bagridae; genus Leiocassis; species Leiocassis micropogon. The sequence continues at coordinate 28,152,059 of JAOVVA010000052.1, read as the reverse complement.
AATGCCCCGCTCAGAGCCCAGGTCGAAATGCACGCGCTTGTGGTTGGCATCTTTGGGGTCGCTGCTCGAAGCTCCAGGACTTTCGTTGTTCCACTTGCTGTTGGAGGTGGAAGAGGAGGAGATGGAGGGATCGGCGGAGGGCAGGCGGTGCAGCTGGCAGCCTTCTGACAGACACAGGGGGATGCTGAGGGCAGAAGAGACTCCAGTCAGGCTGTGTGTGTGTGCAGATGTGTGTGTGTTTGTGTGTGTGTGCAGATGTGTGTCAGTATGAGGTCTAGACTCACTTCGTGTTTGTTTTCACAGGTTCTGTTTTCTTTTCATCACACACTGTGTTTAGCGCTCGGTGGATTTTCTGGAGGAAAAAGCAAAAAGAAGAACGAACATCGCTACTGTACGAACATGTGATTTCACCTGATGAACACTAGAGGGAGCTGTGATGTCACATTTTTATTATAGTGAGTCCTCTGTCTCTCTCCATGTCCCACCATTTTGGGTTTTTTCTGCCCTTCCTTTCACACCTTCCTCTTTTCTTATTTCTCGTTTCACATCTTACTCGTCCCCTTCTTTATTTTACTCTCTCTCTCTCTCTCTCTCTCTCTCAAAGAGTGATTTCAAAAGCTTTAACAAATATTTTTAAAACATTCCTTTGTTACTGGGTCCATTACTGAAACACCTTCATATCACGCGCATGTTCATTCGTCCTTTCCATGAAAAAAACAACACATAACCATGTTACAGTCTGTCCTGAAACGGCATACGCGAGCTCCGCTAAAGACGAAACTGATGTTGTGATGCGGAAATTCATAATCAGAAATAAAAATTATGTGAGGAAATCACATCTAAAAAATAAAACCACATTATACACCTGAAAATAAATTAAAATATTAAAAACAAGACAAACTGATGGATGCACATGTGAAGCTCTGGTAAGGTGCATGTAAAGCGCCCCCATGTGGTGAGGGAAGAACAGAAACTAAAATGTATGTAAATGAATTCGAGCGACAATAAAAAGCTAACAATCGTCTCTCAGTAAAATATGAAGCTTCTAAGGAACAACATACAGCGGGACCACGGCATAGAAACCCCCCGCCTCATGAATTTTTGCCTTTAGAACTGAAATTTTGCAAGCATATTCGCCATACGAGTGACCGAACCGAACCGAACCCCGGTGAAGTCGAGTGTACGTCTGGGAGCCGCTCAACACTTGTTTTACGTCAATTTAAAGCCAAGTGAAGTGAATTTACATATTTCTTTGTGGGGTTTTTTGTATTTTGTGTAAGATGTAGTAAAGACTTCACACCGTGGGTCCTTTAGAATGTTATCAAGGACGGTAGCAAGAAAAAAAGGAGCCGCTTTCAGTTTGGTTTTTAAAGCAGCCGGTGACGAGAGGAATCATAAATTAATGTTAAGTGAGGTTTAATGTCTATTAATTTTATATTTTACTTCATTTACATGTCTTTTCTAAATGTTTTGATTGTTTTTATATGAAAAAAACATGATTATAGTTGATTATATATAATTATAATGTTGGAAATTGGTAATATTGGTGCATTTATATTATTTCCTCTGGGACAATGCGTTTCACAATATGAAATTTCACCTTAAGAACTCGCCTACACGGGTAGGATTAAATTTGTATGCCGAGGTAGCGCTGTAATTAAGTCTAATATACTGTATATATTAAACTTAATTACTGAATTAACTATATTTTCAATTACTTAACCTTATTTTTATAATTTTATTTAAAATGGACTATATATAATTTAGTTTTTTGTAAAAATTCCTTTGTAATATTTATGTAATGTAATTATACAAATGCATTTTTAAAAATCTTTATAAGAGTTTTTTTTTGTATATCACTCTTATTTATTATTTTGGCTTATTAACAGTTTTATGTCACTTGTGGATCAGAGCTGTTGGTAAATAAACCTGTATTTAATTATTTTCTAAGAGAAACAGTTCGCTAAGGGGAAACACTTTTATTACCTTTGTTATTCCCAGATCAGATCAGAAGTGTGATATAAAACTGCGCAGTTTCAGGTGGAGACGTCGTTAAAATCATATTGTAATTATAGAGACACGCAGCTTCACATCACATTTACACTCCATGTGTGTTTATTTATTTATATTTATGTCTTACATGTAACATTTCCTTTCACTGTTTGTAAAATAATGTTTCACTTAAATCAAGCTATTAAAGTTTATACGTTAACTGTCTTAAAGCAGCACTTTAATCAGCTGTCTCTCTCACAGACACACACACACACACAGACACACACGGACAGACACACATGGACAGTCTCTCCTCATAATAATCAACTCTAATTAAATAGAAAGCTTTAAACAGCAGTCAGAACAGCGCCCCTGGTGGCTGTCAGTGTGAGTGCAGCAGCTACAGATGTAATAATGTTCGTCCTAAAATAAAGCGTCTGAGGGTTTCCTGTTCGACACTAAAGTTGATTAAACCCAATGCAGACGTCTCCAGACTGCGTGCTGAGGAGTACATTCTTTAACACGCCTAATAAATGTGATTAATTTAATCATATTATTGGAGTGTTATTATAAAGTTATTTTGATATTATTAGTAAGCGGTTATGAAACAGTTTTATGGAGAGAAAAGAAAAACTCAGTCTGATGCAGAAAAACAACGATACACATTACAACAGCAGCACGAGTAACGGACATGTTATTAGGAGAGGTGCTTATTATACTGCATCATTAGAGCCGAAGCTCCGCCCCCTAATGTCATCATGCCATATCCTCTTCTTCAGCTTCTTCATCATCTTATTATTATTATGTACGCTGTTTTTAATTAAATTTGGCACAGAAATAGTGGAAAGTCTCACCTCCTACACAACTCCACATCCTTCCACTACTGCGCTCTAGCGCCCCCAACAGGTCTGATTAGGTCACACACTGGAGTGTGTGTGCGTTTATACTTTTATTCCAGCACCAAGCAGAAGCCACACCTGGTTCCACCTGCATAATTAGTCGTTCTTGGCTTTCAAGTGACTCCCCGGTGTGGCATCTGCTTAGTTGGAATGAAAGCACACACACACACACACACACACACACAGCCCTTTCTGGGGAAGGTTTGACCCCCCCTGCTGCAGCTCATGTCGAGTTTAAAAGATAATCATGATGTTCATTTCCAGCACAGTGAATTTTCTCAAACTTTAATCACTTTTACTTCGTCTCGTCCTGAGAACAAAACTCTCTGAAACTCACAAAGGAATCTGACAGAACAGGAAGTGAGGGTGCGTCTCAGAAACACTTTTACTAAATCACACCGAATCTTACAGCTATGTCTATTAATATAGTTATACATATTAACATATAAATGTGTATATTTAGATATATTTCACTCTACACTATTTATCCGATACAGGGTTTGGGGGGTATGGGGGTGGAGCCTATCCCAGGGGACTCAGGGCATGAGGTGGGATACACCCTAAACAGTTTCAATCCATCACAGGGCACACAAGTTCACACACTCTCTCACACACACACACACACACACACACACACAACGTGCTGTCTATACATTTAAATTCTATTTGATTGCATCCAGATAAATGTATTTTTCCCTTGGGGCAATTTATAAACACACAGAAGAGTTACATAAAAAACGAAATCGTAATAGAAAAGACTAAACTGCTACATCAGTTATAAACAGATTTGTGAGCATTAAATACATTATACAGTATCATACAGGCCGAGTCACTCTCAGATTAATCAGACTTAATAGTGCACACTGTATGCACAAAGAAGCATTTCATTAACAATCTACACAGTAAAAAGATTTAACAACATGACCTGACGTTATCAAACACACTTCTCTATCCTCTGTAATTACGATGATGATGATGATGGCCATAGTAATGATGATGAAGATGATTTAATAGCATAATGTACACTATACTGCCAAAAGTATTCACTCCCCTGCCTTCACATGCATATGAATTTGAGTAACATTTCATTCTTAATCCATAGGGTTTAATATGATGTTGGCCCCGCCCCCTTTACAGCTATAACAGCTTTAACTGTTCTGTGAAGGCTTTCCAAAATGTTTAGGAGTGTGTTTATGGGAGTTTTTGACCGTTCTTCCAGAAGCGCATTAGTGAGGTCAGACACTGATGTTGGACGAGAAGGCGTGGCTCACAGTCTCCGCTTAAATTCATCCCAAAGGTGTTCTATCGGGTTATTGGGTTGAGGTCAGGACTCTGGGCAGGACAGTCAAGTTCTTCCACACCAACCTCATCGCTCATTCATGTCTTTATGGACCTTGCTTTGTGCTCTGGTGCGCAGTCATGTTGGAGCAGAAAGGGGCCGTCCACAAACTGTTCTCACAACGTTAGAAGAATGAAATTGTCCAAAATGTTTTGGTATGGTGAAGCATTAAGAGTTCCTTTCACTGGAACCAAGGGGCCGAACCCAACTCCTGAAAAACAACCTCGCACCATAACCCTCCTCCATCAAACCTTACACTCGGCACAATGAAGTCAGACCAGTACCGTTCTCCTGGGAACCACCAAACCCAGAACCATTCTTTCACAAATGTTTGTAGAAGCAGGCTGCCTGCCTATGTGCTTGATGGAAGTGACTGGAACATCTGAATTCAAATATTTGGATGGGTGAGTGAATACTTTTGGCAATATAGTGTATATGTGTGTGTGTGTGTGTGTGTTCTGCTGGAACTCTCTGAAACTTTACAGAAGAACCCTGAACAGAAAGTGTTATATATGTAAAGCGAGCTCACCAGTGTGATGGACGGAGGTGTGTGATAAATACAATTCCAGCTCACTAATCCTGAGGTGTAGGAGGCTCGAAACACCGCCTCTTGCACTTAGAAGAAAATTAACTATTAATAAAAAAAGTGTTGCATCACATCAAGCTCGTTTCCATCATAGTGTTTTTTATTTCAAATAAAATATTTAAAAAGATAATTTACTGAAATTTCCTTAGGGTGTGTGTCACGGCTCCGAAAACACTGAGCGATGTTTGTGTTGTTCTGGTCATGACCCCGCCTCTTGCCCTCTCATTGGTCAGGTATCTGTTGTGTGCATCTGCTTCATGTTTTTTCACTGTTCCTCTGATTGATTAATTTTAAAATGTGTTTATTCTATGTTGATGATGGCGGTGATGATGATGATCATGATGATGATGGTGGTCATGACAGTGATGATGGGGATGGTGATGATGGTGGTCATGACAGTGATGATGGTGGTGATGATGGTGGTGATGATGATGATAATGATGATTATGATCCAGCTCCAGCTGGATTCTGCTTTATGATGGTTGGAGTTATACATGCTGCTCCTGTGCTCCCAGTGATCCAGACCCCATCTGCCCTCTGCCCTATTGCCATCTCAGAGAGTTTTTCCTTGCCACTGTCGCCTTCACCCTTGGCTTGCTCATCAGGGACAATCTCATTATCTAGACACATTTTTCTCACACATACACACTTCCATAAATTTTCTTTTCAAATTTTTTTTTTTCATTTTTGTGAAGCTGCTTTGAGACAATGACCATTGTTAAAAGCCCTATATAAATAAAATTGAACTGAATTGAATGATGGTGATGGTGATGATGATGATGAAGGCTTACCTGGCTGGTGTGGAGCCAGTACTTCATCCTGTGCTGGTTGTGCAGGTGCGGTAAGATGAAGCTGTAGAAGGTGTGTTCACTCAGCAGTGTGAGTAATGAACCCACAACACCAACACACAACAACACAAAGAGTCCAGAGAAGTGCTGGATACCCATCTGCAGAGTCTACACACACACACACACACACACACACACACACACACACATCATCAATCCATAAACATCTATTCCAAACAACAAAAATGGAGGCAGAGCTTTTATTTGAAATTGTGTGATTGATTATAGTGGCGTTGCGGGCGTGTTAGAGAGACAGCGCGGTGACAGATGATCATTTCAGACTCAGAGATTGAAGTGTTGGAGAGCATTATTCTGGCTCAGAGCTGTAACACACCGACAGCTTGCTAACTACAGAGCTGAGAAACTCTCTCAGAAACAATGCACGTCTCAGACCTATAGTTGGATACATTTGACTATATTTAAGATATTTTTGCAGTGGATCAGCAGATCCCTGATCCCGAACCCACTGAACAGTGGAGACACGTGACCTCGTACTCGGGCTGAAGGAAACGGAGCGCTGGTGCAGCAGTATTTATTATAAAACTGACTGCTGAGGTGGAAATACAACCTGGAGCTTTGATGACAAAAAATATACTAAAATAATACACTGAGGGGCGTTTGAGTCAAAGCGGAACTTTTGATAACCGTGCAGAATAACAGAACATAGTCCTGAGAGTAAAAACTCCCTTTGTTTCTCTATATAATCCACCGATACACTAATGGACTTCACTAGTGCTTGGATACCATCAAGGTAGAAAGTTTTCTTAGTACACCGGCCTCCCGGGAACTCCTTTAATGGCCCAAACATGTGTAAATGTCTTGGAGCGAGGTCAGGACTGTAGGAGGGTGTGGCAATAACTCCCAGCCAAGTTCCTGTAGTGTGTAAGTGGTGTTGGTGAATGAGTGTGTGTATAGTTCACACACACAGAGGCGTCTCTTCTTCATCACCAGGCGGATCAGACGTTCCACCCGCTGAATTTTCACGTGAACGACTGCAGTGAGCTCCGAGCATACGGACTGCTTTAAAAAGTCAGAGTCTCATCGCCGTACTGTAAATGTAAACCTTCATTACCCAGAAATTTCATCACAAGTCCCAGTTAGACTCGAACGGCCTTGTATCTTCATGATCCTCCTTTATCTGCACTGTATGTAAGACTAAGGCCAATAAATCAGTCACGAGCGCTCGGGTTGGAGACGAGCCGCGACATGACACATAACACAGAGAATCTCCGGCTCGGCTCCGCTTCCCTGCAGCACAACATGGTTTTCATCTGTCTTTCTAATTATCTCCAGTCTGTCTTGACAGAAATTAATTTGCTCTTACATTTCAGTTGTAAAATCTCTCGCTGTTTCATCCTTCTTTCGGATTCGCGCTGGCCCCGGACCAACTTGCGCTCGGACCGGTTTTAATTAATGCAGAAGCAGAAGGAGATAATGAGAAGTGCAGATCAGATTTTCCTCCTTGGACTCTTGGTAAAATTCTGAGACAGATCTCCAAAGTAAACAGGTAGAGAGGAGCGCTGAGACACCTGAACACCTCGGAGCAGTGATGTGAAGACAGGTTCTGCACCCAGGAGGCTCAGAGTGCCGTGGAGACGTCTACAGAACCTGCCGTTACACGACGACCACGCCAAGTTGGTTTAATAAGCATCACGCAACAGCTCAACTATTACACACACACACACACACACACACTTTCTTAAAAAGGTTTTCAGATCTGTGTGTCAGATTATACAAAATACTTACCTAGAAAAGTAATATATAACTAACAAACTCCTTGTCTGAGGTGTGTTCAGGACTGAAAGTGTCCTAGTTTTATTCACTCCTCCATCAGTCGGACATGGGAAAAGTTTTCCTCGTATTCCTTTCTCTCCAAAACTAAAGTATAAAGATGGGTTAATTATACAGTGTGAATAATAAAACTACAGTGTACAGTTGTACAGTGTTTGCATACGCAGTGTTTAATCTCCGGTGGAGCGTCTGCAGCTCTACGGCTCGGCCCTTTGTCTCCCTGCATTTGATTCACTTCCTTATCGATTCTGAATCGATTCATTTGGAATCACTGGAGTTCAGTCTGAAGTGGAGCGAGCGAGGCCCCTCTCACTCACGGTGTCCTTGGCTCGCGTGTGTTCTCACCCGCCTGAAGCAGCGCACCGAGGGCAAGAACACACCAGGGCTCTGTTTAATGTCGAACAAAAAAATTTATAACCGCTGTTTGTGAGAGTGAGAGTGATGTCACACACCTCCTGGGAGGAGACTGCGGCTTCCTCCACTGCATTTATTTCCTCATGCATTCAAATCAAGGACACTTTCGAGGCTGTGGTGGTGAGACTCTGTCTCACGCACAGACACACACAGACACACACAGACACACACACACACACACACACACCGCCAGGGAATTAAAGTAACTCTGCAAGAGATGGCCAGGACAAGCTAATGAACTTTACAAAGGACAAACTTACA
>JAOVVA010000052.1:28138929-28141429 GCA_028565275.1 Leiocassis micropogon | reverse complement strand
GAACAGCTGTGTTATAAAAGCAATAGAGCCCCCGGGGGTGAAGTGCGGGGGTGAGAACTGCAGTTAGGGGGTAAATATTTAACAGCAGTGTGAAAATGAAGCTCTGGAGCTTCCACAGACACAAACACAAGCAGCAGGCTCTCCGGCGTTCAGACTTCCTGATGTGGTGCGAGTCTCCCGGAGATCACTGCTGGTGCGGAGACTCAGGATGCTCGGCTCGGCTCGCTGATTAGACGCTCTCATTTGTTTGAGTGAATGAGTCAGAGAGAGAGAGAGAGAGAGAGAGAGAGAGAGAGTTGAGGAGTCAGATCACATGCAGGACAAACATAACTGAGCATCTGAAATCAACCTCAGTGATTGAGCGACATTTGTAGGTGTCCCTCACATCCTCTTTACACCATTCAGTGATCAAGTGACTCAGTGACACAGTCGGCCAATTGTATAGAGACAGGTTATCCTGTGGTCCACTGGTCCACTTATCTAGGGGACCGGTTATCCAATGGGTTAGTGCTCTAGGTTTCCAGTGGTCTAGTTATTCAGTGCTCCAGTTATCCACTGGTCCAGTGCTCCAGGTACAATCTGGTGTTACAGTCATATCTTTCATGCTTTTATTTTCAGGCAGAAATGTAGCACTAGCGGTCAATGGGTCAAAGGGTATAGACGCCCCCTGGTGCAGGTCATTGGATCGGATCGGATGGGGGGTGGACCCGGAGGAGTTGTTGTGGGGTTTGACCCTTAAATTGGATAAAGGACAATCACAGGGCAATTAACATATTTATATGATAAATAAATTTACTGTTATCATCAAAAGACGTTTCAGCGAGTCATACGAGACCCTCTCTGTTACTGCTGGAACGGTCCGGTCCAAACGCTCGGACAATCACATGACCGGTGACAGCAAAATGAAAATATCTGCGCTCCACGATGAGCTCAGTAGTCTTGACATCCTGTCCACTGGAGAGAACTGGTCCAAAGTCTGGACCCAAATGTTACTGCAGGAAAACTCAGGTGAGTCACGTTAGGACGCAAACACTAATCAGCGTCAGTTATAGAGTCATAGAGCAGAGCTGTACACATGAGTACAATAAAATAATTCATACATCTTAGTAAGCCTCTGTTTCTATTAATATTATGATTTTTGTCATTTCAGAGGAGAGTCATGCACTCTATACACTATTATAATCTCTGACCATGACTGATTAATGCTGACCATCACCTGATCTCATGATTTAATGCTTTACAGTAATTTATTTAATTAACATTTGGTTTTATTTTCCTCCAACCAACATTAACTGGTTTGTTTTTTCACTCATTGCTTTGTTTTAAGGTTAAACATGGTATTGGGGCTGAAAAGTGTCTTATTTAGGTGTAGCGTCCATAAACTTTTTAAAATTCAAATCTTAACTGTCATTCAGATAAAACTTGTACAATTTAGATTTTACATGAAAAGGCATAAACCTGAAAAAGTGTATTATTATAAAATGCAAAATTGTTAAGATAGACAGATTTTTTACTTTTTAAGCTTTTACCAAAAACAAGCAACATTTTTACAGGTCATATGCTTCTAGACGTTTACACCAATTTTAGTATCAATAATCATAAAGAAATATGAATAATTTGCATTTTACAGTGAAACCTCTGATTCTAAGTAACGCGATTTGCGAGTGTTTGGCAAGACTTGGAAGACGAACAAGTCTTGGTTTACGCCAACGGTGTTACACACACACACACACACAGACCCCTCCTACTTTCGCCTTCACAGACACACACAGACACACACACACACAGACACACACACACTCTTTCTCTCTGCTCTACACAGAAACACTGTTCTGTCGCGATTCTTTTTAAAGGTAAAGTTCAGGTTAATTTGTGTTATTTTTACTTTACAGCAGTGATTCCGTTAGTGTGTCGCTCAATCGAGTGTCATTGGAGAGATTTCTTGTTTATTTTTCCGATAAAACAGTGTTTCCGTTGTGTGTGCACGTGTGTGTGGAAAGAGTGGAGGAAGGGTAACTGTGTAAGATGAGAAGGGGGTGAGGGGGAGAAGGGGAGGTTAATTTGTTTTATTTTACTTTATATTTTGTGTTAATTATTTTTATGCATTCTTTTGGGCAGTGAAACGAATAATTTGAGTTTCAATTATTATATATTATTAATATATTAATTATATATTAATTATATATTAATTATATATTATGTGAAAATTCGATTTGGTTCACGAGTGATTTTAAATACTAGCCCGCTTCCAGAATGAATTATGCTCGTAATCTGAAGTTCCACTGTATATGATTATTGTTTAATGTGAGACAGTATAACACTGAAAAATGGCCATTTTGGGGGCTCATATAAAATCATCTCTGCAGAATGTCTGAAGTTAGAAATTTTTAGGGAAGTGAGAATTCGTTTTAATGTTAAAACTGTAATAGACTAATGTGTGTGGTGTTGGAGTGTGTGTGGGTAAGGGACAAGTTGTACACCATCCCCCACCCCCCCCCCC
>JAOVVA010000052.1:28104763-28115252 GCA_028565275.1 Leiocassis micropogon | reverse complement strand
TAATTCCATATGTGTTATTTTATAGTTTTAAAATCCCCAGTATTGTTGTAGAATGTAGAAAATAAATCAATAAACAAAAACAAAGAAATTTGCAAGTGTTCTAAAACTTTTGAACAGTAGTATATATATATATATATATATATGTGTGTGTGTGTGTGTGTGTGTGTGCGTGTATGATTGCTAGAGGTGGATAAAAACACAGCATTTGAAATAAATGATGATGTTGCGCGATCGTGTTCCTTTTACTCGACAGAAATCCGTTTAATATGACAGAATTTGCATCCTTTTGATGTGACGCTACGTGGCTGCGTGTCGTGTGTGTAAATAACCTCTCAGTACGAGTGTGTGTTAGACACGCCGCTTTTTGCAGTACATTTCGAGCCTGTACGGTTAGATGCTGATGAGTATAAATATAAATACAGGTTTGCACACGTGATGTACGCGGTGTGTGTGTGTTACGCTACAGCGCCTGTCATTAATCTTCTGTTTCGATTGTCAGGAGTGAAGGTGTTTCCAGTTTATTTGTCGTTCCCTCCTCATTCATCTGTGTTTGATCTTTTAGCGGTTCCTCTGAGCATCAGCGCAGGAGCCGTGAGTCTGATTATAAACCTGTCTATAGATCATCTGAGTGCAGAGAGACAGAGGAAGAGGAAGAGGAAGAGGAAGGGAAGATTTTATCCATGAAATGACAAACCATGAAATCTTCTGCCTCAATCACACACACACACACACACACACACACACACACGTTACTGGTTCATCACCTCCCTATAGTGTGTCGTGTCTTCATTAGATCATGCGTGCGGGTAAACTGAGTCAGAGTGTGATGTCATTATTAATGTAGGAGATCTGAACGTGGAGACCAAACCAGACTCTCAATACCAGGAACTTGATTCTATATAAGACTAATTATTGAATATAGTGGTACTGAATATAAGTCTGGGTATGGATGCACACACACACACACACACACACCTAAACATCTCAGAGTAATTGCTGTAGAGAGAATTAATCCACCACCCCAGACAGATCTGCTCTTACGGTGGTGCACATCCGTTAAGGGATGCTGGAAGGGTGCCAATACTTTGCACACGAAACCAGTCAGACTCAGGAAGCCATTGTACGGCCACACCGTGACCCACGTGGACCCGGGATGAGAGCAGCGGGGTGATGAAGCGTCCTCACGTCCATCGTCCGGGAGGCGGAGACTCGTGAGCCGCGGCGCGTCTTTGTGCGAGTCGTCCCTCGTGGCCTGCGCGTGAATAATAACCATGTGAATAAAAATCTGCAGAAATCCACTCCTCATGACAAAAAGCCCCCTCACAGGCAGAACCAGAGAAATCGTTTAATTCGTTAGCGCTGAACTCTGCGTGACCTTGCTCCTGCGGGAGCGCCCTGATTATGCACACTCAGCGCTAAAGAACTCGAACAGGCCCGCTCGCGCTCACTCACCCACTCCCTCTCTCCCTCTCTGTCTCTCTCGAACTCATCCGTGCAGGAAGAACAGAGGGGAAAATATCCGTCTTCTTCACCCCTCTCCATGACACACACGCTCATAACTAATCAGCAGAATCAATTTCTCTGCCTAAAGGGCCGTGCTAAAAGAGACGGATCATTCCAGAGGGGCGTTTTTTATAGACTCTGACAGGAAGGTGTGTGTGTGTGTGTGTGTGTGTGTGTGTGTGTTTAAACCTGGAGGGGACCAAGAGCAGACATCACGGGGCAAAAAATCAGAAAAATGGAACAGCTTGTGTGTGACTGGAATTATTACAGCTCAGACCCGAGTCTCACACAGGAAGGAAACACACTGCTGCTGAGTCCTGCGCTCTGATTGGTCAGATTAATTCTTTGTAGCAGCACTCACGCTTTGATACTTCACCGTTTCCATAGTAACAGTTTATTCACAGTTGCTATAACGTAAGAGACAACAGGAACTTGTTCAACTCGCTCGACATTTAACGTCAAACAGAACTTTTATAAGTACGGCGTACAGTATGTCGCGCATAAAGTTGCCATGGTGATAATAAACACCGCATCATAACTCAGAAACATTTAGACACGGCCCTCTTCAAAAAAACAAGCAGACAAACAAATAAACAAAAAAGGTTCACCTTCACAAAAAACCCAGCATGGGCGAAGCTTAGGATCGTCCGGATCAAACAATATACATAATGAATGAATTAATGAATATATTTTGGTCACTTGGTATTTTGGTAAACGAAATAAAAAAGGATGTTTTCAGCTCCTTATCATCAAACTAAAGCACATCAGCACACGGCTATAGTGACATGGCGTTTTGAAGAGCCTGGATGCAGCAGAGACGAGACTGAGACGCACCTCCATCAGCTGCCTCGTACTCATAGCGACAGTGTGTGTGTGTGTGTGTGTGTGTGTGTGTGTTCCATCATTCATTCAATCACACCTGTAAAGTCGAATACGCGCGAGTCCATGTGCTTTCAAGTACACCCCCCCTTACCCCTCCCCCTCCCTCACTCGCTGTACAAACGGAGTGTAGCTATAATCCAATTCCTGCAGTAAATAACTCTGTTTATCTGCACATAAACAGCCAGCGCGCTCGCTCACGCTTCTAATCAGACACGGAAATAAACCTCTAACTACATAATTCAGTGGTGTTTCAGTCTGACGTGTGCACACGCTCCTGCTCAGGCTGATCGACGTTACATTAAATAACGCTGAGAGCGTCTCACACTCGACTGGTGAGGGTTTAAAGGAACTCCGTCATACACAGCGTACAGACTCGCTCGCAGTCGCTCTAAACGCCTTCAGATGAAATCATCAGATCAAAATCAGTGGAAACTGGTTACAGCATCACGTCCACACTCACGTCATCTCAAAAGACCTGAAACGAGGGAGAACTAGAGCAGGACGTGGAAGAGCAGATCGGGGCGTTAATCTCAGGCTGTGCGAGTCTGAAGCCGGGCCTGTGTTTCTCATCTACGGACACGACCCTCTGCCATAAACTGTCCTGGACCTGACACTGGACCTGGTGCTGTAGATCACATTAACACCGTCAGACACTGAGAGACCCCGTGTTCAGGGAAATTAATTAGATTTAACTTGGTTTATCTTCTAATATTTACAGTAATACCTCAGCATGGGCACGGCCGTCTTACGAATGTTCACCTTAAGAACTAAAGTTTAGCAAGAAATTTGCCTCGTACTTCCAGTCGCATGTGTACGTCCCGACCAAAACTTGTTTACGTCAGTTTAAAGCCAAGTGAAGTGAGTTCACATATTTTTGTGGGTTTTTTTGCACTTTGTTTGAGATTTAGTGAAGATGTAGCACCGCGGGTCACAAGAATGTTATCAAGAACGGTAGTAAGAAGACGAGGAAGTCGCTTTCAGTTTGTGTTTAAAGCAGCCGGTGCCGAGAGGAATCATAAATTAAGGTTAAGTGAGGTTTAATTACATTTACATGTCTTTACTAAAATTTTTGATTTGTTTTGATTGTTTTTATATATGAAAATGTGATTATAGTGTTGGAAATTGGTAAAATAATATTTTTGGGTGGCTGGAACGGATTATCTGCGTTTACATTATTCCCTATGGGACGATGCGTTTCACAATACGGAATGTTAAATTCGTATGGTGAGGTGCCGCTGTAAAAGCCCGCGTATTTATGCTCTCTACTTCCTGGTTACTTGTCCTGGTTTTACGTTTTAAGCTCCATTCTCCAATGAGGTTTAGTGAACTCTATCATAACCTCTGTTATGAGAACACGGACGTAATGCCACACCAGACAGTATTCTGTAACTACCAAAATTTGGTGTAAAAATGTGTCTCTGGCAACCCGATCATTAACAAACCTGTTGCTGCTCCTCCCCTGAGCATGGGCCGGTGTGATACGTCACTCATGTCCTAGGGCTTGGAGTAGTGGCTCCATGTGTAAGCGCCATCTCTCTCTCTCTACTATCAATCGCAGCGACTTTAACCAATCACAGGCCTCTCATGCATGTAGAAGTGGGTGGATAGCGCTGTCCTGTGTGTGTGTGTATGTGTGTGTGTGTGTGTGTCACGCTGAGATGTTGTGTGAGCAGCAACTGAAAATGTACGATCTAGAAAGACCACGGGAACGTGGAGGTGAAGCTGTGCGTGGCCCCGCCCTATGGACGCTCTAACTCAGTGTGTCAGTGTTATATTTAACATTCCACAACATGCAGAAAGAGTTTAAAATGTGCTGCGAGTGGTGAGGTGTTACGCCTCTCATTACCGCTCTGTTTATCTGATATGTGAGTGCAGCCTGAGGCAGATTAGGGTTCTGTCTTCCTGCTTTGATAATGAAGGCTGTCCTGAAGTATGAAATTTGCAGAGGAAGGAAATGTTGATGATGTTGATGTGAAAATCAGCAGATGTGTGAAACTCAGGATTATGCACGCAGCCATGTGCAATCTTTTTTTTTTCCTCCTCCTTATGGAGGGAAAATGACTCATAATTGTACCATCAGGAGTAACATCTACATGGTATTTTGCATAACTGTTCCCCGTTACAGATTCCTCTTTGTGTAGTGATAGGACTGGGAATCGAGGTGGACTTGATTGGGATTTACACTGGTACTGGGACGTCTGCGGGTTTCACCTGCGAGGTTGCTCTGACTCTTTGTTTATTAGTGCTGAACATTTCCACAAAGTCCTGCTGCAGATTCTGAATCCGATGGGCTTCGATTGTGCTGTTCTTACACCCTGAGGAGCTCTGACATGTTTTTCTCTACACTTCTACAGATCTAAAAAGAAAAACCTATAAAGCTGTAAATTTTTAACCAACAAACCAAACTTAAACTGTGTAGAGAAACACACTGTAATGTGCTGAGGAATTTCAAATTACACGTAATACGCTGTTCAATCCAGCAACTAGAGATGTGAATTATGTTGATTTGAGTCGAGTTTTGTACATTGTGAGTTTCGATTCGGTTCAGTAGCTCTAATGTTTATTGCCTGATGTATCTCAAGCAGTGTTACTGTATATTTTACAGGTTTTAAAGTATTAAAATAGAGTAAAAGCATCTACTAAACACTTAAACACTGTGGCTGTTTAAGTAAAAGTAATAATCTTCTGCTCTATACTCCAGTCCAGCAGGGGGCACCAACTGACTATAGCCTTAAAAAAATAATAAAAGGAAGATGAAGGTGATAATCTCCTAAAATGAGAGTATTTACTATTGTATATTTACAAGCCAATCAATAATTTTATAGCATTTAACACATACTGTATAAGTCGATTGAAAATTTTTTTAAAAGTGCGTCTCGATTCTGAAGCCGAAAGTTTTAAACCGGCTGAATCAATGAACTGCGTATAATTTGACATCCACAGTTTTCACATGTAAACAAAGTTAAGGTCTTATTACTCACTCACTCATTGTCTATACCGGTTTATCCTGTATTCAGGGTCACGGGGGGCGGAGCCTATCCCAGGAGGCTTAGGGTACAAGGCGGGGTACACCCTGGCCAGGGTGCCAATCCATCGCAGTGCGCACACACACCCACACACACACACACACAGAAACACATTACGGCCAATTTGGGGACTCCGTCTATACCAGGAGGAAACCCACCAAGCACGGGGAGACAGGAAGGCGGGAATCAAACCCAGACCCTGGAGGTGGAAGGCGGTTTTAATACATCTAATTTAATGTAATAAATCAATTAAAATGTAATTTAATACATCTAATTTGATCTAATTTTAATCTAATTACATTTAATTTAATCAACTTTTTATTGATTAGACATTTACACAGTTCTCCAATGTGTGTGTGTGTCTGTGTGTGTGTGTGTGTGTGTGTGTGTGTGTGTGTGTGTACAAACAAAACACATGAGAAATACATTTGTCACTTTTTCGTGTTTTTATTGTCTGGAGTTTAAACAATCCAGCTAGATTTCTCCCCTAATGTGACCTCATATAAGACCTCATCTTGTTGCTCAGGAGGAGGCGTGGCTCAGCAGTGTCTTATCTTTTAATAAAAAACTGAAATGGCGTGTTTGGATGAGGAGTGAAACAGAGGGAGTGTGAGCTATAAAAACACACACACACACACACACACACACTGGCAAAACTTTGTTAAAGAAAGACTAAAATCAGTTACTGATGAGTTAATGAAAGGGTTAAACTCTTACGGCTAAAGCGGTTCAACATATTTATCTAAAAAAAACAACAGCGGTTTCTCTGTAAATGTATTTTCTGTTTACTGCACCCTTTGTTTTTTATCCCGTAGTGTCGTTATTTATTTATCAGTTTGTTTATTTATTTATTTCCTTGCTCATCGGCGCGCGGTCAGGGTCGGACGCTCCTGCCGGGGTGGTGTAGAGGTGTCGGGTGAGAGATGAATATCTGCGAGAGAAATCCCACACACGACTCTGTATGCTGTATGGATGGTGGAGTAAATAAAAGATAAGCCTCCAGAGCGGAGGAGAAGCCGAGGAACACGGCCGAGCCCGAAACACCCGGCCGTTCTGCCGCCTTCATTCCATCATCTCAGAGACGGAAGTTAAAACGATACTCATCCATCATGACTCATTCATAGCAGAAACGGCAGCACGCTGCTCCAGCAGGGGACAAAGTGAGGTTTAGCGTCAGGTGAGCTGTACACTGACTGTACACCGAGCGCTGGCTGATCAACTACGCCGTTTATTTTCATTTATTGAGTGTGTAAAGTGCATGACTATGATGGCGTGTGCGATATTTCCAGTCCAGAGAAACCGGTATTCGTCACATATCCATTACTGCACAGTGAAATTCTTTAATCTTCACATCCCAGCTTTTGTTATTAGCCTGAGGTCAGAGTGCACGGTCAGCCATTATACAGGGTTAGGGGCCTCACTCAGGGGCCCAACAGCGGCAACCTGGCGGAGCTGGGGCTCAAACCGCCGACCTTTCGTTCAGTATCGCAAAGCCTTAACACACTGAACCACCACCGCCCCTAGCATTTAGCTAGCAAGTCTTTGCTGCTTTCCCCTAACATCAATGTTTAACTTTCTAAAAGGTCTCTAAACCACACAGACTGACAGCTAACAGGCTAGTTTATGCTAACTACAACATTTTTCATTACCTTGTGTGTATATGTGTGTGTGTGTGTGTGTGTGTGTGTGTGCACTGTTAACACTTGATTAGCTGCTTGATAATACATCAATCAATGTCATCCTGCCCCTGAGGCGGCACTGCTTCATTACTTTACTGCACTTTACACATGAGCTAATAACGCTAATACTATACCGTAGCTAGTTTATCTAACTGCTAATTCCACTAGCAACATGACTTCGCTGTTCATTTCCAACTCAAGTGTGTAATTAACTCAAGTAAGTTATTTTATCAACCACAATAATCCACATACCTGAGGCGAGTTCTTAAGGCAACTTTTTGTATTGTGAATCACATTGTCCCGTAGGAAATAATGTAAATGCAGATAATCCGTTCCAGCCTCCCAAAAGTATCACTAATATTACCAATTTCTAACACTATAATCATATATTTGCAATTTTTTTTTTAGAAAAGTAAATGAAGTAAAACATGAAATAAATAGACATTAAACCTCACTAAACCTTAATTTGTGATTCCTCTCGACACCGGCTGCTTTAAAAACCAAACCGAAAGCAGCTCCTTTTCATCTTGCTACTGTCCTTGATAACATTCTCAGGACCCGCGGTGCGAAGTCTTCGCTAAATCTCACACAAAATGCAAAATGAAAAAAAAAATTTAATAAATACGTAAACTCACTCACAGTTTTGAACGGCTCGTGGAGGAGACGTAGCCGCCGTTCGGTCCGGTTCGTTCCCTCTTGAAAGTGTGTTGAATGTTGAGGCAAATTCCCTGCAAAATTTCAGTCCTTAAGACAAAAATTCATGAGGCGGGGTGTTTGTACAGTATGGTGAGATACGTGTTTTCATGTTTAGCTAACTAGCCAGTGATATCAGGGTGTTAAAGGTGTCAAGAGAACAAGGGGGTGTGTCCAAATTTGCAAATTCATCTATATTCATTAATCCAGGCTTTTTTTCACCTCAAGGATTCAAAGATGTAGAAATGTTCCTTCCTAGCACAGTCGTTGTAGCAGGTTACGTTAACGCAGACTAGCTGAAAGTGTTGTTTACTTTTTAATCACCATATTACAAAAATAAACTATAAGATGTGAAACACACGTGAGACCTTTTACGCTGTAAACACTATTACATCATCGCTCCGCTCAACTCGGCTAGCTAGTCAGCTCTGTTCAGTTATAAATCCTTGCTTACGGCTAGCAACCACTTAAAAAGATGGCTGTGTGCTGCTAATTTGAGCTAATGCTACGTATTTACATTAGGTTTTTAATCTGTTTCGCCAACATATAAACGACTCGGCTAATAGCAGTCGTAGCTAATCTGTTTTGTTCGGCGTGATAAACTGCATTCTGTCAGATTATTGAACAGGAAGTGGAAGTGATCATGTTTGGTAAATTTCCCTAACAGGTTTTGTGTGTGTGTTGGGTGTTAATAACACACACACACACATGTTATTAGATGCTGAGCGGCGACACTCGGACCCGTTATTACTCTTCATAACGTTGCTAAAATGTGATTTGTAGCTCTGAGGCCCGGAGCCACGGCGGCGTGGAAGTGTCACATTACAGGAGCGAGTGCAGATTCATCACACCGCAGCCTGGAACACACTCGCGTAATGAGCTTTCGCACGGCTTTCACGTTCAAACATTCCTCCCACATCTGGTAGCAGGAGCGATCGCTCACATCACAGCCGCGCGGCCACTGCTGCGACCGAGCTGTGTCGGGAAATGAACTCGGGACTTTATGGATGCCGTGATTTAGGAAACGACGCTGCATCAAATGCATCACTTTTGTGTGTGTGTGTGTGTGTGTGTGTGTTTAAATCATAAACTCAGGGAAAGTCTGATTAAGGAGCAAAAATTTGCAGGAAGAAATTTAGCGTTTATAGACCAAAGATTTATTTGATTTGAGGTGAAGAACCTGAACAGAAACTTTAACGACACAGTAACACACACACACACACACACACACACACACACACACACACACACACACACACACACACCAATTCCCTAAGCACCTGCTTCTCTGCTTCAACATTGTAAATTAAATCATTACCAGCATCTCCTCCTGCTCTCTCTCTCTCACACACACACACACACACACACACACACACACACACATACATACACACTACAAACCCAGAGATAATCATCCTCCTGTTCACAGCAAGAAACAACTCCAGAAATATTGGCGCCCTTTAAGCGACCAGGCAAAAGTCATTCTATATAATAAATACTGCACACAACGACTCAACATCTCATCCTCCGGGTATCGAACACAAATCCATGGCAGGCATCATAAAAAATGGCACCTTTTCTCTAGTTTCTTCAACTAGTCAAGATTTATTTTCAGCAAAGTGATTAATAATAAATGAAGCTCGGAGTCCAGCAGAGACAATAACAGCCCCGAGTCTCTTTCAGTAGCGTGTCTCAGGGCAGGTGAGAGCCCTCCTCCATCAACACCTCTCACTTACATAATCAATCACAGTCATGATATCTGATGGGGGCGTTCAAGTCAAACCGGGACTTTTTATTCTGTATTCTTGTACAGAATAACAGAACACACTCCCTTTATTTCTCTATATAATCCCCCGATACACTAATGCACTTATCCCAGTGTTTCACTAGTGCTTGGACACCATCAGGGTAGAGCGTTTTCTCTCAGACTGCCTGGTCCATGTCTGAAACGCCGGCCTCCCAGGAACTTCTTTAATGACTCCAACATGTAGAAATGTCTCGGATCGAGGTCAGGACTGTACGTGGCAATAACTCCCAGCCGAGTTCCTGTAGTATGTAAGTGGTGTTGGTGAATAAGTGTGTGTACAGTTCACACACACAGAGGCGTCTCTTTCTCATCACAAGGTGCTGATGTGATGTAGATTTTCCACTAGCTGAATGTTCACGGGAACGACTGCAGTGAGCTCCGAGCCACATCGGCCGGGATCGTCATTCAATCAACACACTGCCTTCTTTAAAACCGTACAGATGTTTTATTGCGCCTGAGAGTCTCATCACCGCACTGTGCTCGAAGTCTTTTGTAAATGTCACTTTTACGTCTTCAGTCCAGCACAAGTCCTGGTTTGACTTGAACACCACTAATATTCTCTCTAAATATTCTTTAATTAAAGCACCTTTGACTTTGATTATGTGACAGTGTTTCAATAATCTTATGCAATGTCACAACATTTATTTCCATCCAGAGTTGCATTAATTTTATCAAGATCTCGTACTGATGATGATGATGAGAGAGTCGGAGCGCTGAAGGTCTGGACTCTGCGGTGGCCGAACCATGTGTGAAAATGACGTCTCGTTCCCTGATGAATCCAGGCATGGTCATCTTGGAGTATGCCTGTTCCATCACTGAAGTGGAAACCCTCCATAGATGTGATAACCTGGTGATTCAGTACATTCAGGTGGTCAGCTGACTTCATTTTATTGCCCCAT
>JAOVVA010000052.1:28070338-28085538 GCA_028565275.1 Leiocassis micropogon | reverse complement strand
AAAGTACTTTAAAATCTATCCTAAATGTTACAGGAAGCCAGTGTAAGGACCTGAGGACTGGTGTGATGGGATCAGATCTTCTGGTTCTAGTCAGAATCCTGGCAGCAGCGTTTAGACTCTCTAAAGATTAGACTCTCAACTCCAAACAAAATTACTAAACTAATACAGGAACACTCAAGCAATAAAGCATAACTGAAAAAGGAAAGGATAGAAAGAAAATATGAACAATCAGTCTCGCTGATCTCAGTGGCAACCCAACACTCTGGCTCCGCCCACTCTCTCAGTCCCTGCACACAGAGAGAGAGAGAGAGAGAGAGAGAGAGAAGTCCTGATATCTGTCATGTGACCTGAAGTATTTGAATTCATGCGACCTGAAGAATTGTACTGTATGTATGTATGTATGTATGTATGTGTGTGTGTGTGTGTGTGTGTGTATTTGATTTCATTCTTCTAATTAAACATAACAGCTTAATTTAAAAGAACACAGCAGCAACTCATCAGTAAAATACAATTAAACACACTGATGACAAACACACACACACACGCGCGCGCACACACACACACACGCGCGCACACACATAGAGTTCCATTAAAATGTCAGTGTGTGATGCCACACCTGTGATGTCATAAGGTCACAAGTCCATTTAGCTAAAGCCTATCTATCTATCTATCTATCTATCTATCTATCTGTCTGTATATCTCTCTATCACTCTCCGCATGCCTGCCTCTCTCTCTCTCCCTCTAATTGTCCTACACTTGTCTCTCTGTCTGACTGTCCATACACATTCTCCTCATCATCTGTCCTGTCCTACCTGTCAGTTATCTGCCCTGAGTGAGTAAAGCACTAATCACGCTAACGGCGAGGTCAGTCCGAGTTAAGCGAGTTGTTATGCTAACTGTCTCCTGACTGACTGACTGTTAGCCACATTAGCATTTTGGAGCAGCAGTGACAAGCGTGTCCTCTCGCAAAAGGGCACCGGAGACGAGTTTGGAGGCGACTTACTGACCCATCTGCCTGTGTGTGTGTATGTGTGTGTGTGTGTGTGTGTGTGTCTGCCAAATGCACAGCTTGGGAGAAAAGGCTGGATGTCCTTCACAGAAACTGAAGGTCAAATCAGATCCAACAAGAAAACATATTCATGAGGCATCAGAGGAGACAGATACAGAAGACCACGCAGAGAATACATTAGCGCTGCAGAATACAACTAGCTAGCACAAACATTTAGCATCATGGCTTCCGTTCTTTCTAGAAACTTTTTTTTGTGTAGAAAAAAAAATTGGAGAAGAAATATTTCACAAAGTGTTTCACTTAGTTCCTGAGCTGTGAGTTAGCGAGCTAGCAAGTGGGTATGAGTTTAGACTAGTAGCTCATGTCTCACCCTACACTCATACTATCACACGACAAATCTCATCTGTTATTGCAATGTTAGCTTTTCGCTTGTGGGCGTGGCCTGTCCAAGGATATTAGCTATAATAAAGCTATAATATACCTATATAAGTACCTATAAAGTAGCTATAATATAACTTCTTAAGCTAACAGTTTTAGTCTTCCGCTACAGCCGACCACCGATCCACACAACAACTTGGCACGGATTTTTCCTCCAGATGCCCTTCCTGATGCAAACCTCCCATTTTATCCCGACTTAGGACCCAAACTGCTAACAAGCTAAATACGACATGCTAATAAGTGTGAAAATCAAATTAGTCATGCGGTTTGTGTGTTACAGCGATGTTTTCAGATTTAATTAGCAAAGTGAGCTAAGCGTGTTAGCTACATACAGTTCACTCACCATAGACACGGACACACTCTGCTCGGACCTTCAGTGTGTTCAGAAGCTAACCGCTAATTGGAGCGAAAGCCGTGAGCAGGAACCTAAAGCAACATTACACCAAGTTTAAGCTTTCCTTTTAATTAAAGAATTAAATCTCTACAAAAGCTGATGATGTCATCATCTCTAAATGTGTTCTGTCTAATTTCCCTTAGGTGTCTTTTTGTCTATCTACAGTATGTCTTGGGATCTCTATCTTTTTATTTCATTTGTTGTCGATATGTCATTTATCTTTTTGTCTTTCTTTTTGTTTTTTTTCTGTCTTTCTGGATTTGTCCTTCTATCTGATCTGCTGTCTTTTTTGTTTTTGTCCATTTGTCTGTCTTTTCATCTGTCTCCCTGTTTTTTTGCCCATCTGACTTTGGCTCTTCTTGACAATGTCTGTTTCATCAATCTGTCTGTCTGTCTTTTCTGTTTATTTGCTCATCTTTCCATCTGTCACTGTTTTTTTTTGTCTATCTGTTTTCTCTTCCTACAATCAATTAAGAAAATCTATAATATAGAAGTCAAGCCCAGGCACTTTGAGAAGTGATGCTTAGTTAGCGGTGATGTTGTGCCTCCTGGTGGACATCGCATATAACTTTCTTGATTTTAAAGCATAATCGCCTTTTATTTATTTTACAGGTTTTTTTTTCTTTTTATAATTGATGTTTCTCATTTCTTAGAGCAGACCTGTAACTTCTCAAAAGTCTGTCTATAAACTCTTTCTCCACACCATGAAAAAAAAAACTCATTCCTGGGGCTCTGTTGCATGTCACAGAATTAGAGCTAAAATTTACTTATTTTTGTCCCCAACAAGAGCTTCATCTGTCCAGCCTGGTGCTTCTTCTGATCTACCCCTGGGGTTTTCCCATTAAAGGTCTTCTTCTGTTCAACCCAACACTGCTTCAGGTCAAGCTGCGACTCACTGTAAATGTAAACTTGCGCTTCTTGTAACAACCCGGGACTTTGTCAACCAAGCGTGGAACTACATCTGTACAGCCTGGTGCTTTGCTCCCACAGGGACCTGCACAAGCAAGTGGAGAAGAATTGTGTTGATATTTATTTTTCTGTGTTGGTTTGATGTTGTTGCTGGAGATAATAAAGTGAAACCTTGAAACCATGTATGTCCAGCATGGGACTTTGTCCAACAAGGGACTTTTTCCTCAAATCTGTTTCTTTTACTTTTATGGAACATAGAGCTTTGGCCAACACAATTTTTTTTTCTAAGGAAACCTTGTTTTATTCAACATTTGGCCCTCTTGTGTCAGAAAAAGGTTTTCTTTTTGCAAACTCCTGGGCTTTGTCAAACAACCTTTAAAACTTGGGAATCGGGGAAATCGTCTATGAACCTAGAACCTAGAACCAATGTCTGCTCAGTCTGGGGCTTTTCCCATCCAATCTGTGGCTTTTTCTTCCCAACCTGAGACTTCTCAAGGAAGTACAGTATCTGTGCAAGTTGAGGAAACATTCTTCTGTCCAACACCTGGGCTTCTTTTGCATCCTGGGCCCAACACAATCTGTCCAATCTGTTCTTCCTCCTCTTTCTACTGCTAATCCTCTTCTTCTTCTTCTGTTCAATCTGAACAATCTTCCTTCCAGCAGGACGTTTCTTCCACTTAAGCTTGGCTCTTATCAGACATGAGGTTTCTCCTTTCAGGTTGCACTTGTCCAATCTAGGGCTCTTTCTAACCCTCACAGGGCAATCACTGCCCCACAGGAGGCAGAAACCAGGACTGTGCTAATGTCTGTATTCGTCCTTCTCTCTGTCTCTCTCGCTGTCTGTTTGTCTCTCACCCCTCAGACTTTGTTCTGTCCCTCAGCTGTCACTGATTAACTCTGTTATTTATCTCTGATGGGAACAACGCAGACTCAGCGTTATTATCCAATTCATTGATTTAGAAAAAAAATTGAGATTCTAAAAGTGTGAGATTTAAATAAAATGAATCTAAATGAACCTGAAGGAAGATTTTCTGTTTCTTAACATCGCTTAAAAATGTGCTACATTTATCTTGAACATTTTTTATTTTTTTGATATTGATTAAAAATGAGTATTACAGAATGAAGTCCACCTGTTTAACCAACACACACAGACACACACAGACAAACACACACACACACACACACACACACACAGATACACACTAATTGCTAATAATGAAGTTGTACTTTGAGCATGTAGGTGCGCATGCATGCATGTGGTGTGTGAGTGTGAATGTGTTCATGTGCATGCGTGTGTGTTTGATCATTTACCTGTGATTGAGAAAGCAACAGCAGGACCTTGGAGTGTGTGTTTATAACAGAGCGCACAGGAGGATCACCGACATGGAAAAGGTAAAGTGTTCGTGTTTTTGATAAAAAAAATATATTGATAAAGAGGACATTAATAAATAAACAAGATAAATGATGCAAAAACAGCAGTCGTGTTCATTTTTTCAACATTTTTTAGCAGTCTGTGTGTCCTTGTAGTTTGTTTTCGGCAATTTTTTTATTTAAATGTTATTTATTTGCATATTTGTTTACTCTGCTTCACTCAAAGTTTATTTCTAAATTATAGATAATCTGCATAATGATATTGTTAATTTATACTTGTATACAGTATGTAAAGTACACTATATCCTAAAAAAAATAAATCACAATTTATGATTAAGAATTTAAGAATTCTTATTGCATTCATTCTCAGTGGATTATTAAAGGGTAAAAAAAAGTGTAAATGTAAACATAAAGTGTAAAGTCATAAAATGCATGATATTAAAACACCCCAGTTTTTATGAATGGTGTGTATGTGTGTGTTACAACTTGATTTTACTTTATCATGGAATATTCTTTCCAGTTCTGTGTGCAGTGTGTATGTGTGCGTGTGTGTATGTGTGCGTGTGTGTGTGTGTGTGGTTTTTCCATCTATTTGCTAAATAATTTGTGTTTTTTCGTATTTCTATCCTTAAATCAGTACGATAGTTTTTAGCCACCTCACCTTTGTAAGCGAGTCTGTGAGCCACTTTGCAATGTCACATGATCTGCTGTAAATGTGGAGTCGAGATCAGGTGCAAATCAGGCAGGAGATATCTATGGAGAAACATGATGAAAAACAAACATTGTCCCTATTTGTGACTGTTGCATTTAACTCGTCTCACTGTCGCTGTTTTATTTTCTGTCTGCGTTCTTGAATATTGTAAGTACACAAATAAGTACATGAAAGATTTTCATTAAAAAATTTTATTCTTTCTGAGTTACAGAGCGCTGACAATGCAGACTCATTTCATAAATATTAAATAAAAATCTCCTTTCGAAGAGGAGAAAAGGAGAGCGCGCTGTACGTGTCCCTGTGAATGAGCTGTTACTATAGGAACGCTAACATGTCTGAGTGCCACCCTGTGGTATAAACTCTATTATTATTATCTATTCTGATATTGATATTTACTCAACCACTTTAGATTTCATTTCATTTTTAAACGTCCAGAAAATCTTCCTGCTTCTTGTATGTTTATGTGTAACTCAATTTCCCACTGACCATCTGATTCATACAGAAATGAGTCCATGATGCCAGCCAGTGAGACGAGGCCATTTAACAGCATTTTAATGCAATTTTATTGCATTTTATTTTGTGTGTGTGTGTGTGTGTGTGTGTGTGTGTGTGTGTAGCAGTTAACAGGTACTCTAGCTTTGGCTGTGTGTGCTGCTGCTCTTGGTTCTCTGCAGTTCGGATATGGGATTGGAGTTATAAATGCACCACAGAAGGTCTCTCTCTCTCTCTCTCTCTCTCTCTCACACACACACACACACACACACACATTATTATTATTATTAGTAGTAGTAGTAGTAGTAGGAGGAGGACTGTAGATATTGACAACAAAAAAGGTATTGTGTTGCAGGTCATCAAAGAGCACTATGCGCGCACACTCGGCTTTCCAGGCTTTGATGAACATGATAACGCTACACTACCTGACGGTGATGACGCGCAGAAGTCCACTCTGACCATGTACTGGTCCTTATCAGTGGCCATGTTTCCTGTTGGAGGAATCATCTCCTCCTTCCTGGTGGGATTCGTCGCTGATTTCAGAGGAAGGTGAAGAACTCTGATGTTTTAAAAAGAGAAACATAGTTACACCATTCAGCCGTAACATTACAACACAAAACATTATGCCCAGTATTGTGTACGTTCCCCTTGTGTCAGCTCTGGCCCTTTGGCCCACTCTACAGGCCCTCTGGGGGTTGTGGGGCGGGGACTCCGTGGGTCAGACTTGTTTCTCTGGCACATATTGGCGGTCTTGGGCTCTTTGCCTGCTGGGCCCCGTGTGCGGTGAGCTGTGGTGCACTGGGTGTTCTGGTGCCTTTCTATCGCAGGCAGCATGAACTTTTTTCGAAGATTTTTTCTGCATTGGCTTTTCTGTGGGATCGTTACGGAGGGGGCTGGCCTTTGTTCCCTGTGGGCATGGGTGAGCCTTGGGTACCCGTGATCCTGGCACCAGTTTACTGGGGTATATCTGATAATCACTGCTATTCAGTTCACCTTGGGTGGTGTTAATGTTATGGTTAATTATATATAAGTTATAAGTTATAAGTATATAAGTTGCCTCTGTACACCACCACATTGATTCTGAAATTTCTGTAAAATTTCTGAAAAATCTGTATTTTCGGAATGGTTAATGCCAG
Organism: Leiocassis micropogon; assembly: GCA_028565275.1. NCBI lineage: Eukaryota > Metazoa > Chordata > Actinopteri > Siluriformes > Bagridae > Leiocassis > Leiocassis micropogon. Next base: position 28,079,077 of record JAOVVA010000052.1, on the reverse strand, counting down.
ACTTGAATTAAAGCTGAAAATCATGACTTCACTCACATCTTCACCACTACTAATCATGATGATGATGATGATGTGTGTTTCTCAGGGTTAAAGGCATGCTGGTGATGAACATTCTCTCTGTGGTTGCCGGTCTTCTCATGGGTTTGGCTAAAATGGGATATCCCCACATCATGGTGATCACGGGACGCGCCATCATGGGCTTCTACTGCGGTAAACACTGTGGCTGTACTCCAGGGTGGTGTTCCACACACACTTCCTCTCCCGCCCCGGACTGAGAGCCGGGGGACTGTTACTGTAGCAGCTGAGGGACAGAGGGAGTCATCTGCCAAATCAGTTCATGTGTAAATCATTCACAGGAGCTCTGACACCAGAAATCTCCCTGAAAATACAGCCATATGGGAAGTGTGTTTATTAAGTGTATACATTTGTGCAATCTTTTTTTTTTTTTTTTTTTTTTATTAAATGAGCATTTTGTGAAACGCACTTCAGATTAATGTTATAAAGCTGGAAGATTTAGCACAAGTCATCCATAGGAGGCGCCCTCTCAAATTTTAGTCTCATTTTTGTGGGTGTGGTGGGAGGGGAACGCAGCTGATGAGAGTTTATTCACAGCAGATTTTTAATTGGCTATAAGCACATACTGTATACACCACTTAATTTATTTAAACCAAAATGATTTGTAAACAGGAAGTGATTTTTGTAAACAGGAAGTAGGTTTACAGTTTTCTCTCTCTCTCTCTCTCTATCTGTCGCAGGTCTCTCGTCTGGACTCGTTCCGATGTACATCGGTGAAATCGCTCCAGTGAAATACAGAGGTGCGTTAGGAACTGCGCACCAGCTCGCTGTTGTCACTGGCATCCTTATCAGCCAGGTAAACACCCGGCGTGGCTCGGTGCAGCCTCAGGGTCAAAGGGCAATCGATTAGTGAGCGTCCTGCCGTTTACAGTCTACATGATGCAAGTCTGAAAATATTTCATCACCCAAATATCTCAGTGTAAAGTCTCACTGAGGGAAGCGTGGCCTCAGCATGTGTAATGTCAGTCACAGTAAAGGAGGCGTGGCCTCAGCATGTGAATAATGTCAGTCACAGTGAAGGAGGTGTGGCCTTTGTGTGTGTAATGTCAGTCACAGTAAAAGAGGCGTTATGAAAATGTCCTTTTTTTTGGTTTACAATAAAACATTTTAAAAAGTGATGCTTACGTCTGTATATTTCAGGTCCTGAGTCTGGACTTCCTGTTAGGGAACGATGAGCTGTGGCACGTGCTGCTGGGTTTCTCTGGAGCCATCGGAATTCTGCAGAGTTTGTTGCTGCCATTATGTCCCGAGAGTCCGAGATACCTGTACATCAAACTGGGCAAGAAGGAGGAGGCGTGCAAAAGTATTATGTTTAGTTTATTTATTTCAATTTAAACTTTTTTTCATGATGTGTTTGATATTCAATGTGTTTTCAACGGTTTGCCGTGTCTGCCTCCAGGTTTAAAGCGTCTAAAAGGAGAATACGACACGTCGAAGGACATCGCAGAAATGCAGGCAGAGAAAGAGGAGGCCATGAAAGAGGCCAAGATTTCAATATGGCGTCTTCTACGAGCAGAGCAGTATCGCCAGCAGCTCTTCGTGGCTCTGACGCTGCATCTGTCGCAACAGTTCTCCGGGATTAACGCTGTGAGAAACGACCCCGCTCGCTTTTATCTGCTTTCAGATATTATCTGCAGTTTAAAGCCTTCATGGGCAACACTGAGTCGGTTTAATATTTCTCAATCTAATGAGTCGAGTAGAGTTAAAGAGAGAACTGAATCAGTGAAGTGACTCGTGATTCTTCTCTCTCGCAGCTTTTTATATTTATTTTTTTTATTGGCCCCATCATTGGGATAGTGGTTTTATAGTCGCCGTCAAACAATAATATTTGTTCTGCTCTCTGCCTGATTTTTATTTCAGATCTTTTATTACTCCACCTCCATTTTCCACACGGCCGGAGTCGCTCAGCCCATCTACGCCACCATCGGGGTCGGAGTCGTAAACACAGTCTTCACACTGCTCTCAGTGAGTGCATGCTAATGACAAGACAAACAGTGGTGGACACACACACACACACACGCACACACACACAGATGCTGCTAAGAAACGGTCGAGAGCCTTAATCTGCACAGAAACAGAATTACATGCGAAGCTCATCTGCTCTTTTCACTACTTAGCAATGTTCTGTACAGTGTGGATGTGTTTCAAACCACACACACATCATATTCACTACAGAGTGCACATATACACCATGATCAGGTCACTGTGGGCGTGTCCTAAATCACACACACACCCTATACACTACATAATGTACATATGCATGAATATAGATACTATAACATTATTGCTAACCCCAGATTTAAGTGTTCTTTGTGTGTGTGTGTGTGTGTGTGTGTGTGTGTGTGTAGGTGGTTCTAGTGGACCGGGCTGGGAGAAAAACCCTGCTGTTAATCGGGTTCGGTGGGATGTGTGTGTGTGCAATGGGAATGACCATCGGACTCGTTAACCTGGTGAGGTCATTAAAACTCACACTCATGTAACAATGTGAAAACAATGTGTCTCACCACCTGTCTGCCCATGTAGAAGATTGGTGTGATGAAGCAGTCTGTGTTTTATTCCTCTTACACTTACAATTTAACAAACTATGGAACTTTTTATTTATAGCTACATTTAATGTTTGGTGAAGTGAGTTATTCTAGAGAATTAATCAACCCTGGTGTACATAAAGGTGAAGGGTATAGACAGGACATACCTGCTGTATGACACAGGAAGGAAGAATAATCAGTGATAGATGAGTGTGTGTTTAAGATTGATCCTTAAGTAAAAAAAATAATCTAAACATCAAAGTCCAGAAAAGTAATGTGCAGACGGATCCTCATAAATGGGAGTTGAGCAATTCACACCCAGTAATGAGATAAGATAAAGTGAGAGCGGTTCAAGTGTCTGATGAGTTAATGAGCTGCAGGTACAGTACTATGAGTTTGCAGTCTTCTAAATGCGTGGTGGAAATTCAGGGTACTGCAGTGTGTACAAGCTGTGTGTTTTCATTGTCATTCTGTAGCCCCATTTTGGCTTTTTTGGGTTTTTTTAGCTGTTTTTTTTAAATAACCATATAGGGCTTAGGATACACAGTTTAAAGTCTGGAGGCTCCGCATTGTTGTTGTTGGTCTTTCGGCTGCTCCCGGCAAGGGGTCGCCACAGCGGAATACCCAGTTGGCACAGGTTTTACGCCGGATGCCCCTCCTGACGCAACCCTCCCATTTTATCCGGGCTTGGGACCGGCACTGCATCCAGTGGCTGGGGTTTGGGCATTGGCTGGGAATCGAACCCGGGCCTTCCACATGGCAGGAGAAACACCTACCAGATTGTGTAAAGCTGCTTTGCGACAATGACAATTGTCAAAAGTGCTATACAAATAAAATTGAATTGCATATATTTTTCTTAATCGTCATTGACTTATGCTGTGTTTCTGGCACGTATCTGTGCTGCTTGGGTTTTAAGGGTTTTAATATTAAAAACAGGTCTCAGTGACAATTCAGGGGGGGGGTTATATATACTATAAAATATACTACATGAATTGATTATTTTTTAATCTCACTTTTGTGAATTTTTTCCATTCACAAGAACGCATAAATTCCTGTTAATTTCAGCCTCCTAAAGCATTATGTCTTTATCTTAAAGGTCAAAAAGTCAAATCAACATGACTGCTCACAGCACTGGAAAAAAACTAAGTAAAACTTCTTACCTTAAAATATATCAGCATACAGACAGATTTATTTGTTAAATACTAAACACTGACTCTACAGTTCTCTGTTTGAGAAATATGTCACTGTTAGCTGTATGGATGTAACACGGTGCTGGACGCGGTGGTCAGTTTTGCATAGTGGCAACTCACGGTACTGCAGTGCACCTTGTGCCTCAAAAAACATATTTCCCAAATAATCGCTGATTACTGCACAAAATATTGGTTTATTGTCTTTTCTTATGCTTGTGTTTTCCAGAACAAGTACACCTGGATGAGTTACCTGAGCATGACGGCCATTTTTCTGTTTGTGAGCTTCTTTGAAATCGGACCAGGTCCTATCCCGTGGTTCATAGTGGCTGAACTGTTTAGTCAGGGTCCGCGACCTGCTGCCATCACGCTCGCCGGCTTCTGCAACTGGACCTGTAACTTCATCATCGGCATGTGTTTCCCTTACATAGAGGTACAGTGGTTTTATAAGAGCACTTTAAACTTTAACGTTTATTTTAGGATTATTCATTTGTACCAGGTGCCATTGAGTCCTAACAGTTAGCACTGTGGCCTCGCGACTCCTGGGTCTAGAGTTTGATTCCCGGTCAGGCTCGATTCCTGTCTCTGTGTGCATGGAGTTTGCATGTTCTCCCAGTGCTTGGTGGGTTTCCTCCGGGTACTCCAGTTTCCTCCCACAGTCCAAAGACATGTAGGTTAGGTTAACTGGCGTTCCCAAATTGCCAGTAGTGTGTGAACGAGTGTGTATGTGTGTGTGGCCTGCGAAGTCTTCTGGGATAGGCTCCGCCCTGTGACAATGTACACAGGATAAAGTGAAATGTGGACAAAGTATCCACGCCCCCTACAATTGACTGACAGGACACATACAAAGAGTAAACTTACCCAAATGTTTGGTGTGGTTTTGTTATAATTTATCTGATAATGACAGACCGTTCTGTTCCTCAGTTTAAATTCTCCCCAGACTCAACAGGGAACCCATCCTCATCTGGGTGATAACGGATAGCAGGGATTGATCTGCACTCATACTGTGTATTAGGAGGCTGGAAGTTCAGTAGAACAGGAGATGTGGAAAAGTTCATATGGAGTCCAGTTCATTATTGGAGACTCAGGTAGACTGTAGGAAACTCCAGTCCTGAACTATCGAGTGACTGCAGTCACGAGTCCTCAGAGAAGAGCTGTCTGCATCAGCCGAGGACAGGACCGTCTTCATGGTAAAGTGGAACCGTCCCCAGTCACCACACGCATCCCAGACAGACCACACGGGACATCCATGTGACCAGATCTCCAACCAGAAGAGGGACATCAGGACGAGTCAGACAGGTCCAGAGGACAGAGGGGGTCTGGATCACTGGCAGCTCAGGAGAGACATGTGTAGTGACAGAGACACAGGTAGAGAGAGAGAGAGAGAAGAGAAGAGAAGAGAAAGCTTGTGTAAAGCTGCTTTGCAACAATGTCAATTGTTAAAAGCGCTATACAAATAAAATTGAATTGAATTGAGAAGAGAAGAGAAGAGAAGGAGAGATTACAGTTCGGTCTGGTCACAATCACCTCACCGTCAACAAACCTGAGTGATCAATGAGAGTGGGGAAGACAGCATCTAAACATACCAGTTCACCATAATACTCTAAATACATCTCCTATATATCTCTTATAAATACAACAATCTCTTATACATTCTCTGCAGAAACTCTGTGGCACGTACGTCTTCATCATCTTCATGCTTCTCCTGGCTGGATCCACCATCTTCACGTTTTTACGAGTTCCTGAGACTAAAGGCAAAACCTTCAAGGAGATCGCGGCAGTGTTTGAGAAGCATCTCCCCGCATCCCAGGCCGAGGTGGAGACGGAGATGCAGCAGCTCAAAACCTCCTCGGAAGCCTGAAGTCTGGTTACATTAATGTTAATGTCCTAAATTATAGACAGGCAGAGATAATAAAAACAGTCTGAATGATGTTTTATCCCGGTGAGAGGCACCGCAGACAGAGTGCTAACGCTAACACAAATGCCTGTTACTTCCCATTAGAACCTATCAATATACAGTAATGTCAATTTATTTTTTATTTTATTACAGTATGAGGTGCACAGAAACTCTGAGGTGCTGCAACTGTTATGATTATGAATCTTTTATTATTTAACAAAGATTAAAGATTAACGGTCTCTGTAAGGAGTCTCCAGTGTCAGTGTCCAGAGAGTCAGACCTGCCTCAGCATCTCTACTGTTAAAACTATTTAACCTAATGTTATTTTTGGTTTAGTGCATTATTCTTTTAACAGATATTTAAGAGACAGCAGCAAAAACTGCCTTCAGATAACTTTTATTCATTACAGCAACAGTATTATTTGTGTAATTGTGAGTAAGCTAACAATGAATTAACAATAAACTGTTAGTGTTATTTATAATCTACTGTCCACCTTCCTGCCTCAGAGTTCTGTGTCAATGTGAAATTGTGTGTGTGTGTGTGTGTGTGTGTTACAGCAGAGTTTCAGGAGCCTGTTTAACAATAATAATAATAATAATAATAATAATAATAATAATAATAATTGAGTAACATGTGACCTGCTCCTTAACTTCTGGCTCTTTGCCCAAACTGGGGCGTCTTCAAACCCAACCCTGAGTTATTTGCCCGTCCCCTTGTTTTCTGCCCACCCTGGGACTTCTTCCCTATTTATATACAACCTGAGGCTACTTGCTGTCCCACCCTGGTGCATTATTTGTCAATACACAGCACTCACACTGTGTCTCCATCATTTACCTGTCTTTATGTCATATTCACACAGTGTCCTCTGTAACCACTAGGTGGCAGTAGAACACAAGCTATAAGAGAATCATCACCAGAAATCATGGCTGGGGTTTGAGCTGGAGTCAGAAGGGCAGGAGGAAGTGTCTTTGTACTGAGCCCCCTTTGTCTACTCCCTCACTTAAAATTAACATTCAATTATGTGTCACAGTGAAATGTTTTTTCCGCATGTCCCTGTAAGGAAGCAGAGGTCAAAGTGCAGAGTCAGCCAGAATATAGCGTCCCCTGGAGCAGAGCGGGTTAAGGGCCTTGCTCGAGGGCTGAACAGTGGTACCTTGGCGTTGTGACCCCGTAACCTACAGTCTTAACCAGTTGAACCACCACTGCTCCTGAGTCGTCATATCCGACCCCAGGCTTCCTTTTGCCCCAATCCTGGGGCTTCCTGTCCAAACTGAGGAAAATGAAGCATTGTCAGTGTCGGAGTGTTGGGTTTAAAACCTCACTGTTCTGTCCTGTTTTTATCATACAGACAAAAATACACGCGGTGAGTGTGAATCGAACTTGAGTCTGCATTTTTGGGTGAAATGTAGCTGAGGCTGCAGTTTAAACAATGAACTGGAACACAGTTAGTGAATAAAAACATTTATCATCTGGAGTGAAGGTGATGGACATAAGCAGCCTTGAGAATGTGGAGGGGAATCAGACTGATGAGGGAAGGGAGTTAGAGTTAAGAGGAGATAACGCTTCTGCAGAAGAAATGTTACACAAGTGTTTACTCTGAATGCTGGAGATAAGTGGTGGAAGGGAAGAAGTAGAGGTGGTGAAGAACATGATTGTGTGATTAACAGAGGAGGAATCTGCTCTGTAGGAGTTCAGGAGTTCAATCGCTTTTAGACTGGAGAACTGCTTTTACATATGAGCATTTGGCAGACATATTGCATATTGCACACTTGCACTCACGATGCTCATTTGCACACTTCTGGACATTTTCCATACATTCCACTTCTTATTTGCATCTAAATCTAAATTTATTTTGTCTATACAGAAAAGTTTTATATTTCTTGTATATTTTTGGAAATTTCTATATTTTGGTCACTTCTTATAGTTAAACTATTTATTTATTTCTTGTTTCTTTTTTATTTTCTCTTATTTCTTGTCAATTGTTCCATAAAAAAAAAAAATAATAATTAAGGTCACAGGTGGTCGTGTAAGCATTTCACTACATATCGTACTGTGTATGACTGTGTATGTGACAAATAAAATTTGAATTTGACACTTACATTTTTACACTTTTACATTCATCTCATACATACTGTATCTGAGCAGGTGAGGGGTGAGGGCCTCGCTCAAGGGCCCAGCATTGGCAGCTTGGTGGTGTGGGGTTAGAACCTGCGACCTTCTGATCAGTAGTTACATGTTTTAACCACTGAGCTGCCCCAGTCCCTACCCCTGTCTCTTTCCATACCCCCATGCCTGCCCCTGTCCCTCCCCCTGTGACATCATAACAGCACCACATTGCAGTAATTCAGCTCACAATATGAAAGTATATAATAATTAAAAACAATAAAAACAGTAATAGAAATAAATTTAACAATAATAACAGAAAAAAGGTGCTTTGCATTTATTTCATCTCAAAATTTAAAAAACATAATCAGTAAAAATAATTTAACTACTTTGCTGAAAGAGAGAGAGAGAAGAAAGGAAGAAAAAAGAAAGAAAGAGTATGGATGGACAGATGGATGATGGATGCAGAGAAGGATCAATGTCCAGATATCTGGATGGGGAAATAGATGTCTCCATGGATGGATAGACAGATGGGTGGATGGAAATCTAGATGGATGAATGGATTAGCCTGAGTATTTTGGTGGCTGTGTTTTTCTCTCCCTATTTATTTGAAGTCTCTCCTCTTGCACATGTGTGTAGATGTTCAGCGCTCAACCTTGACCCTTTTCTTCAGACCACCTGCTTTCTCCTGAGCTTCTGCAGGTTTGACCTTTGCCCCTTGGCCTGCAGGCTTGGGCTTTATGTTTATGAGGAACGTCTCGGGTTACTTTTCTGTAACCCTGTTCCCGGAAAAAGCGGGAACGAGATGCTGCGTGAAAACGCTATGGGAATATCTTTTTGTGTTGCCGGTTGTGAAGCATGTGTGTATCAAAACGTCAAATTTTTGGCTTATATAACCTCGGTCAGGTGACGTCATCTGATGAAGTGCACCTGCAGGTTATAAATAGGAGTG
>JAOVVA010000052.1:28059765-28070238 GCA_028565275.1 Leiocassis micropogon | reverse complement strand
GTGATACAGTGTGTGTGATACAGAGTGTGTGATACAGTGTGTGTGATACAGTGTGTGATACAGTGTGTGTGATACAGAGAGTGTGATACAGTGTGTGATACAGTGTGTGATACAGAGTGTGTGATACAGTGTGTGTGATACAGTGTGTGATACAGTGTGTGTGTGTGTGATACAGTGTGTGATACAGTGTGTGTGTGTGTGATACAGTGTGTGTAATACAGTGTGTGGTGGTTTGGCGGTGGATATGAAAGGATATAAAGTGAACATGATGGTTAAAGAGATTTCAGAATCGACACAAAAACAAACAGTGGGAATGTTTTTACTACAGGGAAATGTTTTATCCACCCATGGAAACACACACACACACACACACACACACAGAAATGTATTTATCCTGCTGTAACCTGTGAGGTCTGAGAAAGAGAATAGAGAGTATAATAATATATAATAAAAAGAGAATAATTCTAAAAGTGATAAATAAACAGTGTGAGTGTTTCATTCTGCATGATGTTGTTCTTCCTTTATATCAGACACACTCACTGCTCACACTTACAGCTTGCTGGTGTTTAAGTGAACGTGACACATATACTTTGAAAGAAAGATATGAAAATGAATATTGAATGTTCTTTATTATTTTTTTATTCTCATTCTTCCCTGTTTCTCGTCGATCCACATGTTGAATTGTTAAAACCATACATCAGGTCTAACTACCCAGTTTTAACTCAAACATCATCAAATTCTTTAAAACTCAATGTACATAAGAGAGGAATTTAAACTTAACTGAATCCGGACGCACGTGACCCAGTTCGCTCGCACACACATGGCTTAGCTTTATTATTTCTGATAATAGAGGTTTATGGAAGGAATCTCGGGTCTATGTGCTATAAACTCTGCTTGTTCTCCTGCAGGTGTGTGTTATGCTGAGTTTGGTGTGCGTGTGCCAAAGACGACGGGTTCTGCGTACACATACAGCTACGTGACGGTGGGCGAGTGTGTGGCCTTCTTCATTGGCTGGAACCTGATCCTGGAGTATCTGATCGGCACGGCGGCCGGAGCCAGCGCCCTCAGCAGCATGTTCGACTCGCTCGCCAACCACACCATCAGCACCTTCATGATCAGCCATGTGGGCACGCTCAATGGCCTCGGTGAGAGTGTGTTTGTGTGTGTGTGTGTGTGTGTGTGTGTGTGTGTGTGTGTGTGTGAGAGTGAGTAATACATTTCCATGGTGCGCCATCAGCCATGATCGTAAGAGATACATGTTCTTTGTGAAGTGTATTAATAGTGAATATTCCAGAGCTGTGTATGAGGAACAGCACATCTGCTTCCTGTAGATAGACCACACCCACTTCCTGTAAAACCATATAAATAGTTGCAATGAAAGTTGGAAATGTTTTCCCCTGAACCATCAGATTCGGCAAGTCCAGTCAGAACTTACGCAGTTCCTGGGATTCAGAGTCGGGTTACACGGCTGCTTAAGTGGATTGTCTGAGCTCTTAAAGGTTGCCAGATTTTTCTAGAGTAGAAAAAAGAAAAGGCAAACTGAAGAAGGAAATAAAAATTTTAATCTGTAACATAAAAGGAAATGTTTTTAATCTAATAGAACTTTAATACAGTATAGCACCAAGTAATTGCTGTATGATTAGTCCTAGTAATAATGATCACATTAATCACTTCAACGTTTAGTGAATAAAACTGCTTACATCATCACACTTTTTAAATCTTCTGTAAAGAACTCGTCTCCGCCAGGGTCACCTGACCATCACCACTACAGCACTCCTCCATCGACACGAGCTACAGATTCATTATACAACACACCTGAGTGATACTGTAAACGCTCAGAAAGGTCATCTGAGGTCAGACCTGTGGCAGTAATTAGGGTGTAAAAGACTCCAATCACAGGTTATACTGAAGACCGCAAACTGCCGTAAATGTAGCCGTAACATCCTGGAAGCTGCAGGAGCTTCATCAAGTCCACCTGTCTGTGTTGTCATCAGGTAAAGGTGAGGAGGCGTACCCCGACATCCTGGCTCTCGTCATCGCCATCCTCGTCACCGCCATCGTGGCTTTGGGAGTGAAGAACTCTGTCGGCTTCAACAACGCCCTGAACATCATCAACCTGCTCGTCTGGATCTTCATGATGATCGCAGGGTTTTTTTTCGTCGACAGTTCCAACTGGGACGAAGGACGGTTCCTGCCGTTTGGCTGGTCAGGGGTAAGAACACACATGTAGCACACCTGTAACGTGACGCTAGCACCACTCTAGCACACCTGTGGATATATGTGGGAAAAAAACTATTGTGCTGTAATATAAATGTGACAAATAATAGTAATTTGTTTTTTTTAATTAATTTATATGACCTGTAACATTCCTGTAATATAACTGTAGCAGTCCTGTAACACATACTTGCAGTTCACTTGCACACATTCGCATGGAACAGGAAGCTTGTAAATCCTAACGATAATGAGAGGTGATTAAAGGTGTACCGGTGACATGTGCAGGTGATGCAGGGCGCGGCCACGTGTTTCTACGCCTTTATCGGCTTCGACATCATCGCTACGACAGGAGAGGAGGCGAAGAGTCCCAACACCTCCATCCCCTACGCCATCACAGCATCACTCATCACCTGTCTCACTGCCTACGTCTCTGTGAGTACACACCACAACATCACACATCAACACATCTGGCTACACACCTGCACCAAGACACACCTGTTCACAAATCAGAACAACCAGCACAAACCTGGACACGCCTGAATATACACAACTACACACCTGCAGAGCTACACACCGGATAATACACCTGTACACCCAACTATAAGACACACACACACACACATCTGCACATAATTGACCAGGTGAGCTGTACAGCATGTGTGTTATAAAGATGTTTCATCAGACATCATTCTGCAGGTGTTACCCCTCGCTTACCCTCTCCCTCACACCTGCGCTCAAAAATCCCAAACTGGCTCCTCGTCTTCAGACCTGCCTGTTGTGACTAATTAACCACTGTGGCTATTTGTGGCATAGCATTGACTAATTTTCCATGTGAGAAGGTTTTTCACAGTTCTCTGTCCTGCAGGTGAGTGTGATCCTCACCCTGATGGTGCCCTACACCATGATTGATGCCGATGCCCCCCTGATGGAGATGTTCTCTCAGAACGGGTTTTACTCCGCCAAGTACGTGGTGGCCCTCGGCTCCATCGCCGGACTCACCGTCAGTCTGCTCGGCTCGCTCTTCCCCATGCCCCGCGTCATCTACGCCATGGCCGGGGACGGCCTGCTCTTCAGGTTAAAGAGTCTTTCTTTTTACGACAAATACCGGTTTCCAGTTTTTTTGGAGGAGTGACATTTCTAAACATCATTAAAGTTTTCAGGATATCAGCTACATTCGATGCAGAGTCTCACGAGTTTGTCACAAAATAGGCAAAAAAAACAAAACTTTAGCCACAGCACTAGTTAGCTAGCTAATGCTAAATGGTGGTTGTCAAGGTAACGTTATACCTGGACAGGCTTTCTTGCTGTTAAATTTACAGAAATGATGAGGATGTAAATCGGGACTCTTGGGCTGGCTAGGAGATGCATTAGCGAGGTATTAGCTCGCCATCTGTTAACTTAAATATGATATGAGAGATAGCGGATGGATGCTGATTGGTTTTTCAACTGTATTCATTAATATCTGTACTTTTTTCAGTGTATTATTAATTGTAGAAAAGTTTTAGACAGAAACATTTGCGTATTACAAATTACATTTAGAGGAAACTTTATGTCCTTTCCAGGACGTGCTGCTGAACCCGCTCCCTAATGGTGTGGGGTATCCCCTGATCATAAAGTGTCATCAGTGATGTTATATTTTTTACGTGCCTGATGCGTGTTGCAGGTTCCTGGCAAACGTGAGTTTGTACACAGAGACGCCGGCGGTGGCGTGTGTGGTGTCTGGTTTCCTGGCCGCCCTTCTCGCCCTGTTGGTGAGTCTGCGCGATTTGATCGAGATGATGTCCATTGGCACTCTGTTGGCCTACACACTCGTCTCCGTGTGTGTGCTGCTGCTGCGCTACCAACCTGAAAGCGACATCCACGGCTTTGTTAACTTCCTGTCTGAACAGGAAGTTGCCAGGAAGAGGGAAAATGAGGAGAAGGACGAATATGAAGAAGGTGATGAGTACAATGTGGATGACGGTGGTGGGTGCATCTCAACAAACACATGCGGCGCTAAGAATCTTCCTTCGCTAGGCGATAATGAGATGCTAATTGGAAAATCGGACAAAACCAAATCGAGCTACACGGCTAATCATCCGAACTACGGCACTGTGGACAAGTCGACCGGGATCGAGTCTGATGAGACGGAAAATGCCTACGTGCAAAAGCTGAAGAGGCTAATGGGACCTCGGTATTACACCCTGCGGATCCGCTTGGGTCTTCCGGGGAAGATGGACCGTCCCACAGAGTCCACCGGCCGGACGGTGACTCGCTGCGTTCTCCTGCTCTTTGCCCTCGTCTTCGCCTTCTGCTCCCTGATCACATTCGGCACAGGCTTCATCGCCGAGGGGCAGTGGTGGGCCGTGACGCTGCTTGTGCTGCTCGTGATCTCCATCTCGCTGCTCGTCTTCGTCATCGTGCAGCAGCCGGAGAACCCGAAGCGCCTGCCCTACATGGCACCGTGTGTGCCGTTCGTCCCCGTCTCAGCCATGTTGGTCAACATTTATCTCATGCTCAAACTGTCCAGCATCACCTGGATCCGGTTCGCTGTCTGGTGCTTCATAGGTGAGTGCTAAACTGTTGTGTGCTCTTCCTTCTGGTTCTACCATGTTACACCTAGTCTGTCTCTTTCACTTGGGAATCTTAAATTAATCCACCTTAAAGTCTTGGACGCAGCTGGGCACACATCTGTACATACCTACACACTGATGCACCTAAACACACACCTGGACACATCTGTATGCACACCAAGACACACCTGCCCGCATACACCTGACAACAATAATACACAATTACACACCTGGATATATACACACACGCAACTGAACACACCTACAGATGCACCTGAACACACCTTACCACACACTTGAACATACGTATACACTAGACATGTATACACACCTGGCCACAAATCCAGGTAACAGGTACACACCTGTATATGTTCACCTGGACACACCTACTGTACACACACTTACTACCTATACTCTATCCCAGAGTGTAAGAGATGCACGTGATTGGCTGCTCTCACTCTGATTAACAGGAAGGTGTGTGAAAGATGAGAAGGTTGTCCTAGCCTCTGAGTGGCGCAGTGGTAAAGTGCTCGCCCTATCATCCGGAGATCGCTGGTTCGATCCCCATGTGATGCTGTAACCTCTCGCAGCCAGAGGCTTAGAGAGAGCTGATTGGCCGAGCTCTCTCTGATGGGAGGGATGAGAGGTACTCAGCGCTCCCACATTAATACGGTTCTACAAGCCAATCAGGGGCGTCTGTGAGCTCACATAAGCGGAGGGAACAGTTTGAAAAGGTGTCGGTGACGTCACGTGGGTTGGAGGAAACACGTGATTGTCTGCGTCCCTCCCGACTGAGTGGCAGTAGAAGCTTAATGTGGGAGCCCCCTAGTGACTGGGAGGAATTGGACCTTACTAAATTGGGAGAAAAATCGGGAAAAATCCAAAAAAGTAGTAAAATAAAAAAAAGAGAGAAGGCTGTCCTGACTTTGTTTCTTCTCTGTTCTCAGGTGTGTTGATTTATTTTGGCTACGGGATGTGGAACAGCACACTGGAGATCACAGCTCTGGAAGAGGAAGCTCATGCCAGCACGTACCAGCGCTACGACATGGGTGTCGACGACAACGTCGCTGTAGATGATGACCTTTGCCCTCCGTCAGACTGGAAACCCCAAAGCAGGACCGAAAACCAGAAGCGCAACTCAGATGAGATTTCAGATCCGAAAAAGTCATCATCGTCCCGCAGCAAAGCTAAACCCAAGAGTGTGAAACCCAACTTCGAGGCTCTCGTGGTGGACGAGGATTTGGACGAGCCACTGGAGTGAAAAAACGTGAAAAGTCTTAAAATCGTTGGTCCGTGGTGACAGAAACTCTTGGGCTAGATGGTTCAATCTGCACTCCAAAGTTTTATTCCACTTACTGACCTGTTTATCTGTTCTAATTTGTACTTTTAACTTTAATTACTACTGACTAGGAAAATGTTCTCTTTCAAATCAGCCTGCTGCATCTCTTTGCACTTTGCTTGCATTCACACACTCCAAAGATGGACCGTTAGCTTCTCCATTACTTTTTAGGAATTGTATTTTTTTTATCTTAACGTCTCTCGAATAGCAGTAACTGACGTAATGCGCTAGCTAGCTAATTATCAAAACCTTACAGCTTTTTCTTGGGAAAAAGAAAGAAAAAACACATGAAAATGTAACTTTTATGAGACGGTTCCATCTGCGCTGACAGGTCGCGGTGTTCTGCTAAAAAATCTCTGATATTCTGCACATAAACATATGAATGGCACACAGTGAAATTTGGAAAGCTCAAATCCAGGGATGATCAGTTTCCAGTTGAGCTGCTAGTGACTGACACAGAGTAGCAGATACGTGTAAGAGAAAACCGAAAAACGCTCTGCTTAATTAACGTCAACGATTAACCCCTTAAGGATCACTGAAGTCTTTCAGCAATCTCCGGCTAAAGTGTGTACAAGCATTTTAAGGGATTGTATCTTAGAGGACATCACTGTTGTCATGGACATCTTTTAAAAATGTAAAATGTGTTTGAATTAAGGTTAAAGATTCTTTAACTGAGAAACAGCTGCTTACAGTAACTACAGAAAAAAAGTATGCACTCTAAGATTTAAGTTTTAAATATTATTGTTGTTTGACTTACACAATAACGGTATGTCATCAACTATCTATAATGTAATGCAATAGGTTAAGGGTAGCTCAGTGGTTAAGTGTGGGGCCCTTGAGTAAGGCCCATAACCCTCAACTGCTCAGATGTATGAGATAAAAATGTAAGTCGCTCTGGATAAGGGCTTCTGCCAAATGCTGAAATGCATTCCCCCAAAGTCTTGCAATTGTGGCGAAAGGTGGTTCTACAAAGGGCTGAATATAAACATATGCCACACTTAGGGCAGGAGTAGCGCATTGTTTAAGGCATTGGACTACTGATCAGAAGGTCTCAGGTTCAAACCCCAGCACCACCAAGTTGCCAATGTTGAACCCTTGAGTGAGGCCCTTAACCGTCACCTGCTCAGATGTAAAAAATGATATAAAATGTAAGTGGCCCTGGATAAGGGCGTCTGCCAAATGTTTAAATGTAATGCAGCGCCCCCTTGTCTGTAACTCGTTGTGCGTGGGTTTGCATCCCCGGTGTCAGAGCGACTTAATGGCTTTATTTAACTGCATTAGCTGGTTTAACACAAACAGCAGGGAAGCCGTTCTAGTCTGTACCGCTCTCGTCACATAATGTGCGACTCAATCTTGTGCAACTTATTCTACAGACAATCAGATAAACTTTATGTAAGTGTTAATATTGTGTTCATAGCGTTAACAATATTCATATAATGTTAAAAAGAACAGCAACAAATGATGTCTAAGGCTGGAATCGTCCTGAGTGATCCTTAAGGGCTTTAACACGGTGAGCTACTGTATGGGTGCGTTTACACTTCGCCACACTCCCCTGGTCCTCATTCTGAAATGAAAATGGGAAAACAGCTTTTTGTTTTATTTATGGTTCTTCGTTATTCACTAAAACAGGAAAATACTTTTAAAAAATTTCATCCATTTGTAAAAAACTAAAAAAAAAAAAAAAGTTACTTTTAATTCATTCCTTTTGTTTTATTATGCAGATAATGACTATCTAGAAAATCTGATATCAGTCCAACTTGGGATCTGCGTTTTACAAATATTTAAAAAGATGATGTTCAAGGAGGATGACGAAAAAAATCCTGTGCTGCTGTGATTTATAAAAAAAAAAGAAAAACAATCGCCTAAAAGCATAGTTGATAGGAGTAATGATCTAGGGTAATCATTTTTGCAAAAAGTGTATATATTAAAAACACAGATTTAAAGCCACATTTATTTAAACATAAGAACTTGCAAAAATAGAAAAATTCTCACAAATATCTATTTTTTTTTTCTTGAGGTACTGATGCTTTTTACCAAATCTGGTTCTTCGCGTGATTAGCCCTTAAAACCCAGAGCATTTTTAGCGAATTATTTGCATTACTGTGTTTTAATAAATTTATATGGGGATCAGGATTACACAATATAAAGTGACATATTCTTTTCTTTTTCAGAACAACCTAGAAAATGTGATGCACTGATGAAATTTAAAACTGGGTCAAACAGGCACAGGAGTAGCACAGCTGCATACTGTATGATCACTTGGTTTTTATGGTTGTTTTCGTGGCCAAAAAGAATAATAATAATAATAATAAGAAGAAGAAGAAGTGCATTTTGTGAGTTCAACATTTTTGCGATGTCATTCTAATATTCCAGTAGCGGTAAAATTTACACGTTTAAAAAGTTTTCATGAAAACAAATCTTATTTTTGTGCAATTAATAACAAAATCTAATGATAAAAAGATAGATAGATATTTTATTGATCTTAAAGGAAATTTTAGAATAAAAAGCCATTTGCTTGTTTTCCCATTTTTATTTTGTAAAAATAAGTAAATTTAGCGTTTGCTGAAGAGCATGCTGCAGTGTGGAGGTCACACCAGTACACCAATACACACAGCTGTGCTTCAGCTCACACAACTCATGACGAGTAAAGTGTTTCTGACTAATCACACGCCGGCTGCTGGTTTGTCCAACATCCGCTTTCAATTTTCACTTTCCTTCAGTTTCTATAAAGATAAGACTGAACTCTCCTAAGATCAGGGAAAAAGGTGACGATAAAATATATATGTGTATGAACTGTAACTACATGATAATGTAGGAATTCTAAACAGAGCTTTTATTTTACTGATTAAAACGAAATGAAACATCCGCTAAAAACAGCTCATTAGACTACGATGAACTTTATCCGTTCTTTTCTTATTGTTTTTACTTTAACCAAAACCTCAAATCTCAGCTGTGTCGAGACGTTGTTCTGTGTTGCCGACTGTTTATTTACAACCTCGTATCAGGATCTTCTTTCTTTCTTTCCAGCTTCTAGCCCAAGAGGTGGCGCTCTAAACAGCCCGAGTTTGCTTGCAATTAGTGCCTTCATGCGTCACGGTGTCTCCGATCACGACTGCTCACGCTTACCTGCGCCTGTATTTGTGTATGTTTATTTTCGTACGAGGGAAACGCTGTGACCTGGGGGCGTGTGTTCATTCCACACGTTTATTCATTTGCGCCTGTGAGCCTGCCATGTTTCCCACCATTATCTCACCGGCTCTGTGTGCTAGCATGACGCTCAACCCGCCGATCTCACGCCGCATTCGTGCAGGCTCAAGACAGTCGAGTGTGTCTGACACATAACTCCACCCCTCATCCAGAACTTCACCATTCATACAGTATGTTGGCTAGCGAATGCACAGCCGTGAGATCACGCTGGTATGGTTTGTGTCTTTCTCCTGATTGGGGCTTTATTATTAGAAAAGGTTTCCTCCGTTTGTAGTTGATCAGAGAGGATGTGTTTGGAGTTTAAAAAGTTGGTTCTTTCACTTGGGCTGAGAAGCGTTTGAGTTTCTCACACACCAAACATGTGACGGATTCGTATCCCAGGCCCAAAGCTAAGTTCACTCCACCGTATGAGGCCTTATGTTTTTTTTAGGTTTAGTTTAGAACATAAACCCTGTCCAAAAATCTAAACTAAAAATATTATATTGAACAAGGTTGTGGGTTTTGGATTTGCTACGCTAGTTTGTGTCTTCTGTAATGTTCTGAGCTTTACTTCAGGTCTTGGGCAGTTTGTGTGTATTTGTGGCTGTGTGTGTAGTTTCTCGTCCATGTGCATTTGTTTAAATCGTGCAGCATGTGGAGTGTGGAAATAAAACTTGTGTCACTGAGTAATTGCATGTCTTGAAAAAGGCAGTGAGACACACAAAAGGGCTCCATGTTAAAATGAGTTGTGAATGCGCCCTTGCTGACTTCCCCTTGGTCCTAAGTCTCATCGGTTTAGGGCCGTTCTTTACCGTTTGTGTGAAATTGATTGGATCGTGTTGATGCCGGTCCTGTTTTTAAAAGAGGTGGAGCTTAAGTTAGCTTAATCACACCACAGTTTTTTTACTTAGCTAAATGCAGTTTTTTTTTTTATTAGCAGATAATGACGTCCATTTGATGAATTTATAGTTGCAGTAGGCATGAGTTGCACCAATTTACTTCTCGAGAGTTAGCAGTGAGTTAGCAAGCAAAGAGCACAGCCTGCTGGAAGTGCACACTCCTGTGGCATACATGGGTCGCACTCTGGAGTGCGCGAGGACTGGGCACGAGTTTAGTGTGGACGCAGGACTTCCTCCTGTTTACAAAGCCAAGTCTGCTGACGACCATTTTCCTTCACAATCT
>JAOVVA010000052.1:28031508-28044324 GCA_028565275.1 Leiocassis micropogon | reverse complement strand
CTCTGTGGAGAGAGGAGAACCTTCCAGAAGGACAACCATCTCTGCAGCAATTCACCAATCAGGCCTATATGGTAGAGTGGCCATAGAGTCTCATCAGACCTGAGAATTTTGTTTCTCCTGGTCTGAGAGTCCTTCAGGTGCCTTTTGATAAACTCCAGACGGGCTGCCATGTGCCTTTTACTAAGGAGTGGCTTCCGTCTGGCGACTCGACCATATAGGCCTGATATTTAAAAAGTTCAGCTGCCTTGTGTGAATTTTTTCAAGCTGAACAGACATAAATATTTGTAGAAGAATTTTCAATCATGGCGTCTAAAGAGAAAAATAGATGTGAACTCAGTTCAATACAGGCCTTCGCCTTAGTTATTTTACATTTCGTTGTCGTTGGTGTTGTTGTTGCTCTCTTGCTGTATCTGCCGTCATCCACTCTGTTGGTTTTGACCTAAAGTTATGATCCTACATGATCCCTGGACTGGGAATTATTAAGCCCAATTGGGACTTTTACATATTTTCCCTTTGGATTGCTCCTGTTTAAAAGTACCCTTGCGGTGAATATTACTCTAAGTGAAGCTGTTCTAAACATCTGCATATTAAAAGGCCAATTACTGATAATATTAATAAATATTAAATTAAACCGTGTCAGGGGAACTTTGTGCCGTGTCTCTTCTAGACACTCTGACTCGGAGATCGAAGCCTGTGGGGTTTATTCAGATTTCTGTCTGTAAAGTCGTGTATTATGTCACAGCTCGACTCCTACCTGACAAACAAACATTTTCCACTAATGTATTTTATGTTTTTTGTTGAAAAAACATATTGACTCAATAATGCAAAAAAGTCTTAAAATAAATCTTTACAAAATAATTAGGGTGCCTATGCCTGTTCCACAGTACTGTAAGTGAGTAAACAAGTAAACAAACAAAGGAATTAGTCATTTTATTAGGAGTCCCATATATTTGTGTAATATTAGTTACAACTAAACTTGTGGTGTAACTCAGGTATACAACAATCAGTAGCCTGTAGCTGTTCAGTGCTTTATACAGAACAGAATAAAGACTAGATAAAGTTTTCACATGACGCTGATTCGTACCCAGGAATGATCGCTGCCGACTTCGAGTGGTCAAGTGTTCTCAGAAACCATCCCGGAGGTCTAATGTGAAAACACCCTAAATGAGGCCTGAATAAGAGACAGATGTCCTGGACCTCAGGGGTCCCCTGACATCAGTTGAATCATCACTAAGGGGGCAGTGGTTAAGGCTTGGACTACTGATCAGAAGGTCCCAGGTTCAAACCCACCAAGTACCACCAAGCTACCACTGCTGGGCCCTAAAACAAGGCCTTTATCTTTCAACTGCTCAGATGAAGTTAAGAGTGTAGTTGGAAAAGAAAAACAACAACCTCCCAACAGTGTGTAACTGATTGTACTTAGTTAGAAACCTACAGTAGTAACGCAGTGTAAGGATCTATCCAATGATGGAAACTTCAAAGCATTTTTTGTAAGTCGCTCTGGATAAGGCCGTCTGCCAAATGTCGTGAATGAGACTTGAGTCCAGCTACAGCTTCACTTATAAGATGATTAAGAGAGAGAGAGAGAGAGAGAGAGAGAGAGAGAGAGATACCACACCTTTTCGTAGATGGAAGCGTTTCTGCTCGCCGTCGTCATCCAAACCTCTTTATAAAAGCGCTCGCTGATTGGATCAGACACATCGATTGAGGGATCAGTGAAGGCACCAAGAATCGTCCTGGAAACACGACATGACATTATTCAGAGTGTTTTATTCCTCTTACACATCTATAATCTCTGGTCATTTTTCCATTTTTATGTCAAGCGTCCATCACACACGTCCCTGTGAATGAGCTGTTACTATGAACCTGAAAACTGATGTTTGTCCAAGACACATTCACATTATTATTATTATTATTATTACGACCCTCTGGTGCCCCCACATGGTGAGTGTGGGTGTAAGACGTAAATTTGACGAGGCCTTACTCTGGCGCTGATCCTGTCCTGGCAGAAGAGAGAAGCTGTATGTCCTTGTACTACATGTAGTGTGATATTTTATCATGTAGAAAACTCTTATGTCCTATTTTACAGAACATTTGTGATATTTCTTATTTTTGTAGACAGGATTTTTGTCACTGTTTTAATATGAATATCTGTAATCACATGTGTGTGTGTGTGTGTGTGTGTGTGTGTGTGTGTGTGTGTGTGTGTGTGCGCGTGTCATACTTGAAACACTCGAGCCGCAGCTGCAGGGCAAATTTTCCCGCCTGGTACTCCTGTCCGTCCATCACCGACGCCACTTTCTCCGTGTCCTCCACGATCACGGCCACCTCACTGTCCCTCCGTCCCAGCATGCTCCTGTCATTAATGTTGGCAGAACCTGAGAACCCAGACAACACGCAGACAACGTCAATCAGTTCTCCTGTCTGACGGACAGAGTTCTACCTGCTGAGTTCTACTGATGATGTAAAAGGCTGCACATTACACTCAGGCCTTTAGGTTAAAGCCCAGTCCAGTGACTCCGGTGGTGAACACAACGCTCCGCTTTTTCCATAAAAACCTTTTTTTCTTGTAAACGTTTCTTCACTTAGATGAACAGTCACACAGGTTTGTGATTTAACTCAGAACTTTAAAGGGTCCTATTATATCAAAATTGCTTTTTGGTCATGTTGAGACACTCAGACGGGTCTCCAGTTCCTTTGATTTTTGCCTCTGTTCAATTCCAGTACTGGCCGGAGCTTAGACAAGTCAATCAGAGTGTCCCCTCCACTGTGACCTTAAATAAGAAGAGACATTTTCCTGACTCAGTGCTCAACTCCACCGGTTCTGTCCCTCTCTTTAGTTCTTAAGAAGGGTTAGATTAGCTATTAGCAGTTACCAGCCAAAATAAAAGTTCAGGAAGAACAAGAAATCCAGACAATAATCCAGCCGTCTGCAGCATGTGGAGAGCAGAGCAGTTTAACACACTAATTTAACAACACACTTAACTCAAGCACTACACACGTTTGACTCACTGTCCAGGGAAAATAATACCTACTAAAATCTGTGTCTCTGTGTGTGTCTGTGTGTGTATATGTGTGTATGTGTGTGTGTGTGTGTGTGTGTGTGTGTGTGTGTGTGTGTGTGTCTGTGTGTGTGTGTGTCTCACCGATGATGACGGTGGTGTCGTCTGCGATCAGCATCTTGCTGTGGACGTAAATGAGCTCAGTGACGAGTCGACCCTCCAATTCAGCGTGTGTCCTTAAACCCCCGAACGAGATGTAGTTCATCCACTGATCATTCACTGCACACACACACACACACACACACACACACACACACACACACACACACACACACACATCAGAGGGACAGAAAGGTTACACCAATCAGAAATAGATAAGTCACACTCAGAGAAACAGACAGGCCACACCCATCAAAAACACAGACAGGTTACAGCAATGGGAGAGACAGACAGGTCACATTCAGAGAGACAGACAGATTACACCAATCAGAGAGAGAGAGAGACAGGCTAGAACCAATAGAAACAGGCAGGTTACATTAAGAGACAGACAGGTTAGACCCATCAGAGAGACAGACATTTAGGCATTTGGCAGACATGTTTCAATCAGAGAGACAGACAGGTTTTACCCATCAAAGAGACAGACGAGTTACACCAATCAGAGAGACAGTGAGAGACATGATTAGCTGTTCTTACTCGCTTTCTTCAGCTGTGAGATGATGGAGTATTCTCCTCTGTTCATAGTCCTGAGAGATTACACACACACACACACACACACACTTATCTACTACACACATTTCTAAGCAGAGAGTCTGGTTTTATGTAGTGATGGTTTTGCATGTGAATAGAACGACTCCTTGTTATGTGCACACTCTAGTGGAAGAAAAGTGTTATTGCAGGTGAAGGTGACAAAGGTGGGGAGACATCAAACACACACACACACACACAGTTCTGCATATACAGTATGTGTAAAATAAATGAAGTGTGTGTGTGTGTGTGTGTGTGTGTGTGTGTGTGTGTTTGAGAGAGAGAGAAGTTGGTACTTGTGAGCCCTGATGATCCTCTCGATGATGGCGTCTCCGATCTTGTTGTAAACCTGTTTGTTATCAGCACAGCTAATGAAGAACTGATTCTGTAAAAACAAAATTAGGGTTTTATAATAAAATCACAAAAACATTCTCATTTATTAACACACACACACACACACACACACACACACACACACACTACCTCGATATAGATGAAGTGTTTGCTCTTTGCGATGACCTGGATGTAGGCGTTGTGTATCGACTCCTCGTGGTATTTTATACCTGCTGACCAATCAGCTACTGACCTCAACACCTGCAGCAGGTAAAGGAGTCACTCGGGTTAGAGAGAGAGAGAGTGTGTGTGTGTGTGTGTGTGTGTGTGTGTCTCTTTCGTTACTTGAACAAAGTGTGTGTCTGTCTAACAGCCAAACACAACGATGCCATTGATTAGCTTGTCAATCAAATAATATCACAGTGACATCACAACACATGATGTAATAAAGTTAAAAGTTTTAGGAGTTTAATTAACATTTTCGTGCATTTTTATCAAATTTTTAAAGAGACATTCAGATATTTCAGTTAATTTTGGATCTCATTACTTTACAGATTTTGTTTTGTTTTGATTCCTTCCTTCTTTTTCATTTTATGTTTCCAGTCTTTTAGTTTTTGCTGTTTCTTTTTTATATCTATTTAATACTTTGTTACTTCTGTTTGGTTTTATATCTTTTTCTTCCTTTCTGTACTTCAGTCCTGTAATTTTCCTCCTCATTCTTTTCTCAATACATTTTATATTTTCTGCATGAATTTTCTTTTTGTCGTTATTTTTCTTTCTTGGTTAATATTTTTTTGCTTTGCTACTTTTTTCTTTGTCTAAATCCTTTTTTTTTTTGCTTTTTCATTTTGTTCTTCATCTTTATTTATAATTTTTTTTTCTTCTCCCTCATTTTTTTACTTTATTGTTCTTTACTTCTCTCAGCATCACTTTTTTCTCTCCCTAATTTTCCAACTATTTTCTGTATACACCGATCAGCCATAACATTAAAGCCGTTAACATTAAAACCACCAGGGCTTTGGGTTCAGGGCGACTCTGTCCCCTCAGGGCGGGGCTACACAGGGCCTCTGGGGTGCGCTGTGGTGTTTGCTACCAGATCCTTTGGGTGCGCTGGGTTGTGGGGCGGGGCCTCCATGGAGCGGACTGGTTTGTCTGGGATCTGGGGAGTTTGGAGGCGGGGTCGGGGGCCTGGGGCTCTTTGGGCCCCGTGCGCGGTTGGGCTGTGGTGCACTGGGTGTTCTGGTTCCCTTTTATCTTCACCAGAACTTAATTTTTTCAGTGATTTGTGCTGCATTGACCTTTCTGGACTGAATAATCAGTGTTGTTCAGGTCACCTGGTGGTGGCGTCAGTGTTAGGGCTGATCGGTTTATCTTTATTTTAATTGTTCCTTGTTTTTCTTGACAATATTTTCCTTTCTTCCGTATACAATCCATTCTCTTCCGTCCTCCCCTCATCTCTCTCTGTCTCAGCTCCAGACTGATGTCATTGTTGACTGAGAGTTTATACCTGAGAACTCGGTCACTGACCTGCACTCTAGTGTTGACGCAGTTGGGCACCTGGTACGCCAGCTCGTTAGCCGTGGTGTGAGATTTGGGCAACAAGAAGGGGTACGAGAGAGAGCGGTACTTCGGCTTCATGATCTGAGACACAAAGACACACAACACAAACAAATAAACAAACACACATGAATCTCTATTCAGAATTCCAAATCCAAATGTCTGTGTGTGTGTGTGTGTGTGTGTGTGTGTGTGTGTGTGTGACAGAGAAAGACCTTTGTAAAGTTCCAGCGCTGTATAAAATGACGCGCGACATCTCTCGCCGCTTTCCCGTGAACCGCCGAGCCGATGTCGTGCCAAGGCATTCTGGGAGTCGTGTACCGGTCGATGAAATCTGCATGTGGTAACCATGGTAACCAAATAAACAACATAAAGCAAACACACAACAGCCCCTGATGGTCACAAACATCCTTCTGTCTTTACTTTCTGTTTTAACTTTCTCTCAACGTCCCTTTCTCTATTTATTAATAGCGCATCATATTCTGTAAAATCACTTGACAATCGCGTCTGTGTGCGGACACGCGCGTCCGTCGTCTTTGTGCGTTTGCGTTCGTCTGGTGTCTCACCATCAAACGGTTTCTCCAGCTGAACCCAGTCTTTATAGACGAAGTTGCAGTAATCTTTCCCGTGCCAAAACCGAGTGTTTCCCATCAGCTCACCGACGCCTGTCAGAAGGCTGCGCATGGAGCCTCCTGAACACACACACACACACACACACACACACACACACAGACTTGAGTTTGGACATGAAATGAAAGGAATTTTCACTATGATAAATGATGCAGTAAAACATTAACTCTATATTCACACCAACAACTTGTGTCTCATGTGGGCGTGGCCTGTTCTTTAATTGGCACGAAATGTTTATATAATCATAACTTCTAAAGCTACCTCTAAACTATAACTATTAATCTATGTAATGACTAATTTTTGTACCACACGAGCAACCTCAGAAAACATCCACAACATTGTATACGTTATAAGTGTGTGTGTCCTATCCAGAGTTAGCTTAGCTACCAGCGTCGGTAGCATTACCGCCCCCGTGTGCAGCTCGGCTGAACACACACTCACGCTCTTCGCTGGCCGCGCTGTTGGTGTGAGTCAGGTTGCGTTTGTGGAGGTGTCTGTACAGGCTGAAGCGCGATTTCCTCGTCCGGCCGACGCCCTTCAGTTTGGGAAGTTCGGCTAAGTCGAGCGATCTGGAGCCGTTAACGGAGGAAAGTCCCGAAAGCGCCAAACTGTCCACCTGCCCAACAATACACTCTGTTAATGTTTATTCCACAGTGAGCGACGCTACAGAATGCTAATAATGGATTCGACAATTCATTTAAAAGCGTTATTTACAATTACATAACTGTTAAATTTAGCAAAACATCCTGATTAGCTTTAAGTCCTTATTTATAACAAGTTAGTTATGAACGCTTCAATTTCTTATTAGCACCTAGCATAAAGTCTGGTTTAGCAGTTGACAACTAGCAATTTCAGGCTAACTATGTGTGTGTGTGTGTTGGTGCGTGTGTGTGTGTGTGTGTGTGTGTGTGTGTGTGTGTGTGTGTGTGTTGGTGCGTGTGTGTGTGAGTGCGTGTGTGTGTGTGTGTGAGTGTTGGTGCGCGTGTGTGTGAGCGCGCGTGTGTGTGTGTGTGTGAGAGACCTGATCCTGAGCTGTGGAGCGAGTGACACTTCCGACGTCGGTGAGTCGGTGTTCGCGGTCGTCCCAGCGACCGTACGCTAAATCGATTCCCCCAACGAAGGCCACTGATTGGTCGATCACGACGAGTTTTTCATGATGAGCCCAAAGATAGACTGAGGAGGAAACATGGTCAGGATGCCTCATTACCTACAACACAGGTAATGGTAATAAATATAAATATATTGTACAACTGTATCTGTCTGTCTACTGAACTGTTTATCTGTAGAATAAAGCCCTCGCTCTCTCTCTCTCACACACACACACACACACACACACACACACACACACACACACACACACACACACACACACACACCTTGATGTTGGGGTGAAGGTGCATCAGTGTTCTCTTGCTGTATTCGCTGTTGATGCCGAGAGCGAGTTCAACTTCCTTATACAACATCACAAAAATACGCACACCCTCTTGCTGTAAACACACACACACACACACACACACACACACACACACACACAGACATTTGGATTTGGAAATACACAAAGACATAGTTGCTATTTTCTACACAAACGCAAAAATAAAGCATGTAATATCTAAAGGTATAAAGGACATGATCTCAAACACACTCACTGTTGCTCAAAAATACCCAAACACACTTAAACACACTTAAACACACACCGCTTTGCGCTTAAGGATGCAGTCAAGCCTCCAGCGGTTCCCTTCCACCACCGGCCTCTTCAGGAAAATCTCTGGACTCAACCTGCACACACACACACACACACACACACACACACACACACACAGTCTAGTCAGTAATGTGAAGTTTGTATTAAGGCCCTTCATCTGTAAACACACACTTCCCCTAACACTCCTGTCTCACTTACACGAGGTCGGCGCGGTTTCGCGCAGCGGCCGTAAGTACGGTTCATCACGATTCACCACAAGTTTTGGCGTAGTGACGATGTTTCCAATCTTTCCGCATGAAAAATTTAACACGTTTCCATTTTCTGGTGGTCCTCGCAGGAACTCGCGGACCTTGCAGAACACAGAACACGATGAACCCTCGCGATGCCCAACACCGCATCTCACCGCGAGTCAAACCGCATGGGTCAGATAGGGGTCAAACCGCATGGGTCAGATAGGGGGATAAACGCTGTCACCTACGTGTGCACTTACAGTAAGGGTGTGGACTAAGGAGTGTATTCACTGTACAGACAGACACAGACACAGACACAGACACAGACAGACGGGTAAACATACAAATGCATGCAGACAGACAGAAGTAACCTTTTAGAGAAAGAGTTGGGTAGATAAACAGGGACAAACAAAGAGAGACTGGTAGGCAGACAGACAGTTAAATAAGCGGGGACACATTAACAAAGAGACAGACAGATGGTCAGACAGACATAAAAATAGAAATAAATCAAATTAAACTGTGTTCTCCGTCTCTAATCTCTAAGGAAGGAGTCTGTAGATGAAACTGGATTCGAGAGGTCAAAGGTCAAAACCAGAACTTTCACCCCAGAGTCAGATTTCTCACACTGTGTGTGTCAAAGATTTTACACTTACAAACAAACATGCACGTACACACCCAGAGAAAGCTGCCTCTCAGTATGGTTAGTATATAAGGGTGAATATTAATAGCGCTCAAAGATAAATGAAACCCTGTTGAGTAACTGATATGGTTCTGCTGTCCAACGCTCACTAGTGTCCTCACCAGTGTACTCACTAGTGTCCTCCCTATCATACTCACTAGTGTCCTCTCCAGTGCACTCACTAGTGTCCTCTCTAGCAGCCTCGATTCAGTTCAACTGCACTACAGAACCTTATACAGTGTAGATCAGAAGACAGAAATGTTATAGATCAGAGAGACACATACCACCAGTCAGTGATAAAGATCTCCTCTTTTGCTTCTTCCAAAGCATCAGCTACGTCCTCCATGTAAGTCTTTCCATTTACATACCTAAAACCCACACACACACACCCCACAAACACACCCCCGACACACACACACACACACCACACACACACACACACACACACATCGTGTTAAAAATATTAGTTAATCTGGTTCATTTCACTGATCTAACATTCCACAAAGTCCTGTCTTTAGACTTGTGTAGACGGTACCATGGATCTGATCCGATGTTTATTAGAACCGGACCAATACTATACCGGAGCGTACCATTTGGCCGGGGTGTTTTCCTGTTCTTTTGCAAAAGATTCGAAGCGGTGCGTCCTGAGAAACGCCCGGCCGTGTTTCCGTACAAAGTCCTCGATGGACTGTCCCCACCATCGGGCATGTCTGTAACTGCTACACTTTAACACCAGAGACCTGTAACACACACACACACACGCACACTTCCTGTTTAGACTGATAAACACTGAGGTTTTCCGCTGAAGACGTCCTGTTGAGGACTCACCTGGACAGGTTGTCGATCCTCACGCCGTGTTTGGTCTCCGTGTGTTTGAAGTCCATCTTTATGCTGAACTCTTTATCCACCAGGAGAACGAAGGACACGGCGCCGGTGTCGGGCTTCAGGTACATGAGGAACGAGTCCTTCATCACCAGCCACCTTAAACACGAATGAGGAACACACACACACACACACACACACACACACACACACACACACACACACTTAAACACTATCTTTAATCTGAAACATGTTCATTCATCTGTCTCTCCATTCATTTTTCTTACTCTATGTCACTCTATCTGTGTGTGGGTGTGTGTGTGTGTGTGTGTGTGTGTGCGTACCTCTTGGACCAGCGGTAACAGATCTGGCTGTGGCCGCAGCAGTTCATGCCGGGGATGCGGTGACCTCCTGAGCGTTTGTACACCATCCCCTCTCTGGGTAGGAAGTGGGGTTAATTAGATTAATAAGATCAATTAATTAGATTAAAAGAGTTAATTAAACAGTGTTTATTATTATTATTATTACTTACAAGCCTTTGGGGCCCAAGTCATGAATGAATGACATCTGACTCACATCAATAAACTCCATCTGTTTTACACACACACACACACACACACACACAAAATTCAGGAGCTGATGTTAGCCACTTTAGTTTAGCATTAGCATTAGCGAGAGCGCTTACGGTAGCGTGGTATTTGAGGTACGTGGTCATGCGCAGCAGTTTGTTCAGGTAATCCTCCAACTGTTTCTGAAAACACACAGTTCTGATCGTTAACGAGGGTCAGAGTGTTAGAGAGATAGATCAGTGTGTTACAATAAGGTGTGTGTGTGTGTGTGTGTGTGTGTGTGTGTGTGTGTGTGTGTGTGTGTGTGTGTGTGACTGACTCGTCTGCTGGACACCTGCTCGTCCCGGGTGATTTCCTCTCTCCCTCCCCGAGGTAACATAGGCATCTGCCGCACCTCACTTTTATTAACACTCTTTCTGCGAACGGTGTGACTGAAACACACACACACACACACACACACACACGTGAAAAACACACAACACCCTTATATATAATGCAGTAATTATGGTGTACAGACATTTGTAGTAGTGTTTTGTGACAAATGCAAGTGTGAGGAGTGTGTGTGAGTAGGCGGGGCAAGCATTAGTGGGCGGGGCATATGTGGTGTGTAACCTTCGTGAAGGTAAAGGAATCCTCATGAAGGTCTTGTAGCGTAGAAGCTCTCGGTGTAACTCGATGAAGTGTTTCTCCTTCCTCTTTACAACCCAGGTGAAGTTCCCATGTTTCAGCTCGATACGGAACACAGCCGTCATGGGCTGTACACACACGCACACACACACACGCGCACACACACACATGCGCACACAAACACATGCGCACACACACGCACAGTTATTTAAATTGCTAAGAAATGACATGAATAACCACAATTGCAATAATAATAATAATAAACTTCCACTTATTGTATGTTAATACACACACACACACACACACACATTCAAAAGGTGAATATAAAAGCATTTTGTGTGTGCTTATTTTGTGTCCGTGTGTGTTTTGCTCACACACCCTGGATGCGCTCCTTTGGCTGGAGGGGTTAAACCGGTCCATGGCTCTGGTGAATCGCTCCACCTCCAGCACTCGCACCGTAATCGCCTCAGTGGTAATAAAAACCTGAGCTCCAGGTTCCTTAAACCCCACCGTCCTGTACACAGCAGAAAATGGGATGTAGCACTCTCCTGTGAAAGAGAGGGAGAGAGAGAAACAAAGGCACTGATTATTGCTATTCCTATGTTACTTTTTTTGCAAAAATCAGACGAGTTTGGGGACAGTTTAGTCCCTCTATAGAACTCACATCAAAGATACAGACAGATTTGACAGTCTTTAAATCCTTGGACAGTTTGGAATTATGAAATTGTGGACAGTTTCTGCATTATGTTAACAACGCAGACAGTGTGTTGTCCCTTTTGGACCGTCTGCACGAACCTTCCGGACAGTTTGAGGTTCGACCATTCGGCTATTACTGTGTGAGTCAAAAATACTTTCATTATTTTACTTCATTTAAGTGTAAAAATGAACCGATTTGATTGTTTAGACAATGAATTGAGTTTCCCTGGAGACGTGACCTGTAGCTCAGTATTGTTCCCTCACTGCCGGTTCTGTCAGACAGTGAGACACGGCGCCGACCTGTCTGGTATCATCATTGCTGTAATCTGAACACTGTCCTGTGCGGACCCGAGGGAGCGGCAGTAGAAGGAAAGTATTAAATAGATACAGTATGTAGACACTCGAGCATCTAACACTCACATTACAGCATCTTTTAAAGAGAAACTTTCAGAAGTAGAATAGAGGACAAACACAGAGGACTAACACTACTGTAGCTCCGGGTCCTCTGGGAATTCTGCTGGAGGACGTGTGAGATTCTTTACTTCCCCTAAACTAAGAGCCAGGGACTCCGGCTGTGCTAACGAGGGGCCATGAAGCATGAAGGCCTAATCAGTCCCATATTATTGGGGTGTAAACGGCTTCTCCTTGTTCAAAGTACAAACACTTATTTTGATTTTAGGGACAGAGATGTGTAGCTCAGCTTACTGGTTCATTTAAAAGCTGTCACTCGTTTGGTTTGTACATGAAATAATAACAACCAAAATGTTCAATACAGAATCTGTTAATTTTATGATGAGGAACACGTACGTCATAAAAACTGTTAAACCTAAAGATACAACTCTGGTGAATGATGTAAGAAGCGAGTGATAATCACTAATTAAATTACCTGTGTATGCTGTTACGTCTCAATTTTTCATTTCAGTAATTTTTCCAGTTTTTCTTGTAGTACAGCAAAGTAGCGCAAGCAAGTCCTGCTGTCAGTGTGAGAGGCTCAGAGATCAGCCAGTCTCGCACATTTGTTAGATCATGTATGTAGAAGAGGACAGATGGCAGGTTCCTTCACGTGTTACATATGCAGCGCCCTGTGATAGAACTGATCCTGCGCCGACGCTAGCTGTCGTAAACCACTCCGACACTAACGGCTAAACCACCCCGACACTAACGGCTAAACCACCCCGAGACTAACGGCTAAACCACCCCGAGACTAACGGCTAAACCACCCCGA
>JAOVVA010000052.1:28007199-28021610 GCA_028565275.1 Leiocassis micropogon | reverse complement strand
ATATATTAGGAAATTTAGGGATAGCATTTTCCTACACTCAAATATCACCATCAAATAATGCTTCCAGTAAATAATCAACAAAATATTCCCAAGCTGGTCAGTGTTTGCATCCGTAGGAACTGTTACAGTAAGTAGCAAAATATGATGGGTAGCATTTTTGCCAACTCTGACAGAATGTCCTAGTAGTAGCAGAAATGTATAGTTGCATAATTCTATGCCACTTTTCAAAATGTAGTGACATACTGGTGATCAACTTATCTAACTAATCAACTGTTAAATTAACCATGGAATCTAAAAATATATATAAAATTAAATAAAAAAAATATTACTAAACACAAACCCAAAAGTCGTCTGGAGAAGTAGCATGGATTAAAGACCTTTTATTTTAAGGTCACAAGCAGTTGTCTAAGCATTTCACTGCATATTGTACTGTGTTGAATATTTGATTTGAATTTGGGGTGTATTTTGTATTTTTGGTCAGCGCATGTGTATTATTCGTGTGTAGGAGAGAGTTATAGGTAGGATGAATTTATAGAACAACACTTTCTAGAACGTTTGAAGGTTGTAAGCAGTTTGTTTGTGCATGTAGTTATAAACTAAACTAAACAACATAAAGGATGTTTTCTATATAAATTCTGTCACTGTATGCGGCCCCACACGGACACCGGACTCTCGTATTAATTCTTTGAAATTAACATTTGGTCGGAAATTTTCATTTGTAAATGAAGTATTTTGATGATTAAAATCTTAATTGTTTAACAGTTTTGGCTTCTGTTTATTGGGACGTTAACCAAAGGATTCATCACGTAAACAGTAAACAATCAACGTCCCATTAATTAACTAATAGAAAATGAATCAAAAGATTAACCAGGCTTAATTAACACACACCTCAATCAATGAGACAAACGGTCTTCAGATTATTATTAGTGGATTATTGGATTATTATAAGATCAGGCGGTGTGTAAAAACCTGAAACCTTCCGATTGCTTAAAAAACATCAGTGAGAGCTCGAGCAGCACAACACCTGAGAGCAGGAGCGGAGACAGGTGACAGCTCTGTTTCTCACACACTCATGGGGAGAAGATATTATGTGGTTGTTCTCCCGCCCGCCCACACACACACACACACACACACACACACCATTTATTCATTAAACATAACCAGTTCGGTAACAAGGACGTATTTCTTTCCATAAACACACTCTTTCCCTGTCTAAACCAAAAACACACACTTTACCTTCATGCACCCCACACACACACACACACACACACACACACACACTTTCACATTCAAGCTTCTCCAAGTATGCACACACTATTTTCGGATACACTGAAGTGACAAGTATACACTTTGTCACCTGTTGATACAGACATTCACGTAGGACCACACACACACACACACACACACACACACACACACACACAATGTGTAACAATAATATATAACAATCTAACGCGTATGAGAGAGAGAGAGATGTAAATAGAGACAAAAAGTTTGTAGAAGTGTGTGTGTGTGTGTGTGTGTGTGTGTGTGTGTGTGTTGCACAGATATTTAAAAAGTCTGACCTTCGCGTACAAGAGAGTCTTCCTCATTCTACCGTTTACGTAATCCAGATCAAACACACACACACACACACACACACTGTGACACACGCAAATTTTCAAACAGACGAGCGAGTTAAACACACACACACACACACACACACACTCCTACACACAGTGTGTAACTCGGAGAGACTGGAGACAGGCTGAACTGAACACTGTGATCTCATACAAGCCGAGTGACTCTACCGGGGGGCGGGGCTTTCTGCTCACCTGTCAATCATTCACACTCCACCAATCAGATAATCATCAGCCCATCCGCCCGCCCCCTGTCTCACTGAGCAGGGAGAGAGAGACAGGGAGACAGGGAGACTGTAATTTAACATCACTATTGTTTAGTTATTGTTGTTAATATTGATGAAGTTGTTGTTGTTTTTGTTTTTTATTGTTTACCTTCTATGTTATTCTTTCATATTTAATGTGTTGATAATGTTCATATTTGTTTATGAATTTAGACGTATGTTGTTTATAATGTAATCTATGTTTTTTTTAATTACTTTGGCAACAATGTAATCTTTTTGTTAACATTCATGTCAATAAACCCCTTCTGAAGTGAACTGAGAGAGAGAGAGAGAGAGAGATCTACAAACGTCCTCAGCTATATAAAAAGATAATTTGCGGACTTCTTTCTAAGAAATCCCTTATTGTATTCTACACTATACATTTATAAACTTCCAAAGTGTGTCTGGCAGATAGCTAGATATGTTTTCTGTATACATGCCTATTTATCTATCTATCAATCTATCTATTAATTTCTATTCAATTCAATTTTATTTGCGATTTTACAGTAACAGTGGTCATTGTTGCAAAGCAGCTTTACAGAATTAAAATTGTTATTTGATGTTTGCAACAAAAACTTACACAGTCAAACTGGACATGATTCCTAACAGCTCCACTGGATGAGTGTAAGAGGGTCATGTATTCTTAAACATATCTCAGTATTTAACTTTTAATCATGGTGGTGTTGATTTGAGTGATGCATGAACAAAAATCTTCTATTACTACTGCTACTACTCCTAATATTAATAATATAATAGTAATTATTGGTAATCATAATAAAGCTTCCTATGTGTTATCACATAGGCTTATTTAAATATTCAGCCAATAAAAATAACTCAGGTAATGTCTAACAGAAAAGAAATCAAATGAAATAAATTGTCATTTTTAATGAAGACATTTTGTGAAGTTCAGTTTCTGAACTTCTATCTAGACTGATCAGCCATAATATTATGACCACTGCAAAGTAAAGTAAATAAAACTGATTATCTGGTTACAGAGGGAGGGATATATTAAGGCAGCAAGTGAATAGTCAGATCTTGAAGTTGATGTGCTGGGAACATCCCACAGCAGCTCTTGTAAGATGTCCCCAGTGTGCAGTGGTCAGGACGTACCAAAAGTGCTCTAGTGAACCAGCAACTTGGTCATGGGTGGCCAATGCGTTTGGTGGGAAGTGAAGGCAAGTCCATCTGGTCTCATTCCACAGAAAAGCTACTGTAGCATGAACTGCTAAAAAAGTGAATGCTAGTTCTGATAGAAAGGAGTGAGAACACACAGTGCATCGCAGTTTGTTGTTTATGATGCTGCCTAACTGCAGACCAGTCAGGGTGCTCATGCTCCAAGGGTACATCCACCAAAAGCTCCTACTGTGGGCATGTGAACAGGACCACGGGTCAATGGAAGAAAGTGACCAGGTCTGATGGAGCACGTTTTTAAACCACCTACATACAAAATTTTAAGGTGTTGACACAACCTTCAAATTCCCAAGATATCATTATAGACAAATGTCTGTGGGAAAAACAAGTCTGATCCAAGGAGGCCCAACCTCACAACTTACAGGATTTCATGGATCTTTTCCTTATGTTCTGGTGCCAGATACAACACACACCTTCAGAGGTCTAGTGGAGTCTAGGCCCGGACGGGTCAGGGCTGTCTGGTTTGACTGTACAAAGCGAACTACACAATATTAAACAGGTGTCTATCTATGGCAAGAACTTAGTTATAGTTTGTGGCATAAAAGCACCTCTGTCTCCCTCTAGTGGTCAACATTTATGAATGCAGTATGATAGTATGTTATAGGAAAACAGACGGATAGATACGCTACTGCCCAGCCAAAAAAAAGTAGGGGATGTCTAAAAAGTGTCTAATTATTGGCTGCATCAGGGTAGAAAGCAATTAGAGAGATCTGAAATAATTTAAACTGGGATAAGAAACCTTAAACACATTTTTAAAACCAGGGGAGAATTGCTGACCCGTCAACTTTGTGGAAGAAATGTGATCAGAAATAAAATCTTGAATGGAGATCACTTAAACACTTGGTCAAGTTGTTTGATAAAAAAAAAAATGTCCAGTAAAAATTAGATCTATGTTTAATATTAAAAGTAAGAACATTTCCATCCCCCCCCCCCCCCCCCACACACACACACACATACTGTACACACACACACAACTCACAAACACAACTAACTCTCTCTCACACACACACACACAATTTAAGGAGTTTTCACAGGATTGGGACTAAACAGTTGTCTGTCCATAAGAAAACCAAAAAAATAAATAAATAAAAAAGAAAAAGAAAAAAATAAATGATTATTAATTGTAGAGAGCTGGTTTCGGGAACGCGCGCGTCGGTGTGTCGGGGTCGCGCCCGCGCGCTGCATCACCTTGTCCGGCTCGCGCTGCTCTCCTCAGTCAGTTTCCCGCGCTTCAGCCTGACAGGAATCTCAGCGCGGCGGACACACCAACACACACGGGGGATAAAATATACAGAAACACAAAGAAATCAGGACAAATGGAAAAACGGGAACCTCTCATCAACATCTATGTTTGACTGAAGACATGTGAGTTCGTTTTGACCGTTTTGGACGCCTTGTTTTGTGTTGTTTTGGAGAAATGTAGTGATGTTCTGACAGGATTCTCATCTCACTGTAATGTAGAATTTCACTGTTTCACGGAAATAAACACTGATTCTTTTCCTGACATGTCTGGAAATTCTGGAAATGTTCACACATGTAAGCCTTTTTGTTGGAATCTATAAATCATTCACTGCATAAAGATGACTTTATTAGTCAGGTTATAAATGTCTCCCAGTGTCTGTCGGCTTTGGGGCGACATGCTGAGGGAAAAGATAACAACTTATAAGAAGATTAAAAAAGCTCATCAGTGACGTTTCATCATGGACCTGGTGTGGGCGAACATTTCGAACTGTTCATCTAACCGCACGTGGGATGCTAACGGTAACGCTAACCTTTATACTTCGTCACCACCTGTTGCCATTTTCCCTGTCCCGGTCCTCATAGGTGTAACGGTCACCTGCGTGCTCTTCTTCCTCGCAGGGGTGGTGGGAAATTTGACCACCATCATGGTGGTGCTCAAGTACAAAGAGATGCGCACTACGACCAACCTGTACCTGTCGAGCATGGCGTTCTCGGACCTGCTGATCTTCCTGTGCCTGCCGTTGGACCTGTACCGGATGTGGCGGTACCGACCATGGACCTTGGGGAACGCACTGTGCAAACTTTTCCAGTTCGTCAGCGAATGTTGCACCTACTCCACCATCTTGAACATGACTGCACTGAGTGCAGAGCGATACTTCGCCATCTGCTTCCCGCTCAAGGCCAAAGTGGCGGTGACGAAACGGCGTGTACGCGGGCTCATCCTTGCACTTTGGACTGTGGCCCTGTGCAGCGCCGGACCCGTGTTCGTGCTGGTGGGTGTTGAGCATGAGAATGGCACGGACTGGCGCGAGACAAGCGAGTGCAAGGCCACGGAGTATGGCGCACGGACAGGCCTGCTGAGCGCCATGGTATGGGTCTCGAGCGGGTTCTTCTTGCTGCCCGTCTTCTGCCTGACCGTGCTGTACGGCCTGATCGGACGCAAACTCTGGAGGAGGAAGAGGAGGAGGAGGGAGAGGATGAAGAGCAGGGACTGCAGCAACAAGCAGACCATCAAGATGCTCGGTGAGTGTGTGGACAGAGAGTGTCCTAGTTAGAGTGAGAATATAACTAGCGAGTAATAAATCAGCACTCGAGCCTTCGGTTAATACCTACCTCCTTTATCCAATTACAGAGGATCATCTCGGACCAATCTAATGCCTCATGTGGTCAATAGTTTCTCCAGTTCCCCACTGACAACATTAGTTTCTCTTTGACACAAAAATATTATCGATTTATTTTGTCTTGTCATATACGAGCTTGTCTTAAATGCGTATAGAGAAACTGGGCTGGGAAGGAAGTAACAGATATCTTTGGTGGCTTTGGTGAGTGCATACAGCTTGTACAGTTAGCTTGCTTTACTAATCTAATCTGAGAACCAAGCTAGCACATAAACAAAACTGAACAGGCCACGCCCACATGCAACAACTACGGTCACAATACACACCCATAAGAGACAAACTACAAACGACTTATTTTAGTGAGAACACGAGGTCAGTTTATCAGTTCTTCCTACAACTAGAGATGTGTGATTTAATCAATAGATATTTTAAGTTTTAGAATAAGAAACGATTTATATTTTTTTAATTACTAAAGTAAACCTGCGAACATTACATTATCTAAAATTCCTGTCAAAATAATGCAGCTTTTCTTACCACAGTGTTCCCATCATCTACTGGACAGAAGCTTGGCAGGAAAGCAAAGATTATCATGTTGTATAAGACATGGTCTTTAAACAATCAACACAAAAAGTTACACAGAATTTAAGTGTTTATTACAGACTAGCTTAGAGAGCTTTTAATACCTACTTTAAAAACTGTAAGAAATATAGCTGCTTGAAAAGAATCACCTTTGCTTAATCCTGACAAGACAGAAGTTCTGGTACTAGGATTTTCTCCCTAATTTAGTCATGTCCAATTCCTCCCCGTCACTAGGGGGCTCCCACATTAAGGCTACTACTACCACTCAGTCGGGAGGGCCCGAAGACTATCATGTGTTTCCTCCAAACCACGTGACGTCAGCCGACCGCATATTTTCGAACTGCTCACTCACGCTCTGTTGGGGGCGGAGTAACACACTCTAGCTAAGAGACACCGATATCCGCTCATTCCACTCGAGCTTGAGCTCACAGACACTCAATCAAATCGATTATAAAATTGTATTGCCCAAACATCAAATCAAATCAATAGTCTACATGCGTATGATTCAAAGCTCTACCAACCACACAGGTCATTTTAAAAGTGTATCAGTATGGACCGTCTTACAAGTATTGGCATCCTTTTACCCCCACTGTGTGCTGACATTTTCCCACATCAAAAACATAATTCATTTGCTTTTTCTTTTTTTACTTTTAAAAAAAAATTAGAATCTTGTTTTTCCTTACACCTCTACTGACTTTGTTATTCAATTGGTCGATAAGTGAAACCTGATAACATGATAAACTAGCAAGTGACAGTGAGTGAACTGCTGCAAACACACCCCGCTTAACTGTAATGATGTAGGATGACACATCAAGGGCGTCCCGAACAAGGTTTATATACTCAGCAAAACTGAATATATAAATCATGGGTGACCATCATGTCAGCAACTGATAAACTAAAAATCTAACAGTCCTGACACTTAGTCAGGTCTGCATCGCAGGCAGGTTTAATGCTAACTCAGTGTTTGAGCTGTTCCTTCTTTTCCTCCGCCGCTTAGCCGTGATGGTGTTTGCCTTCGTGCTCTGCTGGCTCCCGTTCCACGTGGGCCGCTACCTGTTCTCGGCTTCTCCCGAGGCGTTCGCGTCCCCCTTATGGTCTCTGGTGTCTCAGTACTGCAGCCTCGCCTCCTTCGTCCTTTTCTACCTCAGCGCTGCAATCAACCCCATCCTCTACAACGCCATGTCTAAGAAGTACAGGAACGCCACGCTGCGTCTCTTCAGCCACAGCTCACCAAGCTTCACCGAGTCCAGCATCAGCTGCTGACACCAAACACACTGCTGGGGTAAACCTGTAACATGCTGGGGATAATGGATCATCATGCTGTTAGGGCCGTGTTCCCATCTCACAGCTTAAGGTTCGATCCTGAGCTCAGGTTAAGCTCTGTGTGGAGTTTTGCATGTTCTCCACTTGGGTTTCTCTGGAGGTTCCTTCTCGTATATGGACCTAGGTGTTAGTGTGTGTGTGGTTCCCTGAGATAACCTAGCATCCCATTTCAGATGTATTTCTGCCTCACACTTCATTTTCCTGGAATAGGCTCCGGATCTGCTGGAAACCTGACCAGGACAAAGTGCTTTACTAAAAATTTTTCTAATGAATGAAATGTCCTACACACACTACAGAGTTATCATAGATCCTTTAAATTAGCACGATACATGCTAAGTGGGGGTGGGGTATGGAGGGGGGTGGCATATTGCCTCCCTCTATATAAATAACATGACAAGCTGTAATTTTTTTTTTTAAGAGAGAGAGAAAAAAGAAAGACAGGTGATGGTGGAGACTGGAGTGTTTATACCTGCTATAACTTGAGTCCATGGTTCGCAACCTGTGCTCCTTGGCCCTTTCAAGCGGGGCACCAAAGATCACAGGGGCACGAGGCTTTTCTGCTCTGAGGCTGTGAGGTTGGTGGAATTATCAAAATCATACACTAACTGTGAAATTAAAAGTCTGCATGGAAAAATACTTAAAAAGATAAATTTATGTTCTTTTGATTTGTGTATAATGGTTGGGCTGGAGTGGGGTGGTGTTTGTGAGGGGGGGACTCAGCTTTTCTTAGATCCAAGCATGGGGGGGTCTCCAAGGATAAAAAGGTTGGGAACCACTGACTTAAGTGACAAGATGAACCAATTTGTTTTAAAAGCGTTAAATGTATAACTATACATGGATAAAAGTATGGCTCCTTTATAACTTCCCTGTAATCCGGCTGTGGTATGAGAGGAATAAAACACCCAGCAGTGTCAATCATCAACTTCACACTATCATAAGTGTTATTTGTTTAAAAGCTGAACAGAAATCTTGTCGCTTTATGACGTTATATAACTTTCTTTTTATTTCCTTCTCTTTAATATTTTGTTTCTTTTGTTTGCTTTGTCAGTTCTTTTTTTTAAAGGATGCTGCATACTGTCACACCAAGACATCATCCCAAATGCAAATACACACATTCACACACACACACACACACACACACACACACACACATACACACATACTTATTTTGTACATATGGATGAAGAAAATGTAGCGTTGCCTTAAATTAAACACAAGTCCTGGGGACAGAGTAACTGTAGAATCCGTGGCGTCGCTTCACACCTTAAAAAAGGGAAATGTTGAAGTGACGCACTTAATTTAACAATAAACTTCAGAACTATGCGGGGTTTTTTTTTACATTTCTTCATAAAAACAAACTGTATGTACTCTATGCTTATTTTTGAATAAATATGTTTAAATAAATATTCCTTTTTAAGAATGGGATAAAATAACCCAAAAATAACGAATAATAATGAAGATGCTCGCAGAACCAGTACTGACCTTGAGCCTTTTCTTAGTCTTTATTTAGTGTGGAATTGGCAGCACTGGCTAAAACTGACTAAATAAAAAAAAGATGTTTGTAAACTCCCAGATTTTTCTTCACGTAATTTAATTGTGAAGTGGACTTAAACTCTTATTAGAATTTAAACTCAGTTCAGCCCATTTTGATGCAGTGTATATATTTTAAATCCATTTATCTATCACTTTTTATCATTAAATTTAGGCCTACTTAGACCTGATCATCTTTCAGGTTAAACATTATATTTTGCATTATT
Source organism: Leiocassis micropogon (assembly GCA_028565275.1). Classification (NCBI taxonomy): domain Eukaryota; kingdom Metazoa; phylum Chordata; class Actinopteri; order Siluriformes; family Bagridae; genus Leiocassis; species Leiocassis micropogon. The sequence goes on along the minus strand of JAOVVA010000052.1, from coordinate 28,012,299 downwards.
TTGTCATTATAATTGACATTTGGTGCAGATTTAATTATTTTAAAATATTTATATTGTATGAATTTTTCTACATGTTCTTTTCATCAATGTTGAATGCTTTTTGTTTAATTATTTGCTTTTCATTTCTTGAACACTTTGTACATTGCAAACAAAAAATTTTTATGCACCATAAAACTTTGTAAATTATGTTTAAGTCACCTTTATGTAAAATGTAAATGTGTACCATGTATAAAAAAAAAAAGAAATTCAGCAAATATTACAAATTCTTGTGTATAATATATATCATGTACTACTGTATGTATATATTGTAAATATTGATAAAATCTGTAAATATGGAGACAATAATAAAAATGTGTGAACTGGAGTGTTCAGTCCTGGTGCCACGGTCCACGGAGGCCCCACTGCACAACCCACAGCACCTAAAGGACCTGACAACGTCCTGGCACCAGACACCACAGAAGTCTCCACCTCACCCCACCCCCAATCTATCCAATCGGAATGCAGAGATTGGAATGAGTTTTGGAAACAACACACATTTCTGACAAAAGAGATAATTTCATTTTCAGCTGTGTGTTTAGGGATATAAACGGTAAAACATAACTAAGAGCTGAAGTAGGCTAGGTTAGAAGTTAACAGCCACTAACCTTCCCAGACAGATAGGATGGGACAGACATGTAACTCCACATGAGTCGTGCGTTAAATTTAAATCAGCCTAATAGATTAAAATTGAGCATAATCATTTTAAAAAAAGCAACACTCATATCTACACACATCTACTTAAAACCTTCTAAAATCAGCCTAAAAACTTTCACACTGATTCTTTGGCATATCACCGTTCCTCACTTAAGTAAATAAGTATACTAGCCAGAAGATTTATCCTGTTTCTGCTTGTAACGTAAGCTATCTCAGAATCAGAAAGAGCTTTATTATCAAGTACGTTTGCACATACAAGGAATTTGATTTAGTGACAAAAGCTTCCAAAGATGACTACACACAACAGGAAACCAAAAAATCTAAACGAAACAAAACAAACATAAAAAAACAGTTAATGACAAATGGAGTAGGATGTGGGGTTTTATTACATAAGTCACATAAATATCAGTGGTATTGCACAATAATTTCACATATTGCATATCATATTTATTGCACAGTGAGGAGGACATTTAACTGTTCATGAGGTAGGTTGTCTGAAGGAAAAAACTGTTCTTGTGCCTGACTGTCCTGGTGTTCGGTGTTCTGAAGCGCCGACAGACGGCAAAAGTTCAAAGAAAAGGTGGCTTGGGCGTGAGGGGGCCAAAGTAATTTTCTGAGCCCTTTTCTTCACTCTGGATATATACACAGTTCTTACAGCGTGGGCAGGGGAGCGTTGATAATCCTTTCAGCAGGCCGAACCACTTTGTAGTCTTCAGGTGTCTGATTTTGGAGCCAAGTCAAACCAGACAGGTATAAGTGCAAAGGACGGATTCAACGACGGCCTCTGCTGAGCTTTTTAACGATGGAGTCAATGTGATTGTCCCACTTTAGGTCATGAGAGATGATTGTCCCCAGGAACCGGAGTGACACCACTGGTACCACAGCGCTGTTCCTCAGGTGAGTGGGGGAAGTGCTTGGGGAGAGTCCATAATCATCTCCACTGTTTTGAGCGTGTTCAGCTCCAGGTTGTTATTACTGCACCAGACAGCCAGCTGCTCAACCTCGCGTCTATATGCAGAAATCTTTTATATCTTTATACTATAACTCTAGCCTCACAGTGTGGCTAAATTTAACGAACAAGCTTAACAAACCTAAAGTGTTAAACCTAACCTAACTTTAACAATAGTTGCACTCACAGTTTCAGAATTAAGTTGAGTCTTGGACTGTCAGAACAGCTTTGAACTGATGCAGATCCAGAAAACTGGTTCATTGTGAAATCTTTAACAAATACAAGCATAACCATCATAAATAAATAATAACAAGTATTTCTTTGCTATCTCAGAAGCTGAGAGTAAAGTGAGAGTTCGGTGATCATTTTCACAGCTGACAGAGCATGCCATGCTTATTGATGTGCTGTACAGTAGCTGTCTAACGCTCCAATAACAACACAGGCCAGTTGTAGGCAAAGAAAACGCCGCTTCCTGGGCCGAGTCGAGCCCTGAGCTGGAGGGGGGTTAACAAATTACAAACTTCTTTCCTGCGCACCTAACGAAAATGTCAGGACCAGTGGACCGTTCCAGAGAGCACGTTTAATCAGCAGCATTACTGTGAGGTGTATCGATGGAATAGACTGTAACCTTGTGATGTCTGCCTTCGACTGGATCAACCCATTTTTTGGTTATTTATGGACCATAAACTTTTTATCCCTCTGGGGTTCAGGTGTCAATGTAAGATGAACACTCTCAGCCTTAATAGTTCTCAGAGGTGAGCTGAGGTGAGTCAGAATTGACAAAGTGTTTCATCTTTATCTCTCAGGGTTCTGTATCATTATGTGAAGAATTCAGCCATGATACGGAGACGTAAAAAGCTCAAGGGTTGGATGGAATGTGCTTCAGGATTATCTGGACTTTCTTTCAAAGCAAGAAAAATTGGCCCAAAAAGCATCAATCTTTCAAACTCGTATTTCTCTGGTTGGATTATATATCAGGCTCAGAGGTCAAGGGTCGTATCTCTTGGTAAGCACTTTGCATTAAAGAGTGCTGGATTTATTTCATACTATTAGTATAAGTTAAGGAGTGGGGTTACACATGAGCTCAGTGTGTGATACCAAGCAAAATGAACTCCACAGACTTTGTGATATTATAAAAAGAAAAGTTTTTACTGCACTCTGTGTGTGTGTGTGTGTGTGTGTGTGTGTGTGTGTGTGTGTGTGTGTTCTGCATGTATTCCTAAGCAAGGAAAAACCTAGTGTAGTAATTTAACCAGAAAAAATTAATCTCGAATTGTGGACCTATACGGATAATGTTTAATCTGCAATATTATATATTGTATGTAGGGAACAATATAGGGCAAAATGTATCATTGTACCCAATAAAGGGACTGATGACTTAAAACTGTGTCGACCCTACAGAGCAGACGCATCCCGCTGTAGGACGGGAGCGCATGGACAAGCTGTCCAATTAAGTGAGTGATGTTTCTCATGGGAGCATTGGGTCTTGTGGGAAATAGAACATGTATGGGAGTATTGTGTTGGTGTGAACAGGATGTTGAAGAAGTGTCATGTAAACGTATATGAGCGTGCTTCTTAGAAGAGACGAGCTGACATCTGCAGAGAAAGCGCTCGGCTATATTCTGAAAATAATAAAGTCTATTGGCCTCAACACCCCTGGTCTCCGGAGTGATCTTTGCATATTTGGTTAATCGTCCCTACAGCAGTCACATATTTTGACAACATGCCGATAACATGATGATGTAACTGGAGAGAATGTGGTCCTGTAATGAAGTGTTAATCTAAATATCGAAAGCTATCTGGACTTTAATTGGTTATAAATGCGAAGGGGCGTGGCCACACACCACTGATATGTAGTGTATGCAGTGGAGTACTTACTTTTATTTTTACAGTTGTAAGAAATTATAATCTGCCCCGACCCAGACTTCACTCCTAAAACATGTATTAAAGCATGCCTATTCACCACATGGTTTAACCATCATGGTTATCATAGAAACGTTTCTCCCGGATCTCATTAATAAGTAAATATCACCGGAGTGACGTTTTATCACTTATAGCTGGGAGCGGCAGTGGGCCATCGAGAACCATACTGTGATCAAAAGGATACGTGACTTTCAGGTCTATTTTTGATATGAGACAACAGGAAGTTCTCTCTATATTGTTTTTTCTATTTTACATTTAAAACGAGGTGGATCTGGAAGGTTTGTGTAAAATGCTATAAAGGTTCTTTCAGAAATAGCTCAGTATTCAGTTTGACTCTGCTGAATCCAGAGTGCTGCTAATAAATTTCATCTTCGTGAAGATATTCAATGTCCTCTTTATTTTTTCTTACATTATACACTTACTTTTATAGTGCGCTCAAGGCAACTAAAATATTAAGCAGTGATAAGAGCAGCTCTGAAGAGACTAAAGGGAAAGGTCTCGATTAATTTCTAGTATTTGCTTTTAAATAATTCATGCATGTAAACCACTGAATGAAAAGTACTCAAGTTCTACTGTACTGTGAGGCAGCAGTATAAATCTACTGAAGAAATAAACTCGCCCTGAGTGAATCTCTCCTTTTCAGAGGCAGGAAGAGTGAGAGTGATGATTTACAGACAGTGACAATCTTTCTAGATGGCAGTGAAGTGCGACGCAGAATAGACAATAAAACTGCAAGCTAAACATCAATCAAGTATCGATTATAAAAGTCACGCTCAGGGCGTTATGATGGAAAGGTTCGTGTGCCTTTTCTTACAAATCGATGTTCACTCACACTTTGTCAGGGAGATTTTTATAAAACATAATTTAACTTTTTCTTTTTAAATGTTACCAAACACTCACAATCAATGACAGATTGATCTTTAAAGGCAACAGAGTCTGACAGAGTTAATGTCGAAAAATCCATCATCATCATGATTACCGTCAGCACCATCATGACCAGATCCTAGACCAAGCACACCTAGGAAAGCAAAGAAGGATGGACAAGGATGGATGGGATCTAACTGACAAACAAGGTTGGTTCAGGCGAGGGGTATAAAACAAACACCCCACAAAAAAAATCAATAATTGTTTTAATCTGGCCGGCCAAACGAATTTAGAATGTGTGATCTAAATTATAGTTGTCTTGCGCGGGGTAATTGAATAGAGGGACATAAACTCAGGGCCATAAACCAAGCTATTCAGAAATTCATCATTAGCAAGTTAAACTTTTTCTCCCCTAAGCAGGTTATTGAGACTGTCATTGATGGATATGAAAACTAACACCTTTATATTTTTAATATGTAAATACAGTGAAACCTCGGATTGCGAGTAACGCGGTTTGCGAATGTTCCGCAAGACGAGTAAAGATTTTTTTATTAATTTTGACTTGGAAAACGAACAAGTCTTGGTTTACACAACTGAGCCAACGGTTTTTCTCTCTCTTGCGCTGCGGAATTGTGGGTAATCGTCTCCCCTGCTGGGTATTAGTGCTCGTC
>JAOVVA010000052.1:27965673-27977424 GCA_028565275.1 Leiocassis micropogon | reverse complement strand
GGGTACAGAGGGCCACAGGGTGGGTACAGAGGGCCTCAGGGTGGGTACAGAGGGCCACAGGGTGGGTACAGAGGGCCTCAGGGTGGGTACAGAGGGCCTCAGGGTGGGCGCATTGGGCCACAGGGGGCCACAGGGTACATGGGGCCACAGGGTGGGTACAGGGGGCCTCAGGGTGTGCGCAGGGGGCCACAGGGTGGGCACAGGGAGCCCTGCATCAATCACTTACGTTAAACAGATTTCACACGCCAGATGAGACAGATTGAGATCTCAGATTGAGATGGATGGACTGCTTGCTGTCAGTGCGCTTGGTTCAGATCAGAAGCTTCAGGATGGATATTAGAGGTCACTGGTCACTAAAATAAAAAAAACATTTGTAGAATTTGGATAGGTGGCACAATAGGGTAGTGTTTAGCACTGTGGCCTTGTACCACCAGTTTCCAGATTCGATTCCCTCCTCCGGTCTGTGTGTGTGTGTGTGTGTGTGCATGTTCTCTCCGAGCTTGGTGGGTTTCTTTGGTATACAGCAGTACCTGGGCATACAAGTTTAATCCGTTCCAGTGGCGAATTCTGAAGGTGAAATGTTATATTGTGAAACACATTGTCCCATAGGAAATAATGTAAATGCAGATAATCCGCTTCCAGCCTCCCAAAAATATTACCAATATTAACAATGTTCCAACACTATAATCATATGGTTACATATAAAAACAATCAAAACATTGGTGCTATGTCTTCACTAAATCTTGTACAAAACGCAAACAAAAAGCCCTCCAAAAAATATGTAAACTCACTTCACTTGGGTTTCCACTGACGCAAACATGCTTTGATCGGCTCCCGGATGCACTATACATACATGCAACCGGAAGTACACACGACTGGCTCGGTCACTCATGTGCTGAAAAAGTTTGCATGCTGTGGCACATTTCTTGCAAAATTTTTGTTTTTAATGCGAAAATTTCCAAGGCAGCCAATTCATATGCCGAGGTACCACTGTACTTCGGTTCCCTCCCACAGTACAAAGTCATTAGGCTAATTGCCCGTCGTGTGTGAATGAGTGTGTAAGTGTGTGTCTATGTGTGTGGTACCATATCCAGGGAGTACCCCGCCTCGTGTCCTAAGTCTCCTGGGATAGGCTTTAGGCCCCCGCGACCCTGAATACAGGATAAAGCGTTAGACGATAAGTGAGTGAATTTGGATATCAGAAGCCTCAGGAGGCACAGACACAGATCAGCCATAACCTTAAAACATACCTAGGTTTTGGGTTCCCCTTGTGTCACTGGGTCAGCTCTGTCCCCTTGGCGCATGACTCCACAAGACCTCTGGGGGGGGCACTGTGGCGTCTGGCACCAGGACATTGGCAGCAGATCCTTTGGGCGCTGTGGGTTGCGGGACGGCGCCTCCGTGGACTTGTTGGATCAGATCTGGGGAGTTTGTAGGCCGGGGTCTTGGGCTGTTTGCCTGCTGGCTTCTATACGCGGTGGGCTTTCTATCGCGGCCAGCACGGATTTTTTTCATGTACTTTGTGCTGCATGTGTGATTTGATCTGGACAGGCTAGTCTTTGGTCCCTGCAGGCGTGTGTGAGCCTCGGGTACCAATCATGCTGTCACCAGGTGCTGATGTTGATTAATGTTAATGAATGATCAGTGTTTATCGGGCACTGGCATGTGTGGAATTTTTCATTTTTAATGTGTAAACGCTATAATTTATAATTTGACAAATAAATAAATACATGAATAAAACAAACAGACTATTTTTAGATTTGAACCTTTGACCTTGCTTTTAGGTCCTTGTTAACCAGATGTCTTTTGTTTTGTTGCCGATGTCATAACGGATTAATTTAATTATCCATTATAATGCAATTATCTTGAATGTGATGCTCATTTGCGTAACACTGGATCTATGGGACAGAACACTCCCGCTGATGTCAGCGTGAGTGTGTGATGTCTGATTTTGTGCATAAATGTGTGTGAGTGTGTGAGTTGCTGCTTGTGTACAACATAATTGTGTATAATGTTATATATTTACAGGTGTTTTTACCTAGACTGGCTTGCGTTTAAAGATTTGTGAGCGAGTACTGTGAATAAGCATGTGTGTGTGTGTGTGTGTGTGTGTGTGTGTTCCCCAGGACAAGCAGACCAGATACTAGGTTTGAAATGAGATGTCCCAGGCTGGACATAAGAAGCAACATGCTATGTAGAAATGTCTCCAGCTTGAGTAAGAAGTTTGACGGCAGGCGTATGAAGTGTCTGGTTGGAAAAAATGTTGTAGAGTTGAGTTTAGTAAAAGCCTCGGCTCGGTGAGAAGAATCCCCAGGCTGGGTAAAACACAGCCACCAGAAGAAGTCTCAGACTGGAGCGAAGACTCCTGGGATATCAGACATGAGATTTACACACCATGATGCACTTCAGATGTCGTTGTTAGGATTTGTGTCGAACCCAGGGTTGCCAGATTTAGTTTCAGACATTACACATTTTTTCCAGTTAAATACAAACCTTAAAGGGTGAATAAATTCCGTCAGAAAAGAAGCGCAGTCTGGCAACGCTGCTGGAAACGAAGAGACGTACAGTACAGAGTCGTCTTTAGGGGGTCGTTATTTTGGCATCGTGGCATGTGTCCTCAAAGAGCGCATTTCTGTGCTGTGTTTGTGTTTGACCCCATGACCCGCTGCTTCTTTGGGATACTGCGAGGTAAGGGTCAGAGGTCAGAGCAGGCTTGAGGCATGCAACGGTGTCAGAAAACAGAGTGTGTGGTGATTTCGACATGGATCTCAGCTGCTCTTAGCCCTCACACACACACTCACACACACAAACGGCCTTGCGTATTGCAGTACACTCTATTATGCATTTCAATGCACTCTGTAGTACAGTAGCGTGCGGTTTGAGACGCAGCCGCAGCTCCTCGTTAATTCCATGCTGCAGCTGTTGGTTTAACGAGACGTCTGGCTGCTGAGTCTGATCTTCCTCCTTCCTCTTCTTTCGCCTTTTAACTCTGCTGGAGTGTGTGAGTCATGGCGTGACTGCATGCATAGCTCTGTACATCTTATATGTGTATATGGGTGTGTGTATATATCATTATGTCTGCAAAAAAAAAAAAAAAAAACATTGTAAACTAGGAAAATTGCTAGAATATCCAGGAAAATGTCTGTAGCTGGGCTGCGAAGCCACTGATGCGCTCGTGTAGATGCGTAGATGCGATGTTGGATGAGAAGAAAGCGCGCCAAATTTGGAGTAATGATGAAATACATTCAAGTTAAATCAAAATGAATAAGTCACAAAACCAGTGAATCAGAGACTTCAGAAAATCGTGGAATAAAAGAGTGAATCAGGGAGTTGCCGACTTGATCATGGAGCAACGTGAAGCAAAGCAAAGCACATGAATCATAAAGCTCGAGAGTCGGTGGGGGGCCGGGGGGGACAGGGGGGTAATGAGATAATCCTTAACAGGATGATTAAATAAATAATGGGATAAATCAGTGTGTGAGTGTGTGAATAAGTGTGTGAGTGAATCAGTGTGTGGTTGTGTGAGTGAATCAGTTTGTGGTTGTGTGTGTGTGTTTGTGTGTGAATTGGTGTGTAAGTGAGTAAATCAGTGTGTGTGAGTGAGTGAGTGAATCAGTGTGTGTGTGAGTGAATCAGTGTGTGTGTGTGAGTGAATCAGTGTGTGAGTGAGAGAGTCTCATGTTACCCAGTGGATCGGTCTTATTAGTATGAATATGTTTTTTTTTTATGTTTTATTGAGTGAATCAGTTTCTTAATGAAAGGGACAGCGCTGTAATATTGTAATAATAATTGTCATTTTACTTTATTATATATTTTACCTTATTTAATATATTCACTTTATTTTCAATATTCATAAAAGTTAATATAAATTGTAATATTACAGTAGAACTTTTACATTTTACATTTTTATGTGTCTTAAAGAGTGAATCATTGTCTAATGAGGAAATCAGAAAATCATCAGTCTGTGTTTTTCTTCTTAATTATTTTTTATTACAACACCTCACATTTTCAAGACGTTGAAAGAAATGAACAGATTTAATTTCAGTGATCATTTCTGATCCAGTATTTACCTCCCTTTTCCTGCACAGTAAGAGTAAATTCTGCTGTTCTGGAATCTGTTTACCGTCAAATGATCTTTAAATTTCATTTTGCCAGTTTGTGTACAGTTTTTGTGCAGACATGTGTGTGTGGTTTAATTAAAACATGAGCATTACCATGGTAACTGTCTGTCCATTTTGTCATATTGGATATCTGCATGGTAACTGAACTACAGTATTAAAAAAGTCAAATGACTACACACACACACACACACACACACACACACACACACACATTTTAATCATTTAATTAAAAATAAGATAATTATAGATGAGAGCATTATAGTATGTTGTGATAGTATGTTGTGTTCTGTGTTCTGATTGGCTGAGAGCGGTACAGTGTGTTCTGATTGGCTAAGAGCAGTCCCTTGTGTTCCGATTGGCTGAGAGAATAGTGATGTTTTGTAACGTGGCAGAAATATTATATTGTGGAATGATATGGCTAATGTGATAACAGAAACACAGTCACACTATCACACACTTGGTTGCTGTTCCTTGTGTTAAAGCGCTACATCCATTCCTTTGAATAAGGTTGTTTCTGTGTCCTTGCCCTGCACTCATACGTTTATTTGTATTCTTATGCCTTATATAGAAATAAAGACCCGGTTCCTTCTCTTTTTTCCCCCCTTCTCTCTGATCCTACGTGTCTGCCTGATAGAGTCAGCGGGTTGGTGATGACTGAGCTTTTAGTGATCCATCATCATGTTCTCCGCTGTGTTTACACAGATCTGGCCGGTCAGAGCTTCAGTGCTGTGGATAGAGTTACATGTTTGGAGAGAAAACGTGAGCAAAAAGAAAAGCGTCGGTGGTTTTATTTGATGTTTTGTGAATGATGTCATCGTTTCAGCTCACAGCGTTTTGCGACATTAATCTGCTAACAAGCAAGATACAGTTACACTCCATCATGTAGCACTAATATATTAGCAGACAGAGCATTCTGATTGGTAGAGAGAGGTAGAGTATGCTCTGATACACTGGGAGCAATATGGTGTGTTCCAATTGGCTAAAAGCTGTAAGGTGCGTTCTAATTGACTTAGAGCAGTTCAGAGTGGTTTGATTGGCTGAGAGCAGGATAGTGTGTTGTGATTGGCTGAGAGCACTACAGTGTGTTCAGATTGGCTGAGAGGTGTATACTGAGTTCTCTTGAGCTTCGAAAAATACAGTGAGATTTGATTGGCTGAGAGCAGTGTGTTCTGTTTGGCTGGGAGGACTGTGCTGTGCTCTGATTGGCTGAGAGCAGTTACTGGGGTGGAAATAGGGACAGATAGCTAAGTTGTATCCAGACTTGTTTTTTTATCAGGGTGAGCTGCTGTTTTTAGATCCAATGGCAGAGAACCAGATGCTAGACGAGTATTTACGAGGTGAGAAGTAGGTGCAGCAATATCCTACTGGCATGGCAATGCGTTAGATTTCTTGGCTAACTCAATAGGGAAAAAATATAGAGAGGCTTCGGGGGGACTGGAGGAAAGAGACAGTGGAAAATGTCTGCAGATTAAGAGAGCAAGAGAGCATTTGATGCATTTGATAATGACAGGTACGAGAGAGTTTTCCTTCTATACTGAATGGTAATATTGATAATAGGAAAAGATCAGACACAATATAAAGTGCAGAAATGTTTTCTTATGAATGTCTCAGTCTGATGAAAACCCATAGAGAGGACACAACCTAAGAATGAAAGTAAGGGATAAAAAGATGCTTTGCATATTAGCAGGAAACCACATAATCTCCTCCGTCCTGAACCTACAGCTTTACCTCTGACTGTTACAAAGCTCTCACACTGGAGACTCCTTCCATACAGGTTAATAAACATCTCCTTACTCAGGGAAAACATCTCCACATAAATTACTTTTATTATCATTCAGTGTCCCTGTAAATGAGCTGTTACTCTAAAAACAAGTGCATTCATATAAACCTGCACTACTGCTGATTCTATAGGCAACTAATCAAAACCTTCTCTTCTGACCAATCAGAGTCCAGATTTCAGCGGCTCTCAACCCGTCATGAACACATCACAACCCAATGCTGGAATTCTGATGTGGTTTCCACGGGTGCTTTATATAATAGATTCATCATGTTTTTTTCCCTTTCATGTTCTTCCTGAGCTCTCTCACTGCTTCCGAACTGTGGTGCCTGCTGACCTCTGACCTCTGACCGCCGAGCCGTGACCATGCCTGGAGAACAGACGCTAACAGACTGTGCATCGAGTGGCACATTTTTTTCACCGCCTCAGTCACAGAGAGACATTCTTTCTCTGCCAGATTCCCTCAGCGCGGAAAAAAGAAACAGGGGAAAAAATAGAGGGGAAAAAAGAAAGAAAGAGAGAGAGGTCTTTGTGTGGCTTTAGTCGTGTGTGTGTTTTTTTTTTATTGTTGCCGTGTAAATGAATAGAGCAGCGACTGTGTGTTTACTCCTGATTTACAGTGGAAGTAAATGAACCCAACGTGCTGGGGGTAATTGGCAAAATTATCGCTGCACTTTTAGGAGAATAATGTGGAAAAAACACATTAAAAAAATGAACTCATGGTCAGAAAAAATTGCATTAAAATGCAACTATAAATTTGTACAGCACTTCTGGATGTTAAATGAACACCCTTTTAAAAAAATATTTACAAAGGGTGCCAATAGTTATGAAATTGACTGGTTTTTGTATGTACTAAAATGCATTACTACAGAAATGCAGAACAAAGCAGAAACGTTGCTAGCTATGTTCAAAACTAGTCATTTAATTTGTGTTAGCATTTATATAATGCTAGACATCACAAAGCGCTAAAAATAAAATGATTTAAAATTGTTTTCCTAAGTTTTCACAAGTAATAATTGTGATAATTGTGATGGGCTGATGCTAGTGAAAGACATATCACCTGGATATTAGAAACTACATACACTCATGTTTGAAGAAATAAAGATTTTTATTAAAACATTCAGGCATTTTTTTCCCTTTAAACAAAGGATGCCAGTATTTATGGACATGACTGTAATTTATTTATGGACATTTTCTAATTTATTTTCTTAGCAGTGCAGGCACTTAGAAAATAAACACACTAAGAAAATAAATGATTAAGTAGTTTACTTTTTAAAAACTAATGCTAAGCAGGAGTATTGCTAGCAGATGCTTGTTCCTGTTAGCTTCCATTAAGACTAGCTGTGCTAAACACTAGCATTGCTAATCATCTTTTTGTTTACATTAGCATTAATTTATTCCCAGAAACCTTAAAAAGTGATTATAAATGACCATAGTTATTGCTTCTAACCACTACATAACTGTGTGTTTGTGTGTGTGTGTATGCGTTTTCCTGCATTACCATCTTAGCAGAACACAAAGAGCACTAGCCGCTAAACTGTTTAGCACATAAAGCGTTTTTTACTTTCCAAAACATGACCTTTCCCTCCTTTCTCTCTCTCACTCCCTCCCTCCTGAGTGCACTACAGCAAGTCGTTCTGTACTGACACAGGCTAATACACAAGCTAGCACACGCTCACACACCCATTTTTATTCAGTGAGGGCACACACCCTGTGTGTGTGTGTGTGAGAGAGGTCCGAGAGATTCTGAGATGCTTTGTGCTGAATTAATCACACGCTCTCTTTCATTTCAAGGCCGCATGCCTCAGGCCTGACCCGACCTCTGACCTCTGACCTCTGCCCCTCATCAAGCGGCACTCCAAAGAGACACTGGGTCACGGGGGGGCGACCACAGGCGCAGAACCGAAAGGTTAACGTTTAATTGTATACTACCTGTCTGTCTGTCTGTGTCTCTCTCTGCATGTCTTCTTTGTCTCTATCTGTCTGTCTGTCTGTGTCTCTGCCTATGTCTTTGTCTGACTGTGACTCTGTCTCTCTGTCTCTCTGTATGTCTGTCTCTCTATCTCTCTGTCTTTCAGTCTTAGCTCTGTCTGTCTCCATCTATTTAAATACCTATCTGTCTGTCTGTCTGTATCTCTGTCTGTGTCTCTCTGCATATCTGTCTTTGTCCTCTATCTCTCAGTATGTCTTTCTGTCTGTCTGCCTTTATCTGCCCATCTTTCAGTCTGTGTCTCTGTCTGTCTCTATCTATCTATTTATATACCTGTCTGTCTGTATGTCTCTCTGTATCTCTGTCTCTCTTTGTGCCTGTCTATCGTTTTGCTAAGGATTTCCTGCAGACGTTATTATGTTGAATAGAAAATGGAAAATAAAGAGGATGTTTACAGACACACACACGTAAAATTGCATTGGAGAACATTGTGCAGTGACACAATGTCTCTATCTGTGTGTGTTTATATGTGTTTGTGTGTGTTTGTGTGTGTGTGTGTGTGTGTGAGTGTGTGAGTGAGAGAGAGACAGACAGAGGAGAGGGAGAGAGAGAGTTACAGGGCCTGCTGCCTCACACTAGTGTGTAAATGTATGTATGTATGTGAGTGGGTATTCGTGTGTGCGCGTGTATGTGTGTGTGTCCGTTCACTATAGGGCTCAACAGCATAGTGTATTATTATTAATCTGCTCCATTATTGAAGTAATATAATGATGCACTTCCTCTAAGTAGTTACCATGGCTACAAACACACAACACGGTGAATGGAAAAGAAAACACGCATGTGTGTGTGTGTTCTATATTCTCCATCTGTGGTGTGTTTTAGTTATGTGTGTTTATGTGACTGCTGAATTTGTCTGTAGTTAAAGATTAAAGGAACTGATCTGAACTGAAGACGCAAGAGACAGCGAAGGTGAACAGTTTTGTCTTCACGTCTGTGTCCGTGTTTCAGTTACGAGGGAAATCTTTACAAAATTAAACGTGTCATAATGTAAAGTAGGTGACAAAGTGACAAATAATCTGGCCGTGGAATGTGTATGGCTGAAAACATCCTGATAAAAATAATAAAACTTTATGAAATACAGCAACAAAAAAGTGAAACATTTACTAAGTGTGTTTAAAAATCATACACTAAAGAAATAATTGTGTAAAGAAACACATTGCATGATTGTTTCACTTCATGCAGCCGATTCAGTGTCGAATCACTTTGCAGGTGCACAGGGTTATGGGGGACCTGGAGCCGATCTCAGGAAACTCGGGGCACGAGGGCGGGTACACCCTGGACAGGGTGCCAATCCATCGCAGGGGACACACACATATAGTATACACACTCATTCACACACCACTGGCAATTTGGAAACACCAATGAGCCTAATCTGTATGTCTTCGGATTGTGAGAGGAAACCCACCAAGCATGGAGTTTACATGTTCTCCCTGTGCTTGGTGGGTTTCCTCCGGGTTCTCCGGTTTCCTCCCACAGTCCAAAGACATGCAGATTAGGCTAATTGGCAGTCCCAAATTGCCCGTAGTGTGTGAGTTTGTGTATGAGTGTGTGAATGAGTGTGTGTGTATGTGTGTGTGCCCTGCCATGGATTGGCACCCTGTCCAGGGTGTACCCCGCCTCGTGCCCTAAGCCTGCTGGGATAGGCTCCAGGCCCCCGCCACCCTGAATACCTAAATGTTTTGATTGTTTTTATAAACAAAAATATGATTATAGTCTTGGAAATTGGTAATATTGGTAATATTTCTGGGTGGCTGGAACGGATTATCTACATTTACATTATTTCCTACGGGACAATGCGTTTCACAATACAAAATTTCACCTCCAAGACAGGTTGAATTCATATGTCGAGGTACCGCTGTACTTCCGTCATCCTTTGATGTCAAGTTTATTGACCTGGTTAAATGTTTAAATATGTAAACCGTGATCTGTGTGTGTGTGTGTGTGTGTGTGTGTGTGTGTGTGTGCGCGCGCGCGTGTGTGTGTGCGCGCGCGCGTGTGTGTGTGCGCACACACGTGTGTGTGTATGTGTGGGTGTTTAATGACCTGTTTATTTAATTAAAGTGAGTGGAGTAAGGGTTTTGACAGATTATAATTACAGCACATCATTGTAATGAGTATAATTATGGAATATGACATGTGTAGTTGAAACTGATACCCTGGAGTGTGTGTGTGTGTGTAAGGGAAAGAGAGAGAATTATCCGTCATCTAGTGTTTTGACCTTGGTTTCTCTAATAATAATTAAATTCTTATTTAAATTAAATCACATCATATACGTGTGCTTTTTTTTTTTTTTGCGGTAATTCTTCCGGTTGTGTCCCAAATACCTCAATACTCCTACACTGAGCACACATATCCACTATGTACACACTACATACTACGTATAGTTTTTACACCATGTGAGGGTGAAAAGTGGGCTAGCCGGGTGTTTACCTGTGAAAAGCCGCTGACTTGGTAAAAGGGATGGGTGTAACAGGGTGTGTGTTCATCTGCTGTAATCCTCCCATGAGACTTGAGCAACAATTACACACACACACATAAATTGTTATTCTGAGCCGAGTGTTGTGGGGAATTTAGGGTGATTACAGACTTTCACTGTTGTAACATTAACAATAAGTGCTCGCTTAGCGCTGACGTTCTCCTCTGAGGATTAGCGTAGTAGAACCTTGCGCAAGGCTCAGACCAGCGACGTTCCTCACTTCTTCAATAAAACACTGAGTGTGCCTACAGACTCATAGATGGAAATGTCAGGGCCAGAGTGTGTGTGTGTGTGTGTGTGTGTGTGTGCATGGCTTGACCTTATATGGAAATTAAGCCATGAGTGGGCGTGTCTTTTCAATAGTGGTGGTCTTTGAGTAAATATATGGAAATCAGTGAATATCCATTGCTTCCATTTCTCTATAGAAGCAGCTTGTCATAGCTTTAAACCCAAGGGAAGAACGTGGGTGTGTCCTTGAGCTGATCAATACATACATGGAAATTGGAGTGTATAGGAATGTGTGTGTCCTTAGGGAGATACAGTATGTAGGAGATATATCGGCCCTCCAAGTTGGCGTAACTTTGTGTCCATGTATAGAAATGTGAGTGTATCTGAGAGTGTGTGTTTATGAGTTCAAATATGGAAATGGGGGGGGGGGGGGCATGGGAGGAGCTCTGAGTTGGTGTACCTTTGAGTCCATATGTGGACATGGGAGGAGCTCTGAGTGGGTGTGATGTCTATATATGGACATGGGAGGAGCTTTGTAAGGGTGTGGCTTTAAGTTTTTAGAAATTCATCTGAAGGGCTGTCATTTAAATTAATGTGTGTGGCTTTAAAACCATAGATGGTAATGTGGGCTGTCCTTGAGTCAAGATTGGCGAGTGGGTGTGTTTTGCAGGTGATATCTATATAAATAACAGAAAGGTTTTGTCTGTACACGAGTCAGAACTCACTCTTTTAATGATATCTTTCTGTTTCATACATTGGAAGACCAGAAACCAGTCTTTTTTGGTCCTCCAAATTTTTTCTGTTTGTCTGTACTTCTGTATGTCTGTCTGTATGTCTGTCCAGTCAGATTTTGTCACTGCATCACACAAAACTGGCTGGACAGAATTTAACAAAACTTTGCCAAACTTTTGTATTCACCTGAAATTAAACCTGCGCCATAAGTGAAACCAAAGTGTTGAGTAGAAGTGAAGTTATGTGCTGTTTTGTGCCAGATTATAGACGCATGTTTTTACAGATGCATGCGTCAAACTGTGGGCGCGTCCTAAATCGACCGCTGGACAGAATTTAATGTAGTACTTTTCAAGTTTAATCTGCACCATAAGTGAAATCTAAATGTGGAGTAAAAGTGATGTTATGAACAGTTATGTGTGGGATTTAA
>JAOVVA010000052.1:27914251-27926430 GCA_028565275.1 Leiocassis micropogon | reverse complement strand
ACATTTTGTGTGACAAACATGCAAAAGAATAAGAAATCAGGAAGGGGGCAAATAGTTTTTCACACCACTGTATATGGCAATAGTTAGATTAAGGTATAGAACATCAACTTCACCAGCACATTATTTTTACAGACTAAACTAAAAACTTAAAAAAGGTCGGCGTCATAACAGATAAACTGAATAGAAAACTGTCTGTAGTTCAGCGACTTTAGAAATGAAACACATATTTGTAGCTATAAACCAGCATTAAGAGCTAAATCTTGTAGCCATTAAATCATTTTAGTCATTTATCTGGACCTTTGTGTGGAAGTGAGCTTGTGTGTGTCACATCTGAAACCCTGGCCTCCCAGGAACTCCTTTAGTTCATGGTTTGACTTGAACGACCTCTCATATGTAACAGGATCTTCACAAATTTTAGCTGAATAAGTGAAGATATTAGGGCCTACAAGTTGACACAAATATCATACAAATATCAAAAATTATGGTTAACCATGTTACATCTAAAAGACAGAAAGATTCACATTTTCCAGGAGCAACAGTTCATTATATAACCAAATCGAATCTCATGCTACAACCTTATCTACTTAACCACATTTACATCTCCTCACTCAACAAGTGCATTACGTTGGTTGGCTCTGTGTCCTGATCTATCCAGACTTGAACAAGCTAAAATATTAACCAAAGAGTCACAAACTGGAGTTATTCATGTCTCCTGACTTTTCCACCATCACCAAACTTGGACAGTTTGCCTCTCTAACATCTTAAGCTTCCTGTACTTCTGAGGATATTTACCCAAAATGCTGCAGAAATCTTTATGTGTTTTGAAAGAGTGATACCAAACCTGGATTTGCCGCTCTTACAGGTGACCTGGCCGAGACGTTTCCGAAATCTGATCTAGATTTCCTTGGACTATCAATCTCCAGTTACCACATGTTTTTATGTCAGGCATCTCACAAGGTAGAATACGTGTGCTACGTTCGCCGGCCCAGATGGTGAAAGGCATCTGAGAGCTACAGTAGCTGTCACCAAGATGGACGCGGTGTTCATCGGGTTTGATGGCGCTACGGACGCTTCTGTTACTGAAATGGACGTGTTCTGTAACAAGACAGCACTTATAGCAAGGAAAGGGAATAAATATTACATTTTGACTTTTTAGATAGGGTCCAGGAAACATATTCTAAGCTGGGAAACACTTCTTTGGAGGCACAAACATGCCCTGAGTCAGTCTGCCCAGAAGGTCCATATTTATTCATATCAATAATATCAGGCTTGGTGAAGGTGTTCAGATTGGAACATATTTCCTCACACTTTCAGACTCCATTTAGTTATTATTTCCATCATTTCTTTATTCTGCATAACAATGCTTTGTGGCACATGCTTTGTACATACTCATCTTCAAACCTTTTTAACATCTGAAGGATTTAAAGCTCCATCATTATAAGGGGGTGTGGTTAGACCTGAAACTCAGAAATACATTCTTTGGCCACCCAGTGGTAAACAGTAAACAGTATAAACAGTATATACTGTAAGCATGACTAGCTTAGAGGAGGCTTTTTTATTGTGTTTCTTGGGGGAAAAGATCATTTCGCCATGACAACAGAGAGTTAATCTCATTTATCCCATACTATACAGTAGGTACCATTTATGATGCATCCAGGAGTTGCATCCAGAGTACCAGTAATTATTTTTGGGAAAACATTAGTTGATGTTAACCAGCACCAGTGTTGTTCCTGATCTCTCAAATTTGCTTATTAGCTGAATGCTGAGAGCTAGCTGTCTCAATCCAAACTTTCATGAACAATATGAAGTGCTCGTAGGAGCAGATACCCATATCAGTCATTAAAAAAAAAAAAAAAAAAAAAACATTTAAAACCACCTAGGTTTTAGGTATCATTTGCCTTCGGGGTGGCACTGGCCCCTCGGGGCGTGGCTCCACAGAACCTTTGGTGGGGTGCTGTGATGTCTGGCGCCAGGACGTTGCAGAAGACGTCCCCTTTGGTTGGGGTGTGGGATGGGGCCTCTGTGGATTGGACTTGTTTCCCTGGTGCGTCCCATGAAGCTTGGATTGGGATCTGGGTAGTTTGGAGGCCGGGTGGGGGCCTTGGGCTCTTTGCATGCTGGGCCCTGTGTACGGTGAACTGTGGTGCACTGGGTGTTCTGGTTCCTTTCTATCACAGCCAGACTGATTTTTTTTCAGTGTTTTGTGGTGCATTGGCTTTTCTGTGCCTTGGGCACCAGTTTACTGGGCTATGGCTGATAATCAGTATTGTTCAGTCCACCTGGCGGTGGTGTTAGTGTTGGCTGATATTCAGTGATGCATGTGCGGCCTCATTCTCATTGATGCACTATTAACATCTACAATTGGTAGCATTTTAGATCTGAAGACATCACTATGACTAAACGATTGTGGAGACATTTAGCCATTTTACAAACATTTATTAATGCAAAGAAATTTACAGAGATCCACATGTAGGATTTAGAGAAAAAAAAAACCTCCCTCAGATGACATGAGGAGGATTCAATAAAAAGATTAATTCAAAAAAGAGCCCTGAGATAAGCACAGGACCGTCTTAATGATTACAGCAGGAACTTTTTTGGACAAATTAATAGCATACAAGCCAGAATAAAAAGTAAAATAAGGGTTAGACGTTTATGTGAACGGTTTTAGAGAGGTGCAGTCTTTAGACTGTCTGTGCAGACGTATCCATCGCAGAAGAAAATGAGATGCAGAATCAGGTTATAGTTCAAGAGATTCAAAATTGCTGGTGAAATATCCAGCCTCAACCCCTGGACACACACACCCACACGAGGCCTTTCTGTCTCTGCAGGTTGTTACACAGCTGCTATGATGATGCGTCCAAGTTTGTTTACTTGCTGGCCAAGCCGGGCTGCACGTACCTGGAACAAGAAGACTTCATCCCCCTCTTACAGGTCAGCGCCATGTGTGTTTGTATATGTGTGTGTATGTGTGTGTGTGTGTGTGTGTGTGTGTGAAATGTTTGTGTTCATTTCTCGTTCATTTCTGTCTAATCATGGTAGTTTTTTTTTTTTTCCTTTTCAGGACATCGTGGACACTCATCCTGGTCTGACGTTTTTAAAGGACGCTCCTGAATTCCATTCCCGCTACATCACCACCGTACGTCGCTTTCACTCTGTCGCATTAAAGCATCGGAATCGCTCATCACTGAGACAGCCATGTTGTCTTTACAAGCCTGTACTTGTCTTTTTATTCTGTAGCTGAAGCATAACCACGGTCCCTGGAAAGTGTGAGATTATTTTTAAATCTGAGTTCGTCAAACTCGGACACGCAGAACAGTGTGTCTGTCTGTCTATCTGTCTGTCTGTCTGTGGACAGCTGGGACAGACCCGCCTGTTGCTCTGTGTGTGTGATGGAGGAGCTAGTAATTATAGTCAAGTGTGACATCACGGAAACAGTGCGGCCACTGCCCTCTAACACACATGCCCGTATTTGGTCGCTTCCTGTTCCATCTCTCCCTCCAGCACAAAAACGTCCAGGAAGCAGAAGCCGCTTTTGAAATTTTAGTGTTCAGCTATTGTCACTTCAGCACAACCTATTAGCAGGATAGCAAACACACTGTACATACAGTACAACTCCACTTGCTACACAGGGATGTCCTGTACCTGAGCAACCGTCCTCCTCCAGCCTGTCCTCAGAACTGTCTATTCATGGCCTTCCTTCAATAAGTGTTGTGCTGTATGAAAAAATTAGCATTTGGAATGATTTCCCTGTGTTTATGAGTTAACAGGACTGTGTGTGTGTGTGTGTGTGTGTGTGTGTGTGTGTGTAGGTGATCCAGAGGATATTTTACACAGTGAATCGCTCATGGACAGGCAGGATCACCATGACTGAGCTCAGGAGAAGCAACTTCCTGCAGGTACACACTCGTTCATCGTCAAACACAAACACTTCTCTTACTGAACACTCGTCGTCGGTTCAGGCTTATTTAAAGCTCTTGTGAAACGCTCCGAGGTCACACTAAGACAAAACAGGAGAACTGGGGGTGAACTACTCGTTTAAAAGTAGTATCGCTAAATCCACACCGAGCCTAACATAGTGAACACGCACCGCGCTCAGGCTGCTCGCTTCATAGGGTTTCTATAACTGTGGTTCCTTAATGGTTTAATAATAAACATGACATTCAATGATATTTTTGTTTACAGAAGCAGATGCAGGCAAATGGTCAAACAAAACTTGTAATACAGTACATACAAAAAATGATGTGCACTCCTGATCACCATACATACACAAGATGTATATATATATAATTTTGATTCTTACACATTTACATTTCATACAAACTTCCATAATTTGGATTGTGTAAAGCTGCTTTCTGACAATTGTTAAAAGCGCCACACAAATAAAATTGAATTGAATTGAATTGAATACACAGCAGAACCTCGACATAGGAATTTAAAATGTTCCAGAGGTGAGTTCTTAAAGTGAAATTTTGTATTGTAAAACGCATTGTCCCATAGGAAATAATGTAAATGCAGATAATCCGTTCCAGCCGCCCAAAAATATCACCAATATTACCAATTTCCAACAAATAATTATATATAATCAACTATAATCATATATTTGCATATGAAACAATCAAAACATTTAGATAAGACATGTAGATGAAGTAAAATATGAAATAAATAGACATTAAACTTAATTTATGATTCTTCTTGGAACCGGCTGCTTTAAAAACCAAAATGAAAGCGGCTCCCTTTTTGTTTACTCTTTAAATATATTTGGAAATAAATTATTTTTATTATGAGATATTCCTCCATGTTTCTACAAGAATAAAAGATAAAATTGTTCATTTACGCCAGCTGACTATAAATTAACATTATGTTAGCTAGCTAATGCTTGTACAATTATTATTATATTATTATAATTATTATTAAGTTAAAATAAAAGTGTTTTGAATATAAATAGCTAGATATATATAACATAGATACTATGATAATGTCACATATAATTCTAAAATAAAAACTTATACGTGAGTATAAATTATGGTGTGTGTGTGTGTGTGTGTGTGTGTGTGTACAGACTCTGGCCCTGTTGGAGGAGGAGGACGACATTAATCAGATCACAGATTATTTCTCTTATGAACACTTCTATGTCATTTATTGTAAGTTCTGGGAGTTGGACACCGACCACGACCTCTTCATCGACCCCAAAGATCTCTCCCGCTACAATGACCACGGTGAGGAAACCAACACACACACACACACACACACACTGTTTTGACATTATACACACAGCTGTAAACAAACCACAAGTGCTGCTGTTTATGTATTTAAAAGAATCAAAACAAATTCTTTCCTTTTTATTTAATGCTTGTTTAAAAATTCATTCCTTTAACTTTAGAACTCAATCACATGCTACGTCTAAAGTAAGCTACTGCTAGGCAACTTTAAATACACACACTTGAAGGATAACAGTTTCGCTAGGTAGTCTTTAGCTGAAAACTCTTTAATACAGGAAGTAAAAAGTCCCACTGACATAGAAAATGAAACAGAAATATCCAGAACATCAACATTTACCTCAGATGTTTTGGTGAATTATTCAAAAAAAGCTTAGAATAAATAAAATTACACTATAATTAAAGTTAGCATCAACCGCTAACTGAAATTCTGTGGTATTAGGGGAATGGAGGAACACCACAAAAACATGTCATGTAAAGTTAAAATATCTTAAATATAGTAAGAATTATGTTGAATTTTTTTTTTTATATTTCTTTTTAGTTTTTATTTTAAGAAAAAAAGCAAAATAAGCTGTTAATAGAAATATTTAAGACAGAAATGAGGGAAAAAACTACATAGAAAAGGTTTGAACAATCAGATAGAATGTATGTTTAATGTCAAAACCCAAAATTAAATATATTCTATTAAATAATTATTAAACTAATACTAATTTACTATTGGGCTGCACGGTGGTGTAGTGGTTATCACTGTCGCCTTCCAAGGTCTGGGTTCGAGTCCCACCTCTGTGCACGAGTTTGTATGTTCTCCCCATGCTCGGTGGGTTTCCTCCAGGTACTTCGGTTTCCTCCCACAGTCCCAGGATTATACAGGATTAAGTGGTGTGGACGATGAGTGAGTAATTCATTATTGATGAATAAATTAGTTACATTAATTATTTAATGTAATTTTATTTAATAAATTATTTAATTAGTTAATTTTATAAATTAATGCTAAAGAAAATTATAAATCAGAAAATAATAATGTCTACATTTACAATCCAGTTTGTGTATTGTTGGGAAGAAGAAAAAAATTGTCTTCAATGTGATTTATTTTTATTTCTATTGTGGACCTAGTAAACACTTGACTGTATTTAGTGTAACTATTTTTATTAGACATATTTGGTAGTGAATATGCTGATCAAAACAATTCTATAATAATTAATAATAGTTTTATTTCTTTGTTTTATTTCTTACAAAAACAATAGAGCTGGACAGATTAATCTTATGACGTCAGTATCGTGAGATATTGTCATTATGAAACTATTTAAGGGTACTTTGGTCCAATCTTTGTCTCCCGTTCCTGTTTTTAAAATAATTCCCTATAATATTTTTGTTTTCTTTTTTTAAATATAACACTGCAGTTTCCCAGGAACGTCTTTATCAAACCTCAGCAGAACTAAATATTGTGAAAGCTATCATGTTCCATTAGCTCGGAGGCAGTGTGTTATATTTTTGTGGCAGTGTGATATTTTTGCCGCGTTGCCCAGCCCTAATTGAAACATGTTCATGAGGATGTGTTTAGGTGATGCACTAAAAATGGAGTTTGTACTGAAATGTTCTTTGTATCATCACAGCCTCATCTAGCAGGATCATCGAGAGGCTTTTCTCAGGAGCTGTCACTCGGTGAGACTACAACACTGCCACCACCGTCTTCACCCACTTTATTATACGCAAAGTTCTACATCTTTACTGTTCCCATTTTTAATTATGAGCATATTCAAAAAATGTGCGTGTTTCTTTCAGGGGAAACTCTGTGCAGAGAGAAGGACGTATGAGTTATGCTGAGTTTGTGTGGTTCCTCATCTCAGAGGAGGACAAGAAGAACCCAACAAGGTAACCATAGAACATGTGGTTCGGTAAAAGTAAATTAAATCTGTGATGATATAAACAAAGTAATGTGTGTAAGTGTACCGTGTGTTTATGATGTGTGTGCAGTATAGAGTACTGGTTCCGCTGTATGGATATGGACGGCGATGGAGTTCTCTCCATGTATGAGCTGGAGTATTTCTATGAGGAACAGTGTGAGCGGATGGAGGGCATGGGAATCGAACCTTTGCCGTTTCAAGATCTGCTGTGCCAGATGCTTGATCTCGTCAAACCAGAGAGCCAAGGTCAATAACCGGTCAAATGTCAAAGGTTGTAGTGCGCTACAATTCCGGTGATGAGTGTTGTATAGTCCATTTCCTAAAAAAATGCTCTAACATTTTAAAGCAGCTAATCCTTCTGATTGTCTGCGTAAAACTTCTAGGACCAAGCTTACGGCAAGCATGATCGCAGTCGAAAGCAACAGTCTCAAAAGTCAGACTCTTTTGAAATAACACTCTCAAAGGTTGTCAAACGTAACACTCAAAGGTAATGCTCTCAAAAGTAACACTCGGTAAAGTAACTCTATCAAAGGAAACACTCTTAATGGTTACACTGTAAAGTAACGCTCAAAAGTAACAAGCTCTAAAGGAATGATCTATAACATAGTGCACGCAAAAGTAACATTCTAGAAAGTCGCGCTCTTAAAAGTAACCTCTGTAAAGTAATGCTCTCAAATGTAACTTGCTCAAAAAGAATCCTTTCAAAGCTAACACTCTGTAAAGTAACTCTTTCATTAGTAACAGTCTCAAAAGTAACGCTGTCATAACTAACTCTCTCAAAAGTAATCCTTTCAACGGTGACGTTCTGTGAAGTAACACTCTCAAAAGTAACACTGGAAAGTAGTGCTTTCAGAAAAAACACTGCAAAGTAACACTCTCAAAAGTAACTGTCTCTCAAGTAATGCATTGTAAAGTAACACTCTCAAACGTAAGAGTGACCATCTCTAAAGCGATGCCTACAAAGGTAATGCTCTCGAAAGAAACACTGAAATGTAACAATCTTCAAATTATCAATGTAAAAATTTAGTCTCACAGCTTCTGTCAAACAAATGACTTTCAAAATGAACACTGTAAACACGCAGTGTAAAGTTGCTCCCAAACGTGCCGGTCTTAAAAGTAACACTCTCACCGACAATGCTGTCCCATGTAACACTTTCAAAAGGACGACTCATAAACAGCAGTGCTCTCAAATCTAACACTTACCAGTGGCAAGCCTTTAAACTGTGACCACATGGTCTCAATTAGGTTCTCTAAACATACCGCAGGCGCCAAATTTTCATTTTAAAACTTTCATTCACGCTGCACGCTGGGTTCAAGGACAATTTCTAAAAGTTCCAAAGTATATTATTAATATGTGCAGAGTGTATTTCTGAATGTGTGTGTGTGTGTGTATAGGTAAGATCACTCTGCGTGATTTGAAGCGCTGCAGGATGGCTCACATCTTTTTCGACACGTTCTTTAACCTGGATAAATACCTGGACCACGAGCAGAGAGACCCGTTCTCCGTGCAGAAGGTCTGTCTGTCTGTCTTTAGTTTGTACTCTGTATTTATCCATCTCTATTCTGTGTGTCTGTAATGCGCTAAAGGTAGTGTGTGTAATGTGTGCGTGTGTGTGTGTGTGTGTGTAGGATGTGGAGAGTGAGGGTCCGGAGCCCTCAGACTGGGATAAGTACGCATCAGAGGAGTACGAGATCCTGGTAGCGGAGGAGACGGTCAGTGAGCAGCTGCACGATGGGTAATCACACACACACACACACACACACACACACACACACAGATATCTTTCCAAAAGTTCTTAATTGAACAACAGACTGAAAAAGTCTGAATCACTGAATAAATTCGCTAAAATCACTAAACTACTGACTTATACTAGCATTTATAACATTTCAAGTAGTCTCTAACAAGATGCTAGTATCTATAAATCAGCATAATTAGTTACTAATTAGCAACTTTGAGATTTTGTGTTAGCATTTAAATTCCAGATTTTTTTAGATTAGAAAAATCTGAGTTGGAACATTTTAGTTACTGGCGTGTCTGTGTGTCTGTGTGTGTGTGTGTGTGTGTTGTCATTGCAGGTCTTTTGACGATGATTACGAGTGTGAGGAGCTTCCTGTTACGTCTGACATCGGAAACAAAATGGACAAACTGGTGATCTCTGATCTGTCTCCATGATCTACTTGAAGCTTGCTCACAGAGGAAATACACACTTTTCTACAGTGCGGAGACGGACTGTGTGTGTCAGTGTGTGTGACTGTGTGTGTGTGTGAGAGAGAGAGATCGTAAACTCCCACCAAGGCTTCATGTTCAGTATGTCTTAACCTTTATCACAAACAAACTCTACTCCTCGCGATCTGAATAAAACAGCCGGCTGGTTCCATCCCTCACTTCATTTAAAAACAGTAATAATAATAATAATAATAATAATAATGATAAAGATAATAAATAGACATGAGGCTGATGCTTTCGGACACTTTATTAGGGTTCTGGCTTGAAGGGAACGTTGTGGTTGTCAAAATCTCACACATTCTCGCACCGGAAGAAGGGAAAAAACATAAATAACCGTAAACCAAAAGCCATTTCCGTCCACTTTTGCTCTGTTACGTAAATTTGACTTAGCAACACACATTTCTACACATGTTCACTTTATTATTGCAAATTAGTGCCTTGTACAAAAGTCAAACACACCAGTGCAGGGAGTTACACCTGTGATACCAAACAGCTTGGAAATATACTGTACACACCAGGGACATGCTATCTAGCTAACGAAAGACGCGGCAACAGTGGAAATGCGACAGAATCATCCAGAAGGTTAACATTTCTCTCAGAAGTGATGGTGTATCATTACAAAAAGGCTTGTACGACTAGTTTTATATTTTGTTTATGTTGCGTCCCAACTAGCAATGCTAGGTGAGGAATATGAACACGGTTCACTCGACATTTAAGTGATAAAAGTCAAGCTAACACTAAGCAACTGAGAAAAAAACGCTTTAAGCATAAGCTAGCCAGGACATGGATGTTTATAATGTAGGTAAAGTAAGGAGAGAGAGAAACGTTGGAAACTAACCAAGAATGCTAACATCTCTCTCAGACGTGTTGGAAGAATTGTGAGAAAAGACAAAGAACGAATACAATTGGCTGTGCTATGTTGAGAAACGTTAACACCGAGCTGGAAATTTAAATGCGATACACTTAACGTTTGAGTGGTTAAAGTCATTTGAACACCGTTGCTAGGCAATTAGGAAATATAGCTAGAACATTGTCATTTATAGTTAATGAAAAAACACTAACGACAGAAAAGAGACAGAACCACCAGGAACGTCCATGTTTCTCTGAGATCTGTTAGGAAAAACCTAAACTAAACTGGCTACCTAGCTAGGCAATATTAACAAGATAGGAAGCATAAACAGGCACGTTCTCTGTGTAGTGTGTTCACTATTTAGATTATTTCATTAATCTTGTGATTAAATTTACATTAAATTTTGTATAATTCACAACTCGTGCCTAATTACAGGAACTGTGAAGCAAGCCAAAAAAATGATCAAAGCAATCAGAGAGTTGTGGTGAGACTTGACGCCTCAGCGTTAGCATAAAGCTGGAACGGTTTATTAGAATGTGCTATTGTGTGAGTGAAATGATGCACAGTAAATATTGCACATAAATTCTGAGTGCTGAACCAGTAATGATGGTGATGTAGTGCGCTGCCACTAGTGGCCACTTCAGGTATTGCATGTTAAAATGAAAAAATGTGGTGGAAACTCAATGTTATTTAGTATATTATTGCTTCTTCCTCTTCTTTTTTGTATCTTGAAATCAAACAGAAATTCAAACTTCACTAAACATTTCCATAGTCAGAATTTTACAAATGTGGGAACTAAAACAGGACAATCCTTAATCGTTTTGTAGCGACTTTAGTAGAGAAAGCTTTGCCACGCCGCTTAGTCTGGCTTCAATACGGCTGCCTTTTAATCAAGAACTCATACAGGCACTTTTTCCCCAGTCAGCCTAACTTTGCTTACGTATTAGCATGTGTGTTAACCGCTAGTGTTTGAGTTAGCTAGCACTCAGTGGTTAGTGGTTGCTACTTGTATTTAGTTGCTAACATTTGGGTTAGCGACTAGCATTTGATGTGTAGTAATGTCAGTTCTGCCCTTTACACTACAATCTTGTCCACTTGACACTTGGTTGACACATACCATCATCTTAAATCATAAATGTGTGTGTTTTTGTGTGTGTGTGTTGGATTAGCACTGCTGCTAACTCCAACTGTAACACACTATCTAACTGTACACTGTTTTTATGTAATTAGTGTAATATATAATATATATAATTTATATAATTGTTTGCGTGCATGTGTGAGAGAGTGAGTGCGTGTTTGTGACTGTGTGTGTGTTCCGTAGCAGCAGTGTGTTTTCTAACAACCGCTGTAAATGCCTCTGTATTTTATTGTGTTGTAATTTTCGGCGTTAGCCCCTGCCACTGCGTGGTGGAGGCGGAGTTTTAACGCGGAAAAACAGACAGATCTTGAACCGCAGTGTTGCAATGACGACCTGCGTGATGAATTCAGCGTTCGATAACAATCAGTTTCCCGGCTCTGAGCGATTAAACCTGCTGTAGTGTTACGCTGTTACTTCACGTTAACGATCTATGCAAAAACTCCACCTGTGCAGCTGATTAACTCCGGCTGTTTAACATCGAACTGTTAGTGTGCAACTTTATTTTAAGTTTTATATCTCATATATATAGCTATATATATATATATATATAAATCTAAATATATTTCCATGTATTTTATTTTATTTTTGTCTTGCTTTCAGACTTGACGAGGTTTCGCTCTGGAAAGCTTCATGTGTTCGCATGACTTTTTTTTTCCCCTTTCATTTTTTTTCTTTTGAAAGTAAATAAAAAACTTAAAATCTGCTCATTTATACTTGTTATTTTCTTTTCTTTTTCTTGTTCTGAAATTTAATCACAGATTTCTACAGCAAAATATGTTAATTATTACATTTACTATAATATCCCTTTTTATTTACACTACGTTACAGACAACTAAGAAAGTAA
>JAOVVA010000052.1:27889502-27900986 GCA_028565275.1 Leiocassis micropogon | reverse complement strand
TCACATCTTGTACAGAAGCAGGTACACTGCACACATAGTTTAAAGCAAGAAAAACTCCCACCAGGACCAACCTTACTCCAGAGATCGCCATGATTCCCAAAGTTCACACACCCACATTCAAACAGCTAGCAACAGTGGCCTTTTATTGTGTCTTTCGTCCCTAATTGAATCTGGAGTCTCTGCCTATTCAATTAGTCAGTAACAGGGTTCCAGCTGTGTGTCATCATTGACTGCGTTAATCACTGCAGTCAAGATTTGTTGGTAATTTTAAGAGGCATTTAAAATAGACCAGTCATTTGTTTTAGTTACTTGTTGCATTAATTTTCTGAGAGTAGTGGAATGGCAATAGGTGTAAGTTTGAGCCATCTGAATAAAAATAATGCTAATGTATGTATAAAAACTTATAATAATAAGTCAAATAATTGAAAGCATTGTAAAAATTGCATAAACTGAAGCAATTTTTTCATGTTAACCACTTTACATTTTATTTCTGATTTGGATTTAAAATAGTGAGTGCAGACATTTATTTATTTATTTATTCATTATTAATCAATATCCAGATACCAAATAATGGTGTATTTGTTCAACACTTATATTACTGTTGTTTTATATAAAAATATGCGTCCTGCTTGTTGCTTTTATTTTGAAGTAAAAGCTCAGTTTCCTTGTAGTGTATCAGTGTCACTACAATCACAAATAGGAAATGGAAAAAAAAGTTGTCCTTAACAGCAAACTACAAGTCAGGCACTTAAACCACGCATAATATATTGCCATATGTTATCTATGTTTTAATATACTAATAGTAAAAATAATATTTTTCCTCTAGTATGTGACTATAAGTAAATATGTGCACATGCCTTCATCTAACAGAGGTGTAAAGCATTTGCAACTGTAGAAGGTTTTAAGGGTTTAATGTCATAGTTGGTTTATTTCTCCCCAAGCTGTGGTGTTTTTCCCCCCCTTACTTTTATGTGCCTGAATTGAGGGACCTTTTAGGCTTTAAACTTCTACGAAGACGAGGGTGTATTTACTTAGTGGGAAGGTTCCTTCATGCTTGCAAGGGACCCTTCTAACCATAATCAGGGTTTCTTTTGTAAAGCTCAAGGTCATTAACGAGAACAGTTTTATTATGCCTGAGTCAAACTGTGTGTTCTTCTAACCAAGATAAGGGTACTTTCACCCAGTGCCTTGTTGTACATCACAAAATAACTGCAGTTTTATCCAAAATAATATAATTAAAGAAAAAGAGAGATGGGTTATTGCATTTATGTATAAAAGTAAGATTGGGGTTCTATAGTGGAGACGAAAACTTGACACAGCAGGAATTTATATTGATGTGTGTGCTTGTGAGAGAACCGTATACTGTAGATAATGCCCAAGGTTGAGATAGGGGAAAAACATGAGCAAGGACTGAACATCACTACCCAGGGAACCACCGTCACAAGTCATCAAGTAAACAAAGTCACATTAAATTCATCTTAAAATTAATTAATCATGAATCTATTAACAAGCAATCATGGAAAAATATAATGAATCTAGGAAGTTCTTTTCATGAAGGTTTCTTCATTATGGGTACTTCTCCCAAACTCTTGACGTACTTCTGATTTGTAATAAAACATTGATGACATCAATTTATAAATTGTGCTTCAGCTTATCTTAGAAGGAATTAAGGACGTGTGTGTGTGTCTGTCTGTCTGTACAGACCTTTGACCCAGTTGCTCATTGACAGATTGTTGAAGTATGCATGTCCAAAGACACACACACACACACATACACCCACACATACAATGATGAGGATAGAAGCCCACTGCTGTTAGAACTAAGGAGCCCTGAGGAAGAGTGTGCAGTATGGATTTATTTAGGAGATGGAGGACGGGTTGGTGTTTTCCTACCACGCTGTTGTGTTTGTATGGATTTTTCAGCTCAGTCAAACCTCTAGAACCATTTCTCATCAACTACATGACCGGTCCTGACAAAAACCTCACCATCGAGCAGGTACATCACAACTTGAGATCAGGTTCATGTCGCTTGTGTATTTCAGTTATGCAGAGAAAATTTAAAGAACGCAAGACAGCGTACATACATACATAGATACTGTATATGCATGGCACAGGTGGTGTGTAAGTTGAGTCTGTTTGCCCTGGAAATATTTTAATGCAGTGCCAGCCTTCATTAAATCCTATATGGTATTTATAATTCTTCCCAGTATCAGACAGAGCACACTGGCTGCGGGACATTTCTTTCCAAAGATCTCTGAGACACTTATCAAAATCACAGTTTTCCTACGTGATTGTTGTCCATGATCAAGTGCGCTTAGGAGATGTACTGTAGATGGTTTTTCATGTTAAACCAATTTCTCTTTCATTCATTTACATGGAATTCACCTTTTGTGTAAGGTACCCAGCTCCAGTTTTTGTTAAGGGCTGTTACGTTATTAAATATGTTTCTCTGCAAAAGTCTTGACCCCCCTCACTTTTTTATATATTGCTTCCAAAGACTTCCAGACTTTCTTGTATATTTAATGTAGTCTTGAGGAATAGCTCTTCAGGCTTCCTAAAAAACTTTTTTGGCTCTTATTCTATTTTGGCAATTTTTTGACTCCCATTTTTAGTCTAGTTCCTGTACCTAAACAGTGATTTTTTTTTTCCATTGGTATAGACTGGCATAGTCAGACTTTACGGCAACTCAAAATTCTATGTCGCCGAATGCAAATCAGGAGTTTAAGAAAATAAGTGTTCTTGATACTTTTGTACTTTTGATACTTTTGTAAATCTGGCAGAAATACTTACGATTAATATTAATACTTATGATTCAGTTTATACAAATTATATGAATAACTTTGTTATTGTAAAAATGAAACTTGTTAATGTTAACAATAATAATTCTGGATGTTTTTTCTTTTTTTTTGTAGTTTTAAAATCGAATCCTTAAGATATGTAGAGAGAAAGTTATGAGAATGTATTACTGTAAGAAAAATGCTTTGCTTCAGAGGTCAAAAGAAAAAGAATGTTTAATATAAAGTGTTTTTCATTATGTAAAGGTGCTGAGAATATGCAGAATGGTTATACAAGAAATGTTAAGATTATTTAAAAATAATACTTAGTATTAGTAATAATATTTAGCTTTTGTGCATATTAAAATGTTCCGGAGAAATTGTGTTATAGAGTGAATAAGGGAATTAGGAACCACAGGATGATTGAAGGCTCAGGACTAGGATGAGGTTAAGGACATGATTTTGACCAAAGGTGACACATGAGGAAAAGATATGAGCTAGCCCGGGGCTAATATGGGAGAGAAGGCTGAAGATCAGAGACCACTGTAGGGGACAGGGGTCAATGCCACAGACTGAAAGAGCTGATAAGGATCAAGGTGCTGAGAAGGGTTGATATGGAGGGCAAAAGACAATTCGAAATATGTATAGTGTATAGGGATCAGGGTCGTGGACCAACACCAGGACCAAGAGACGCATACAGGGATTGATAGAACTGGTAGGATCCCGGATAAAGTTTTACATTTCATAACCAAACCCAAGGTTCAACGAAGAACAAGAAAAAATACGAGCTTGGATCAGAAATGTAGAATGTAAAAAGGTTTATAATGAATTGCTGAAGGTAATGGCAGTGTGGGTTGAGAGTGCTATTTAGTTAATTGGTATTAATCCTAAACCTCTTTAATTCCTCTCAATCAGGTGGCCAATCAGATTTTTCCAGTGTGGACATACTCCTACCTGGCTATGCTACTTCCTGTGTTCCTGCTCACAGACTGGCTGCGCTACAAACCTGTGATCGTGGTCCAGTGCCTCGCCCTTTTCTCAACCAACGTGATGCTGCTATGGTTAGAGAGCGTAGGGGGGATGCAAGCAATGCAGTTCACCTACAGTGTGGTCACAGCGTGCGAGGTGGCGTACTTCTCCTACATTTACAGTGTAGTGGATCTACAGTACTACCTAAAAGCCACGTCGTTCTGTCGCGCTGCTCAGCTCATTGGCTACACTTTCGGTTCTGTTGCCGGACAAATCCTGCTATCCTTCAAATTAATGTCATATTACTACATACTGGTGTTCACGCTAGTCCTCATTTCCATTTCTTTCATTATCTCAATCCTTCTTCCAATGCCCAGAACCAGCATGTTCTTCCACCAGAGTAAAAGGAATGACAAAGGAGGAGATATGAATCAAGTAAAAGACTGCAACGAGAAAGACAAGACTGTAGAAACAGAAAAAGGCAAAACAGACTGTAATGATCGTAGTGGAGAGTTTATGGAAGATAAGCAGCAGGACTTGGAGATAGCTCAGGAAGAGATCCTGGAAGGATCTGGAGCAGACGCAGAGAAAACAGGTGAGACAAGAAGAGGGTTGAGGAACTTGTTAAGCATAATGGTGTTCACACACTGATCTCCTACATCTCTTGTAGGTTGTTGTGAAACTATGCGGCAACTCTGGATGGATTTTCGACGTTGTTTCTCCTCTAAGGAGATGCTGATCTGGTCCGTGTGGTGGGCGATGGCAACCTGCGGCTACAATCAGACTGTGAACTACGTTCAAGCGCTGTGGGAAACCGTGGAGCCGAGCAAGAATGACACACTCTTCAACGGAGGAGTAGAGGCTGTTTCCAACCTGTTCGGTGAGCATCAGGGTTCTGTTCTCACACGTACTGTATGACTCCCAGGAGTAGGAACGTGAACATGGAGCTCTGTCAGTTAACTAACTTTCAGGTCATGCTAAATATCTTATGTTTTGTTCAGGTGCAGCTTCAGCATATGGTGTTGGGTTTAGCCGTGTTAACTGGTCTCACTGGGGTGAACTGGCTCTTGGCTCTCTCTCCGCCCTCAGCAGTGCTGCGCTCTATGTAATGGTCTTCATTTCCAACATCTGGATCTGTTATGGTGGCTACATCATCTTTAAGAGTCTCTATATGCTGCTCATTACCATTGCCATGTAAGAGACTTAGTTGGTAATATTTTTAACTCACACTTACAGGGTTGAGGGTTCGAATCTTGCCTCTAGTCTGTGTGTGTGTGTGTGTGTGTGTGTGTGTGTGTGTGCAAAAGCACAAAAGCACAACGACGACTCATCCAGGAGCTCATAAAAGAACTGCAAAAGTCACTGCTGACTACAAAGGCATGTCTCACATTTTCTTTAAAACATCCTGATTAGACTTTTGGGGAAATATTGTGTGGATGATGAGGCAAAATTTTTACTTTGTGTCTGTGTGTGTCCTGTTACACCTGGCGTAAACACTAACACAACATTTCATAAAAAGAACATCATACCAACAATCACACATGGTGGTGGTAGTGTGATGGTCTGGGGCTGTTTTGCAGCTTCAGGACCTGAACGACTTGTCATAATTGATGGAAGCATGAATTCTGCGCTTTACCAGAAAGTTCTGAAGGAGAATGTCCTGGCATCAGTTCATGACCTCAAGCTCAAGCACACTTGGGTTATGCAGCAGGACAAATCAATGATTTACTTGTGACAGATGCAAAAAAAAAAATCAGGAAGGGGCAAATATTTTTCACAGAACGGTATGTTTGTATATGTTTTGTGTGTGTTTGTGTGTGTCAGGTTTCGGATTGCTGCCGGTTTATCCGTAGAGCGCTATGCACTCGTTTTTGGAGTCAACACCTTCGTTGCACTTGTTCTCCAGACAATCCTCACATCCATTGTCGTGGACAGCAGGGGACTCGGACTGGACATCATAACACAGGTGCGTTTATTGAAAAGGTTAAATACAAACCAAAATAAAATTAATGCTAAGTATGAACTATTTACATAGCTGAGGGAAGTAAGGAATGGATAGAATCAGTAAGTGGAGAACTTTGCAGAACATGTGGTAGGTTTCTCTGGGTGGTTTAGGAAACATCAGTATCTGGAACCATGGATAACTGGTGTGGTGGAAATTCAGAACCAGAGCCAGAAGTCACTAACAAACACATGAATGTGCTGAAGTTTATATTTTATCAATTCCACAAACGTTTATGAGTCCAGGTGACCACTCCTACCTTCCCTCACCTTATCACCTGTACCTGTACAGCCCCTTACAGTGCAAAAATCCATAAAGTAGAGAATAAAGAATAAGATTTCTAGCATCTGATTAGAAATAAACAGACATACAGTAAATCTTCCTGTTTGTCGACTCCATACAAATTCATATTCCTACATTATATACAGCAAGCTGTTCTTCATCATCAGTCTTCTTCAATATCCCATAATAGTTGTTTTTCACATATGACCCAGAGGGACTGATATGCAGCTGTGAGGAACTTATGACGAGTTAACAGAAGTAATCTCCTTACGTAATCACCTTAGATGTTACAGTATATATGCTAGAGTATATACTGCTAATATGGCTATGATGATCTAATACCGTATGACTGCAATCACTCCGATAGTTTTAGAACTGAAATTGCCATGACCAGTTTAGTACCCAAATGTCCTTCAGTGAACCTCTGTAAAGTTTTAAAGTAGGGCTACTGGATTAAAATGTAAGAAGATTCGGTCAATAAAGGTTTCTTTGAGCTGAGGCCCAACTTAAAATTTCCACAGCATTTAAATAATCTTTATTGTCAGTTTGAACTTTAACAGCCATGTATATTTCCTTGTATCTGCATGGAATACAAACAATCTTTAATCAATATTTACTCTGGTTGCTCTGTCACACTGGGCTCTCTATTCGGGTATTGTATACGCCCTCACCCCAGACTTCCGTGGATATGTTTGGTCTACTGACCCGTGTTTTATATCATAGTGGCGCTTCCCATTACTGCTTGTTATTATCGCCGTGGTTTTGGAACATATGAAACAAACTCATCTTAAACTAACCGCACAAAGAATAAATACATAGATCTGTATATACATCTTCGAAGATTTTGAAGAAACTATCGCGTTGTTTGGCTCTGTTGTGACACATATATAGCCACGCCCACCTCAAGGGAAAAAGTGCTATATCAATGGTATATTAATTATTCTTATTTATCAGGAAAACATCAGGGTCCTGATAGATTTGTCACTCGGCCCAGATCCGCACCGCCATTTCGTGATGCCTGTTTTAAAATATCAACATGAATGAACAAATCGCTTTGTCTGTCCGCTGTCCTTCAATAAGCTGGGTGTCAGAATGTTCTCTGTTTATTAACAGCAAAAGACAAGTTTTTATATTTTTGGCCAAACACTTAGAATCATGTACATGGGGACATTTAAGTAAAAAAAAAACTTAAAGATGAACATTGAACACTGGAGATGAAGAAGGAAGTGTTAGTTTAAGGAAGGGACAGAAAGAGACAATCATCATCATAGAACACCATCATTTTGCTTATTAGGGATGAACTGATAAAGCAATTGATCTTTTCATTTCATTTTCATTTCATTTTTATTTTAAATTCATGTATTTTTTCCCTTTATTTCTGTAAAATACTTCATCGAAGTCCATGTTGAATTGAATTATCCTCTAGATGGCGCTAAATTGGAAACTGTTCCATTATCTCATACCTGAGCTCCGAGTCCTTGGTGTTCAGCAGTTAAGCATGCATGCTGGTTAGAGCGATCACTTTAAATCAGAAATCATAGAGAAGACGCTTCCTCAGATCTGTACTCATGTTGCAGTGAAGCTGAAATAACTGTAATAATCTAATAACTATCTCACTGTGTTGTTTCTGTTTTACAGTTTATTATTTACGGCTCCTATTTCTGCCTTATTGCTCTGATCTTCTTCGCCAGAGGAGTGTACACACTGTACCTGCAGAGGACAAAGCAGAGAGCAACAGATCCTGACACACACAGTGATGGAGAACACGCATACACACATTCAGTCAAACTCTAAACGCTGCAGTTCCTCAGTGATGCGGATCTGAGGGATAAGCAGTGTGAATGCGTTTTCTCATTAAAATAAATTATTGTTGAAGGATATTTAGCCATTTCTTGAAAACCACCCAGAGGCTGTTATGAATCCATATACATTTCCTGATTTGATTTGCGATCACACACAGGTAGAGCGAGACTTTTGCAGATCTGGTTTCACTTGCTGTACTTGCAGCAAGGTTTAATTAGGCTTCATTACCTTTATTTTAAAGAGCGAAGATAAACTTTTATTGGAAAGTCTTCTAAATGAAGCACTTATTTTCAGTAACATTATAGTTACATTTTTAATTCAACTCAACCTTATTTGTATAGCGTGTATAACAATGATCATTGTCGCAAAGCAGCTTTGCATCCTCATTTGGGTGATAACAGATAGCAGGGATTGATCTGCAGTCATACTGTGTGTTAGGAGGCTGGAAGTTCATCTGTATAGTAAAGATCGATCCACCATAGAGAGCAAAAATCCGCTTGCTTGTATTGTATAGTATCATACAGTATGTCCCCTTCATACGTTCCGAGAGCAAGTCCAATTTGTTTGTATGTCCAACAAACTTTGTTTAGGTACTAGGACGCTATACCAATTGTCTATACACAGAATATATACGCTATATATATATATATATATATATATAATGAGCAATGTCTGCCATCTTTTCACCTCGCTCCATTCTCTTAATTATTTTTACTTTTGTCTCCATCGTTATTGCTTGGTGCTTCTTAGGAGTACCAGCTTAATCGCTGCTGCTTTTGGACATCCTGGGCTTGTACTGCCCTTGCAGAGGATGCACGCTTCACTCAGACATGTGATCTAACTTTTGTGATTGAACATGCATATTTCTTTGAAACTTTCTAATTCAAATGTTCATCTGTAGAGGACTTAATGTATCTTATCGTATTGTATTGTATAGTTTAGCTGCTATCCCCTAGTGTTGAGTAATAGGTGTTGCATTATTATTTCTTACCTATTAATGATTTTATTAAAAACATAAATAAAATAATAGGGCATGTATACACCATCTACAGTATAAAGCACTTATCTGCTCATGGTCATAAATATCGAAATGTTTCCAATGGAAACCTTGGGTTGGTTCTTAATTAAGCATAGTACCAGGCACAAACACGTCACACTCCAGCGTAATAGGTGGAGGTTAGAGCACCATAAACAATTAAAAACAAAAAAAAATCAGGGCAAGTTTAAGTACATTAGGAAGAACATTGATTCTCTTATTACAGTGTCCCGTGGAAGTGAGTGTGAAATATTAGTCAGTAAGTGAACATTTTGTCTCTGAATTTAACGTGTTGGAAGCAGAAAAAATGGGGGCATTTAAGGACTTTGTCTCTCTTGTGCAATGTTCATGTGAGTCTGGCCCTTGGTGAGTCTGGCCCTTGTAGTCACCGAGGTGAACCAGGATAAAACAGGAGGAATAAGTGGATAAATGCTAAAAAATAGATAATAAAAATAAGAGTATCCTGTGGGAAGGAATAATGTCATTTAAATACATCAAAATCGTGCATTGAAGAAGACAGATTTTTAGAATACGTGTGTATTCTAAAAAGCATTGGTATATTTATTGATTAATTAATTATTTATCGGCAATTGCTTTATTTAAACCTCCAGCACAGTAGGTGGCGGTAACGAGCCGTAAACTTGCCAACCAACACAAAGAAGAAGCGCTGACTTTTTTTTATAGTGTTTATTAGCCTGCCGCTTTTCTCAGAGTTAATGCTACTTATTTCTGCATGAAAATATTTCTAAAAGCATGTCACCGAAAAACAATAAGTTAAAACTAAAAACCAGTTAATGTTTGAGTTCTGCTTTAAGAATCCAGGTGAGTTAAAGCGAACCGCGCTGGCTGAGCTGCTCGGCTAAAAATCGGTGGCTGAATCCTAAACGCATTTCCTCTCCCTCCGGAAGTGCACTACATAGTGTACGGAATGACGACACGGACGCCATTTTAAGTGCACTGTGAAGCCAATAGGAAGCCGATTGGGATTCAGCCTTGATGAAACGCCCTGTTCAGTATATTAATTAATGATTAATGCTGAATTATAGCGAATCTGTTACTTATAATATATAATAAATAAAGCTGTATTTTTTTCCTTCTGCAGTTAGAGTCGATTTTCAGAGAGTATTGATGATTAGGTAGCTAAGTTTAGTTAGCCAGCATTGCTGAGGGTTATTATTGATATTTTTAAAAATTGTATTTCAGATTTATTCAGCACTCAACACTCTTTAAAAATACTAAAAAAATATCTCAACATTCAATAATAAAGTCAGTCAGAGATGCAAAAATGCATTTCTAACTCCATCACCAAGTCCAGATAAAAGGTGCTGATATATTAGTAGTAATAAACCCAAACCCATGCATTTCAGTATAAATTCCTGCTCAGGTGTGTGAGACTGAAGACAATCTCTTGTGTGAATCTTAAACTGTTCAGACTTTAACCGTAAAGAGTCTTCTCTTTGAATCAGCTCACATACTTCTGTCTATATAAATTCCAGTATCCAAGCATAAATCCCTATTACCTGGAAAACTTAAAATTACAAATTCTGACTCCTTCAATGCATGTTAAACTTCACCACATCCATAGATAGCATCTTTTCTTTCTTTCTTGTTTAACCGCAGTCTGAATCCAGTAGGTTACATTACTGCCAACTGTAGGTCTCATTCTACCTCATACTGCCGGCCTTAAAGCCAACTTTCCATCCCAGCCTTTCTTAAAAAAAACAAAGCCACCTATAGATCTCTCTCTCCTTAGCTTTCCTGACCTTTAAACCTGACTTTCCAGTCCAGTGTTTCTCAAAAACAACATTAAATGCTTCCTTGCCTGATCAGTGACTTCCCATTCTTCTATTTATCTTCTTAAATGAGCTGTTACTATGGAAACAATGCCACATCACAACGAGCACCTTGTACACCTGCGCTACTGTCTGAGCACCTTCTGACCAATCAGAGTGCAGGATTCACCAGGACTGTGCATAAGTAGTGATTAATAAGTGTTCTGTACATCTCATGTCATTAAACACACTGTGTGGTTCAATTAAAGAAAACGTGCAGGAGAACTTTTTTCCAGAATTGGAAATGTTCTTTTTTCAAATAATTAGAAATTTTATTTAAACAATTCTTACTCAATGTCAATCGAAGACACAATAATATGTACTGTAGGTATAATATAATACAGTAATGTACTGTAAGCTGTAAAATTTCTAACATATTGGCAAAGACCCAGACAAAATGTTTTTTGGTTAATACCGTGTATACCAGGGGCCGGCAACCCGCTGCTCCGGAGCCGCATGAGGCTCTTTCATCCCTCTGCTACAGCTCCCTGTGGCTTTGGAAAATAAATAATGAGTTGATGTTGGTCTTTCGGTTGCTCCCAGCAAGGGGTCGCCAAAGCGGATCATCGGTCTGCATATACAAGCTTGGGACAGGTTTTATGCCGAATGCCCTTCCTGGCACAACCCTCCCGTTTTATCCGGGCTTGGGACCGGCACTGCATTCAGTGGCTGCGGTTTGGGCACTGGCTGGAAATCTATACACCTACCACTTGTAAGGTTCCGCCACTAGAGGTCACTGTTTTTATTTTGTAGTTTTTGTTGGCTGACTCAGTTTCCCAGCAGGCAC
>JAOVVA010000052.1:27858299-27870203 GCA_028565275.1 Leiocassis micropogon | reverse complement strand
CACCTCCACATCATTGCATTCAGTTTTTATTCACGATTTGTATAGTGTCCCAACTTTTTTGGAATCCGGTTTGTAGCATTATTCTGCATTTACTGCCAGATAATAAAAGTCTTTAAATCTGCAGGTGTTTCAGTACTTTTGCACAGTTCTGTACACTTCAGCAATAATTAAAGATTGGTTAATTTCACAGTTAGTGTTCAGTATTTAAGTGTGTTGTTTATAGAGCGAGCAGAGCGCTGATTCAGACATGTCACATCCATAACTCCAGTTTATCTGAAATCAGTGACGCAGCTGATTTCAGCAGGAAAAGATCATTTACAATAGTTTTGGTCGTTATGTTTAAAATTGCTGTTAAATATTTAATTATTATTATATTTAAAATATTTAAAAGCATTTAGACCTAATAAGTAGGATTTAAATTCCATGTTGTTTTTTGTTTATCTGACCTGTTTTTAAACCAGAGTGTATCCTAAACGTCGTTAAGCGTGCAGGTTGTGAGTTCCAGCCCAGGAACCTTGACCTTACTTCGTTTTTTTTTTTATTTGTTGCTTTACACATCATGTGCATGTGGAGGGATTGTTATCCCGTGCTGCTATAGGAACATGAACATAGACTTTATCCATTTATATTAAAAAATTAAATATGTTATAGAGAAGTACTCTCTGAGTGTCTTGTGTGTTGATCAGATTTGTGATTAAAGGTTTCTCAGCTACATGAGATTTCCAAATTTCAGAGCCTTCTTCAGTTTGGGAATGGCTCTCCTAAATTGAATAAACACACTTTTTGGCACAAGTGTAATGCTCACTGAGTTGTCTTTAAACCTGCCAGAGATTGTAGTTAACCTGTAGCGCCTCATAAAGGTCCGTCTGTTTAACGTCACATCCATAACGCTGATAAATTGCGAGATTCAGGATGTGAATGATGATCTGTTTGTTTTCAGCTGAAGATATTATATTTATACTTCTGTAAAATGAATTAACTGATACTAAGCTTGTTATTCTTCATCTGATGAACATGTTACACACACACACACATGCTCTCGGGAGCGCCGATCATGTCCGTGCTTGGTTTCGGAATTGTTGTACACCTTCTCTCCTTGCTGAAGCTCGTGTTCTTTATTCTTCTTCAGTTGCAGGTTCTCTTGTTGCCTCGTTGTCCAGAATCGAGTTTCACACAGACGAGGTCGCAGATCATCAGAAAGACACGAGATTAGAAGTGTGTGTATGTATGTGTGTGTGGGTGGGTGTGTGGTTTCTGGCATAAATGTTACTGAAGAATGTCTGAGTGGTTTGTTTTAGTCTTTTACATTAAACGTTCAATACTCCTGGGGTGTTTATAGATCATTACAGAGCTGATCTACAGATCAAAGTTTGAATGTTTATGTTAAAAATGTATATATTAGAATGAAATTGTGTCTCTTAAAGCAGATTACTGCTGTATTTTAGCTATTTTGGGACTAACTGGGGATAACGATGATATTATTATTATTATTAAGTATACTGTATATGGCATGTTGCTGCGTCTGAAGGCCAAACTTCTTACTACATATTTAATGTTTAATAACTCTTTTTCATCACACTTACTTTCCACCAGTTAGAAACATTAGCGATTGATAATCTGTGCCTTAAATATGACTGTCTCCCTGTAAACACTGGAATGTTGTACAGACCTGTCATCTGCTTTCTAATGAACACTTTGTATATGAAAATAAAATAATTCATTGCTTGGTTTAAGTCTTTACTCACTCACTCCCTCACTGTCTATACCACTTTATACTGTATTTAGGGTCGCGGGGGCCTGGACCCTATCCCAGGAGACTTAGGGCATAAGGCAGGGGACACTCTGGACAGGCTGCCAGTCCATCTCAGGGCACACACACACACACACACACACACACACTCACTCACCATGGGAAATTTTGGGGGGAGAAGTTCTGCATGCCTTTGGACTGTCTGAGAAAACCAGGGAACCAGGAGGAAACCCACCAATCATGGGGGGAAGGTGCATACTCCATGCACACAGAGACAGGAATCAAACCCGGTCCCTGGAGGTGCAAGGCAACAGTGCTAACCACGAAGCCACAGCGCCGCCTGTTTAAGTCTTCACATTTCAGTAAATAAATAAAATGCTAACACAATATTTGTGTATAATGTAAATATTTGAACTTTAATTCAAGGGCTTTGAAAAAAGTTTGGCTTTAACCATTCAGGAACTACAGCCATATCTATACACACACACACACACACATTTTAGTAGTTCATAAATAATGGAACAAACTAACATGATTACTACCGTAAGTATTGCGTTTAATACTTGAAAGAAAACCCTTTGCAGTCAACAACTGCCTAAAGTCTGGAATGTTTAAACTTAAATGGTTCAAAAGAACTTAAAATTTAACTTGGAAATGAAATGAAACTGTAACTTACATTAAAACTCAAACTAAACTTTAACTAAAAAAACAAAGTGCTTGATTTCAAACTAAACTTAAATGAGTAAAAACCATGTGTATTGTCGGCGCTCACCGTCAGAGACTGTCAAGTTGTTTTTTAGGTGTTAAATGATAAATTATGCATTTATGGCTCATCACATTCCTTCCTGTTCCTCTTCACTGGCAGGAGAACACGAGTAATGAAGACGCCGGACCACAAAAAGTTTCCTAATTACCACAAAGCAGAAAAATAGTGTCATTGAAACAGTGTCTGCTCGAGGCGTGTCCTAATTAATGGATATTCTAAACTGGGCCTAAAGTTACACTCGAGCTGCTCTGGAACTCTGAGCTTCAGGTTCTCGCAGTTTCGCCGTGGACGTGTGAAACACTTCATCTTTTAGGACTGGATTATCAAGGTTGCAAATTCTTGAGCTGAAATTAAAAGAAATTACTTGATACGTAAATTGGATGGCGAGGTCAGGAGCAGAGGTCATGAATTTGCTCTTGTGTTTTTAAACGGAAAGGTGGATAACGATGGCTAGAAAGGTATCTGGACATGACGCACAAAAGCTTGTGGAGCAATACCGCTCGGAACGAGACGAGGCCCTTCAGCGCGAGAATGCCCTGAAGGAGAAACTGAGACAATACGAATTAAGGACAAAGTCGACTGAGACTGTCAAACAGAAACTCAAAACCCTGATGTCGGAGAACAAAGAGCTGAAGAGGCAGCTGAAAACGCTGAGGACCGAGCTCGGCCTGGAGTCAAGCCCAAACTTTCAAGGCAAAACCACTAAGGATATCATCAACGACCTGCAGGAGAAAGAGCGAGAGTGCAACACGCTGGTGGAAAAGGCTGGAAGGTTGAACCTGACCATTGATGAACTGTCATCCGAGCTGGCCAACGCCGTCACCTCTAAAACTCTGCTGGAGGAAAAAGTTCAGTCGCTTCAGCTCAACCTCAAGGACATGACCAACAACCAGCGACGCCTGCTGAAGCTCTGGGAGGATAAAAAAGCTCAGCGCGAGCCCTTCGTGTTGCCCGCCATCAATCAGAGAACCGCGCAGAAACCGCGGGATCATAAAGTTGTCCAGACAGACATGTCCATCAGCTCCACGCAGATCCTCCCCGCAAACGCCTTTGAAACCAGACAGAGATGGGAACCTGAGAAAAACAGGAACTTAGACAGAAGAAACATTACACTACCCAACGGCAGCGGCTATTCGAAATAAGACCGCAATGCATAAAGAGACATATTTTGCTTCCAAATACTTTGACTTGTCCCAAATGCAAAGGAAATATACTTCCACATACTGTATCAGACTTTCTGTATATGAAGATATGTGTACATTTATT
The DNA here is from genome assembly GCA_028565275.1 of Leiocassis micropogon. Taxonomy (NCBI): domain Eukaryota; kingdom Metazoa; phylum Chordata; class Actinopteri; order Siluriformes; family Bagridae; genus Leiocassis; species Leiocassis micropogon. Next base: position 27,866,421 of record JAOVVA010000052.1, on the reverse strand, counting down.
TTACTTGAATATGGAAGTGAAAGTTTACTTAGAATGCATGTCATTTATTAACATTAGAGACATTTTATTTTGTAATTTTTACTCATAAAACATACAGTATGCAGATGAACAGGGTTTTTGTTTGTTTGATTGATTGTTTGATTGACTGTTTGATTGCATTATTGATTGGTTGATTATTTGTTTGATTGATTGTTTGATTGATTGGTTGGTTGATGGATTGATTATCTTTTTGATTGTTTGATTTATTAATTGGTTAATTGGATATTTGTTTAATGATTGACTGATAAATTATTTGATTGCTTTATTGATTGATTGATTATTTGTTTGATGGATTGATTATATGCTGGATTAAGTGATTGTTTGATTGATACATTTATTGGTTGATTGATTTATTATTTGTTTGTTTGATTGATTGGTTGGTTGATTTTTTTTTAGTTTGTTTGTTTAATTGTTTTTTAGTTTGTTTGATTAATTGTTTTTGCTTGTTTTGTTTTTATACTAATAATTTATGAATGTTATATATATATATATATATATATATATATATATATATCTCATAAAAAATTGTCATAAAAGGTCAATAAAAAGTGCAAAAAAGCCCTTTTAAATTAAATTAATTTTAATTTAATAGTTTTTTTTAAATATATTTTTGCTCAGGCACTCTCTGTAGCCGCCCTATCTCCCCCTCCCCCTGCCCGGGGTCCTCACGGGGCCTTCGAATGAGTGGCGCGGAATGTCGCACAATCACGCTCCCGTTTCTGAAAGCTCAGTGTGGAAATGTGAAATTCTTTAAAGCGTAAAGTTTATTTTTTTATATATTTATCGTTTAAAATGTTTTCTTTTCGTCAGAGCTGCTGGTTTATAAGGAAGGTAAGGATTATTTCCAGAGGTTTAGCTGAGATTCAGGTCAATTCAAGTTGTAAATAAGGGGAAATTAAGGAAATAGAAGAATAATCATCATCATTAATATGTACATATCATAATAATATTAATAATAAAACATTAAATTAATTAATATCACATAACACAAGATGTGTGTATAAAAATCTCATTGTTTAAAGTATGTCAGACTTTAAAAGCTGGAATTTGTACTGCAGTAAACAGATTAATATCTACTGTTGTAATGATTATTGTGTGTTTTAGGAAGTGTTTAGTGATGTTAGGTTGAAGTGTGTGTGAGCGAGAGAGAGAGAGAGAGAAAGAAATGTGTGTATTCTGCTGTCATTATGAGAACATATGTTATTATTATTATAAACCATACAAATGTTTTAAATGTACAGATAACACCATAAAAGGTGTGTGTGTGTGTGTGTGTGTGTGTGTGTGTGTGTTTGTGTTTCAGGTGCTGAGATGGAGAGCTGTAGCGAGTATAGTGTGGTCAGTGCTGCTGCTGCCTCCCATCATCTGTCTGCTCGTCTTCTTCATCAGATTCAGTGTGTTTCATCCCACACACTGGCTCTTAGGTACACACACACACACACACTAAGGATAAGAATCACCAGTCACCTCCTGATACAATATCCTGATACCTCAGTGCCGATTTGATAAGATTCCGATTCTATAAGTCTCACGATTTTATAAAGATCCCGATTCAATATTAGATTTTTCAGCTAAGATTTTTCTATTTGTTTCTCATGTTTTATTCATCTCTCTCTCTCTCTCTCTCTCTCTCTCTGTGTGCGCGTGTTTACAGGATGTCTGGGTTTGCTCACAGAGGCGAGTATGGTTTTCTCTGTCTTCCTCCTCTGTGCAGCTGTTATTTTCCTCGCCTTCTTCAACCTGCAGTATTACACGGGTCAGAACTCCTGCCTGCTGCACACACTGTCATCATCATCATCATCATCATCACACACAGGAAGTGCCCAGGCTGATTATGTGTTTGTTTCTTGTTTCCCAGTTGTTCCCTCCATCCCGTGCTCTCGGGTGGCGCTCCTGGCTGAAGTGCTCCACCCTCGCCGGTGTCTTCACTCTCTGGTGCACTGCTCAGCCGGCATGCTGCTCATGTGGTGTGTGTGCGTCATGGCCGGCGGACGCTATCAGATGCTCCACTCTCCCTGCGTACACAGCGAGAGGTGATCTCTCTCTCTCTCACACACACACACCCTCGATTTATTACAGTTCCTCAACTGTTTTAAATCTCAGTTTGTGAGATAAAAAGATAAGAAACAGTAGGACTGAGACTCGCCACTGACCAGTTGATACAGTGTTATCACGATACCTTGCTGTGCTGCCTGCCAGTGTGTGAACAGTTTAGGATCATAGAGGAACTGCAACATTTTACCACCTCAAATGCAAACTTATATAAATAAACAAAAATGTTTGATAAAAATAATAATAATAATTTGGAGTCAATGTGGTGAAAACTTTTTTTTTTTTTTAGTTATTTTTTTATAAATGAGCATCATATGCAAATTTAAAAAAATCAAGAAAATTGCTGATCTAATTATTATTTTTCTAAAAAAAATTTTTTTATACAATTTAATATTTTTATACCAGAGAGAGAAGCATGTAAAGAATGTATACAGTAAATGGTTTTTTTTTTTTTTTTAGGCATTTAGGGAAAATTAATTATGTAATTGTTGAAAAGATATATTTTTTTCCTCTTCTGCTTCGTATTATTATTATTATTATTATTATTAATCAGTCCTTGTACAGATGTTTCAGTCTGTAAAGTTTTTCATACACAAACAGTCCTGTGCAAAGACCCTTTCGCCTTTCTTCATATGAAATAAAATAAGATTTAGATGAAAACAATTGGAACAAATGTGTTACTGCGACAGGCTGCGAAGTGCCTAAAGATACAGTTTAAAAACTGGTAGTTTATGTAACAACCTCAGCAGCGACCTCATTTCAGTACCAACCATTCAGCACGGGCAGTATATTAATCACCGGTCTCATCAGCTGCACCTGTTTCTCTCTGGTTCATGCTTTAACTTGGCTTTAACTTAGATGGGCTTTTTTATGCTAGAATGAAACAAAACGTTCCTCTGAAACTGAAAAAGTCCTCCAGGAAGCGAGAACTGTTCAAGTCCTCATTAAAGATACCAGAAACCAGAAACCAGAAATGAAGGAATGAGGCGGTCAAAACTTTTTCACAGTACTGTACATCATCTTGAAGTGTCTAAATTTTTCATTAGAACTATTCCGGAGCAGAGACAGTGTTCTGTATAACGCAGAGGTACAGCATGCTTAATTAATACACGTTAATGTGGACATCAGAACCTTCCTATCAGATGTCCTCACGCCACCGTGTCCTCACGCTGCCTGGTATCACTGGAGATTTCTTTACATTAAGTGATGTATATGAAGTCAAAATGTTGACCTGTGTGTGCTTGTGTGTGTGTTTGCTCCACAGTGCCAGCGTTGGTGTGTGTCTGAACGAGTATCACGTGTTCATGCTGCTGGCTGGAGCGTTTATGGGCTACTCTTACAGCTTACTGGGCGTCGTCCAAAACATCCACTACGTCTCCTTTCACATCATACAGGTACATACAGGCTTTTCATTTGAAAAATAATAATTGTTCACCCTAACTTGTCCTGGATGTTTGTTTTCGTGTACTTGGTCAGGAGGAGGAAAAAAAAAAAAAAGCAAGTGAATTATTTATTTCTGTTTAAGCGTGCAGAGACGCACAAGCAAGCGTGATCATGTGGTGGTGTGACCTGGGTTTTTTTTTGTTTTTTTTTAACGAGCCAGTGTTGCACGTCAGAGCACTTGAGTCGTGCGAGCCCTGAGACACGAGCACTCCCATTCTCCTCCTTCACTATTTTTCTCAGTCAGATTTGATTTGTGAGCGTTATAGAGTCAGACTCTGGTGATTGCCGTCACGTCTGATGATTTAAAACATCCATGGTGTGCCTCTTGTGGTCCTAAAAATTATAAATAACATCCAGAACACGCATTTCTGTTAGTTTAAGACTGTTGTTCATTCCCTGTGCGCTGTATATCTAGCGTAGCCTCATGAACTTTCAGCACAAATCAACAAATTAAATAAAATCTGCATTTTTTTTCTGTCTTTTAAAAAAAAAATTTCTTTCTTTAAACTTGTTTGATAGTCTTTTTTTGTTTTTAAATGTATATAATTTTCCAGTCATGCAACACTGCTAAGTGACAAATTGCTGTAATTTGGTTGTAAAAAAGTCTTAAAGATTATATATTTTATTCTTATTCACTTTTTGGAAACCTAATTAGTTAGTTAATTTATTTAGAGCTAGTGACTAGCAGCTGAAGTCAGCATGTAACCAAACATTTCCAGATGTCTGGCCACGCCCCCTTTCTCACCTCTGTCAGTGTCACTCCACCGCTAATGGTGTATAAAATGTGTGTGTGTGTGTGTGTGTGTGTGTTGCAGCAATATAAGTACATGCGCTTTAAAGGCTCAGCATGGTGGCTGGTGAAGTGCAGCGCTATTCAGTCTCTATATTCTGTCAGGAATTACGTCGTCCTCTATTTTCTCTTTGGTGAGTAATAATAAAAGCACTTTAAACGTCAAAAAAACCTTCTTTTTTTCTTAACTGTTTGTCTTTGATCTTGTAGGACACATCCCCAGGAAGTGGATCTGCAACACACTGAGTCTGCACCTAGACAGGTTCGATACTGAGCTAAGACGAACTCCGATGTCATTTTACACTTGTGTTCCATCAGATAACTGTACCAGTCGTGTCTGCCCACTAGGGGCTCCATCAATCTGTTACTCCTTTACAAGTGTTAATTTTCTCTCTCAGAGCAGGAGAGTATAAGGATGAGGCAAAACCACGGTTAAAATGTTTTCAAATTCTCTCTGTGTGTTTCAGTTCTGTGAGCTCTCTCGACTCGTTCGGAGGACTGTGTGATGTGTTGTTGTTCTATCAGCTGTGGATCAGTGGAACCTTCCTGCTGCTCACCTGGAACCTCACCGTGCTGCTCTTCAGGATCTACGCCACAGAGGTACACGGCAGCCAGCTCACTTCCTAACGCTGTGTTTTTACAGACTACAGGACGCTGGTATGGGTTTCACAGAGAAGACATCTGTGTGTAGTCGTTTCTGCCTTAGCCGGAGTGTAGGACGCTTAGTGTAGAAATTTAATTTGTTGTTCGTTTAAGTCAAATTTTGGTCATTTAGATTAAATCAAATAGCACTTAAGTTTAGTCATTTGGTTTAGTTTTAGTTAAATTATAGTCAAATTGTAGTCATTTGAATTAGCTTTAGTGGAATTGTAGTTATTTGTATTAGCTTTAAACTAATTTTAGTCATTTTGGTTAGCTTTAGACAAATTATAAAATTGAACTAGACTAACTGGTCAAATGATTAATAGTTTAGTTATAGTCAAATTTAAGTAATTGGATCACTTAGTCCAGTTCAATTCAATCATAGTCATAGACAAATTTTGGTCTTTTAATTGAGTGATCGTGTTAGATTATTTGTTTTATTCATTTAATTTAATTTTTAATTCTAATTAGAATTTAATTTCTCAATTTTAGTCAAATTTGTTAATACAGTGGAACCTTGGATTACGAGCATAATTCGTTCCAAAGTGGGCTCGTATTCCAAAACACTCGTAAACCAAATTAAATTTTCCCATAAGCAATAATACAAAAGTAAATTATTTGTTCCACAGCCCAAAAAAATTAATACATAAAAAGAATTGATACAAAATATAAGGTGAAAAAAAAAATAACCTGCACTTTACCTTTAAAAAAAGTAAAAATAAATCCAGACAGATAAGTGTTTCTGCTTACGCGCGCAGCCATTACACACACACACACACACATTAACGGAAAGACTGTTTTATCGGAAAAATTAGCAAGGAACATCGCTAATTTTTCACTTCACCTCTGAAAAGAATCACGACAGAGCAGAGTTTCTGTGTAGGGCAGAGAATGTGTGTGTGCGCGTGTGTGTAAAGGCGAGAGAGTGTGTGTGGGTGCAGGTGAAGAAGCACGGTGTCAAATTATGCGCACACACATAAACGACTAACGACAGGCTGATACAGAGAGGGAGAGAGAAAATGGATTCTTACCCTCTAATGAGACTTGCTTTTGCTTTATCCGCGCGTACACACGTGTGTTATAAGAAAGAGTACACGCACGCTGTACACACACGCTTAAAAACACATAATAAGATATGTTTTACGGGCACACAAATGGTCACCGTGTTATAGTAAACAGTACACGCGTGCACGGATGTTAATTATACCAGTAAGAGACGAGCACTAAGACCCAGCAGGGATGACCCACAATTCCGCAGCACAAGAGAGAGAAAAACCATTGGCTCAGTTGTGATCATGTGACGTTCAGCGTCAAAACAAGAAGCACATGCTTCTAATTCATGACACTCGGTACTCGTAAACCAAGACTTGCTCGTTTTCCAAGTCAAAATTTATTAAAAATCTTTGCTCGTCTTGCGGAACACTCACAAACCGCGTTACTCGCAATCTGAGGTTCCACTGTATTAGTAATTTTAGTAGTTTAAACAAAATTTTGTGCTAAAAAGTTAGTCATGTGATTTAATGAAAAACAGCAGTTGAGTTGATCAATAAAAACTGAGTTAGTGGTATGCTAGTCCTAGCTGGTAAGTAGAAATAAAACCGCTATGGAAACGCATGTTCCAAAAAAAGGTACAATTTTGAGATTTTTATTTAGTTGCGATTGAGTTTGTTCTAAATCCGCTCTTATTGGTTAGCCATACAGTTTTCCGGTGCAGTCGTCATTCGCCGAGGATGCAGAAGAGTGCCTTCCTAAAGTCCTGACTGAAAATAACGTCTTGATCATGAAGGTATGTCCCATTGCTAAAATCTTAAAAAAAAAAACATTCTTCTTTTTTTCTTTTTAACCCAATAATCAATTTTTTCTTCTTTTATTTTTTGTTTGTGGTGTTAGTTTCTGGCTCTGCAGGATTTGGCGTTGCTTTCCCAGCATTCCCCTTCACGCAGACAGGAAGTCTTCAGCCTCAGTCAGCCAGGTAACGCTGCTCCTCTGGGTGTTGAGCACTAAGCTAATATGCTGTGTCTAGCTAAAATATAATAATAATTCTGCATTTGTACTTAGCGAAAGAGATACAGAAACATCCGGACCATCCACATTTCCCTCAGATGGGTCTGTTAGTAATTCAGAAAACGCACAGAATGACAGTAAAATCATGGTAACTAGATTTGGCATCAAATGCTAACCAGACTATATTGTGCAATGACATTATTGTGTTAGAAATTATGATACATATTGTATTATCACAGCTGGATGAAAATTTTGTTCGTCAAAATGTGTTGTTAATAAATTCAAGAAAACTAGTAAGACAGAACGGGAGATCTGGATTAGCTGTCGCTATTTAGGTGTAATAACACTAGTCCTGTACATTTCCTCAGGACTTAACCAGCATATCTGAGGTAAAAGTGGACATTCCGAATAATTCTGTATAGTTTCCATGGTTACGGCGTGCTTGGTGTCTGTGATAAAAGTTATAGAAACAATTAAAAACAACTCAGTTAAAGCAAGCTGTTGGGTGAGTTGGATTAGCTGTAGATGCTAATCATTCTGTGCCCTTTCTCATGATTTAGCCAGCGCGTCTGAGGTAATTGTTAGTGTTCCGGATAATTCTATGTTGTTCCCATGGTTACTGGTTAAAAGGGTTTAATGTCTTAACCTAATTCTTTTCCTCATTGATATTTAGTGTCTGTGTTTCACAATTACCTAGCATTGTGTGTGTGTGTCTGTAGGTGGTCACCCTCACAACTGGAACGCTATCAGTAAGGAGTGTGTGTCCCTGCTGAGTGACTTAACGCAGCGTCTCATCGCTTATCACGACGTCGTGGCGTCTAACGGCAGAGCGAAACCACCGTCTGAGAAAAGTGACTCCAGATCCAGCTCCTCATCCTGCTCGGGTATCGCACACACACACACACACACACACACACACACACTTGGGTGGGGTTGGGGGGGCTGGGGGGCGCTAATATTTCCTTTTCATTATTAGCAATATCAGACCAACACATCTAACCAAAAAACAACAAACATTCATCCATTTATTTATTTACAGTGGGGCAAAAAAGTATTTATTCAGCCACCAATTGTTCAAGTTCTCCCACTTAAAAAGATGAGAGAGGTCTGTAATTTTCATCATAGGTATACCTCAACTATGAGAGACAAAAT
>JAOVVA010000052.1:27738254-27757228 GCA_028565275.1 Leiocassis micropogon | reverse complement strand
TGTGTGTGTGTGTGTGTGTGTGTGTGTGTGTGTGTGTGTGTGTGTGTGTGTGAGTGAGAGAGAGAGAGAGAGAGAGCAGTATTCTTGCACAGTACACAGTAATAGTCATTGATTAATTCTCTGTAACAGCAGCTCTGACTATAGCGCAGGGTACGTATATATTAATGCTATCTCTGATACATTATTGTTTCCATGGTAACGATGCATTCACAGGGACGAGTACAGTACATGCTCCACTGATGAGACACAATAATTAAAAGTTTTTACATTTTTCTCCATGTCTGCATTAATGAAATCTTTGGGCATTTAAAAAGATTTTTTGTAAGCAGATTTGGAAATTCTGAGTGTGAGAGTACGGTTAGTCAGCAAGGCCAAACGTCTCAGAGTGTGTATCGCTCTTTTAAAATGTCCCGTCGACCTTTACGGTAAAGTCAGGTGACGAGGTCTTTCCCACACTAAACCCATCAGCAGCAGTGTTTAACCCGCACCGCTTATCACCGCTCCGTCACCTGCTCCTGTTGTCCCAGTAATCTACTTATACTTTATTTTATTTATTTATGCTAAAAATGAACGTATGTTTTTTATTTTCTGTGTCACATGAATGACGCTCTAACGCATGCTTTATATGGCTGCAGTTTATTTTATTACTGACAGGCAGAACTTTACATTGTTACACTGTCTTCTCAATTTTTATTTCGTTATTGTTCATTTGTTTACTTTATTTGTATTGTCCTTGTTGAAGATGAAATAAAGCTTTATATTGAAAAAAAACATTTCAAAGACAGGAAGGAGAAGAAAATGTATAGAAATGGAAGAGAGAGATGGATTAAATCCAAAAAACATGAAGGAATATAAACTTTCCTATTATACTGCACTTCACTGTTTTTTTTTATCTTTCTTTAAATTTTTAGTGAACAGTCACAAACTAATTATTAATGAGTTAATTTTTTTCTCGTCATTTCCACTGAATTCATTAGAATAGATTCTAAAATCACTTCATGACTTTCATTTCCAGAGAAACATTCAGATCCAGATGAGTCACTTACTGAATCATTTACTAATTATCTGTGTGTAATTTACAAATTACTTATTATTTGTATTTTATTTTTTTATATTTTTATAGTCTCTCTATCTATCTATCTATCTATCTATCTATAATAATGATAATTAATGTATTTATTCATATTCTTATGCTTGGTTTATTCTTCGACTCCAGGACTCTCTTTATGTTTTTCATTCTTTTGTCTATTTTATGTCTTTATTTTTATCACCTTGTATATTTTAGTAATTGATTTATTTATTCACACATTCATTTCTTTCTTTCTTTTTTCATTGTTTCTATCATTGTTTCTATCTTTCCTTTTTTCTGTCTTTTGTTGGTTCTTTCTGTCTTCTTGCCTTTCGCTCTTCCTTCCTTTCTTTGTGCACTGCAGTTTCTCTGTTAGGGAAGGTGTGTCTCACTTTATTTTTTCTTTCCCCTTTTCGCTTCTTTTACTTTTTAGTTTTTTTCTTTCTATTTTTCTTTCTTTCTTTCTTTCTTTCTTTCTGTTATTTATTCCCTCGCTCTTTTCCTCCACGGTGTTTATGAGAATATTATGGGTTGTTAATCCAAGGTTTCTGTATCAGTAATCTTAAATCTTAAAAAAGTAATCTTGCTTTTTTTTTCTCCTGACCTTCTGCTGCTGTTTTTCTTCACTGTAGATCGATTTCTGGCTCTGAAACTCAGGCTGTGTAAATTAATCTGTTTGTTATTAAATTTTAGAAAAGATAAGCTTGTGTGGACAAGTGACACACACGCACACACGCACGCACACGCACACGCGCGCACGCACACACACACACACACACACACACACAGTGGTTTCAGTTGACTGAATGGGTATGGTTTTGAATGTTTTAAGTGAAGTAAGTTCTGTAAGATAAAACTCTTACAGAACGTGTGTGTGTGTGTGTGTGTGTGTGTGTGTGTGTGTGTGTGCATGCACCACCTGTCCAGCCCCACCTGTCAGGGGCATTGTGGGTGAACAATAGCAGGTGTGTGTGTGTGTGCGTGTGTGTGTGTGAGCGGGTGTGTTTCAGCTCACCTGCTGCTGTCAGTGGTGTCAGGTGACGCCCCCCAAAGGAAGTGATTGGTCAGCGAGCAGGGCCGGGTGCAGGGGTCAAAGGTCAGAGTCATGGTACAGGTCAGGGTTTAACCCGTGTATGTGTTTTTACTCTTGCAGATGCAGCAGATGGTGAACTCGGACTCGCGGTACGGCGGCCGTCCTCACGGCGACGCTCTTAGACACAGAACACCGTCAGGAATGGCTCCTCAGGGTCAGCTGACCTCCGTCAGCCAATCACAGCTCGGTACTCAGCTGGCATTGAGCGGGAGTAACGGGAACGCTGGCGGCGCTCACGGCTCACCGTCTCCTCCCGAGAGCAAGTCAGCCACACCCTCTCCTTCCAGCTCCGTCCATGAGGATGACACCGACGAGACTCTCAAGGTCACACACACACACACACACACACACAGAGTCATTAAGACTTGTATTAAAGATGTGAACTGTGCGAACTTTTTCCCCTCCCTGACTCTTTCAGGTTTTAATTTTTACGTGGTTTTGATCCTCAGAGTGGAGCGGAGAAGAGAGCAGCTACAGATGTGGCCAAGAAACCCAAAACTCCCAAGAAGAAGAAGAAGAAAGACCCGAACGAGCCTCAGAAACCCGTCTCGGCATACGCTCTGTTCTTCAGAGACACGCAGGCCGCCATCAAGGGCCAGAACCCCAACGCCACCTTCGGAGAAGTGTCCAAGATCGTGGCCTCCATGTGGGACGGCCTGGGGGAGGAGCAGAAACAGGTTCTCCAATCATCTCCTTCCTTCTTTATTATACACTCTCCTATTTACTTAACATGTTACTCACAAGGTTTAATCATAAACTCCTAATTTCTAACCTCTGACCCCTACTCCCTAATCTCTAACCTCTGATCCCTACTCCCTAATCTCTAACCTCTGACCCCTACTCCCTAATCTCTAACCTCTGACCCCTACTCCCTAATCTCTAACCTCTGATCCCTACTCCCTAATCTCTAACCCCTTTCCACCAATGCCTAACCCCTAATACCTCACTGCTAATGCATGGCCTCTAAACTCTAATCCCCTAATCCATGATCTTTAACGCCGAACCCATAATCTTCATCTCTAATCTCTATCCCCTGTTGCCCAATTCTGATCTCAAACCTCAACTCTCTCCTAGTCTCATAATGCTAAAACTCTACTGTATATCTCTATCTTCTAATCCCTAACTCCTAATCTATATCCCCTAATCTCTAGCACCTAATCTATACATCTTTAATCCCTAGACTTTACCTTTAATGCCAAACATCTGATTTCTATCCTAAAATCCATATTTTTATAACCCCTTAATCTGTATCTTCTAATCAATGTCCTCTAATCCCTAACTCAAAACCTGTGTCCACTAAAATCTTCTCCTAATGCACAGTCCCGCATCTCTGTCCCCACGTCTTTAACTCCTATTTTACATCTCCTTATTTCTGTCTCCTAATCTGTATCCTCTAATACCTGATCTATATCCGTTAATTCCTAATTTAAAATTTCCATTAAGAACAAGCAAAGATTATAATAAGAAAGCACTTAAGTTTAAGTTAAAAACAATTTAATATTGATATCCATCAATAAACACCTTTTTAAACACCTTTTTTTTCTTTTTAAGAAAAACAAGATTTTTATTAGAAGGCTTTATTAATAAAACAGTCAAATCCAAAGTTAATCTGTTCACTTTTGATAATTTCCCTTTTAACTTTTAGCCTGTCTAAAATGCAAACCAATACTGGTTTAGAGGGACAGCCCCTATTTGGGGGGAGAAGAAACACGGTTAAAATAATGACACCTTTTCACCAAGTAAGTGCAAAGAAACAAACAAAAAAAAAAAAAACATGTTATCGTAGATCTAACAGTGTGTTTTGTTGTGGTCTGGTTTGGTTTTGCACAAAATGAAACACACTGATCTGCTGTAAGTTTTGTTTCAGGTGTGTGTTAGAGCAGAAATGAATAATCCAGGGTACAATACAGCCGTTTCACTGATTTATCATCGCTCTGTCAGGATGTTTATGACGGGGTGTTTCTCTGATAAAAAAAGAACGGCGTGTTCTTCTGTGTTCTCGGTGCGTCTCTGATGATGGAGGCAATAAACACTGATATACTGATGAGCAAATAACACACACACGCACACATGTAAATACACATGCACACACGATTGAGTTGCTGGAATATCTCTATCCCAGACTGATGAATGTTCCATCTTTTCCATCAGTAAGATGATCCTGTCTAGACGCCATCAGGTTTGTTTATTTTGGGCAGGGGTGTGTCCTGGTGTATCCTGATTAATACACTAATTACGCATATGGAATCAAATCAGAGCTCTTGACGCGGATCAGGACGACTTCATAATGATTTGCGTCTGTGTTTTTTTTCTTCATCTCAGGTGTATAAGAAGAAGACGGAGACGGCGAAGAAGGAGTACCTGAAACAACTGGCTGCTTACAGAGCCACGCTCGTCTCACAGGTATATACTGTATATAAACTCTCAGGGATCAACACTGTACGGCCTCAGGGTTCTCAGGCTCTGTCCTGCAGCTGTGTGTGTGTGTGTGTTAGTGTTAATGCCGGTCGTTGATGTTCTTGTAGAGTTACAGCGAGCCGGGAGAGGTGAAGGTGTCCCAGCCGTCTCACATGCTCGGTCCCAAGCCACCGTCGTACCAGTCACATCCAGGGCTCTACATGGCTCCTCCGTACCCCCAGCAGCCTCATCTGCCCCCCATGCAGCCTGGACTAGGGCGGGGCGGCGTCTCTAGGCCCGGCGCCAACCTCAGCATGGGCAACATGGCGGCTACGACGCCCCCTCCTCTTCAGATCAGCCCCCCGCTACACCAGCACATCGGCCTGCAGCAGCAGATGGGAAGCCACACCATGCAACTGCACTCACCTTCTATGGCCCAGGTGACCACACACACACACACACACACACACAAACACGGCCTTAATCATGGTCTCTACACAAACAGGCCACTGTCACGTCTTTCTCATTATCATCCTGGAGCCAACGTTCTCTTTCTTGCCAGCATTTTGGATCTAGTTTGGCCATTTTACACAAATAATGCAGAACATTAATGCTTCATTAACATTAATATTTTCCTGCAAAAGAACGTAGAAAAATTACAGCAAGTCCTAGACAAGGGCAACAGTTTTTAAAACACTTTACACCGACAATGTTAGCTCGTGTATTAAGCTTCTTAAATCCACTGAAGCTTGCTGAATATTAAAAAAAAGAATTGATGTTTATGAGAAACTAAAGGTCACCGCGTGTGATTGATGCGAGCACTAGGAGCTGTATTGTGCTGTATTGCTGCTCGCTGTAACTCTACAGGAACATCAACGACCGGCAGCATGTTGTGAGAATGTTAGATCGGAGTGGCGAGTGAGTCATGCGAGATTGTTCTATGAAGCTGTCAGAGGTTTAATTAAGTGCAAAACACTAATATAGACACAGCTACGAGTGTGAGGTACGAGGAAGAGGTAAGAGGATGAGCTACGAGTTCAGGGTGTGAGGTATGAAGATGAGCTATGAGGGTGAGTTCTGAGGGTGGGATGAGGGTGAGAGACGAGTGTGAGAGACGAGTGTGAGAGACGAGTGTGAGAGACGAGAATGTTAGTAAGTAAAATAGGAAAAAATTATCATACATTTCTCATACACCCCTCACACACACACACACACACAATAAAATGAATAAGGCAAAACTAATTAAAGAGTGAATGACTCCCTTTTGACATTACAGTCATAATAGAGTTATTGTCTCTACTTTCTGATCTGTGTGTGTGTGTGTGTGTGTGTGTGTGCTCAGAGCAAGGCATTCCATGATGAACTAAGGAGAAGTCCAAAGGCTTAGAACACACACACACTCACACGGTAGAGCAGCATTTCCCAAAATGTGAAGACAAGCAGTAAGAGTTAATTTATGCCAAATAAATAAAAAGATCAATTTTCTAATTAAGTTTGAAATGACCATAAAATGTTTGATTTAAAAGGTCATCAGGAGATTTTCAGTTGAAGCCGAGCCGCTGGGTTCTTAAGTTTAGGGAAGGCTGCTATAGAGAAAAAAAAAACTACAACAGCGGGCAAGAAGAATTAAAACTAAACACACAATAAAACTACAGATTAACAAGATAATATTTACAGATTTACAGTGCAGGATTAGAGATTAACACTAAATTTACAGATTTACAGTAAAAATTTACGGATTAACACGATAACATTGGGAGATTTACAGTACAGGATTACAGATTAACATAATTATTTACACGTTTAAAGGACATGTTTACAGATTAACAGTAAATGTACAGGACCTCACTGTCCTCATATGAGGACAACGCATTGTCTTCCACCTAAGCTATGTGTATGTCCTTGTAAGATCCTCATATGAAGACTGTTGGACAATAAACTGAAACGAAATGACGTTGTGTCTCTGGAGTCAATGAGATGAGCAAAGTAAGTTAACAGTTCAGATTTAAAGGAAATATCGTTTGGATTAAAAGTAAAGTATAAAGAGATTGACAGGGGAAGTGTACAGAGGACAGATGTAGAGATGAGATTTATATTCCTGAATGTTTCTGTGCAGTGTACTCCTGTATACATGTACAGTGGACATTCAGAGACTTTACAGGTTTACAAGTCGTTCTTTCTTCTTTGTTACACACACGATACACACAAATTCCTTTTTTTTTTTTTTTTTTTTTTTTTTATATATTACGCCCCCTAGCTCCCTACAGTCTGTTTGGCAAAAACCCGAGTGTGTAGAGTTGTGTTGTTGCATTTTTATCAGCTAATCGACATCCATCAGTCCCGTGAGTTAAGCACACCTACAGTAGTCGAAGTCGTGTTAAGTGTTATCTTTTGTTATTGGCTTCTTTTTTTGTGATCCTGTGAAAAGCATGCTGGGAAACATCTCCACACATCTCCACACATTTCCACATATTTCCAGTTGAAACAGTTCCCATAAAAGAAAGAACGAAAAACACTGTAAAACCTTCTTATTTGAATATGAAAGCCTATTGAAGGCGAATTGTGGTTCCCTTTTCATTTTGAGGACTGTATGTAACAGAAGAGCAACTACTTGAATTTAAAAAAAAAAAAAAATTCCCTCATCTGCCTAATGAATTGAGGTGACGGATGATTATTGTTAAAAGTGAGGGGGGAAAAAACTACAGATGATTAATGATTTTATCTGAAAAAGAAAAACAGATTTAGATTTGTGTGTCAGTATTTCAGAGGATGTTAAACCTGGATTTTCTTCTTTTCTCTAATGTGTGTGTGCGCGCGCGCGTGTGTTAAGCCCTTCGTAGCAGCACAGCTTTTAATCCGAAGTCTAGCAATAATCCACATTTTACTTTTTTTTTTTTTGCATATTTGTTGAGCGGAGAAAAAAAAAAGAAAGCAAACGATGGCGGTTCAACTTTTTTAGCTGTGAAAGAGGACGGGAAGGAGAAATCGGGGTGGAGGGTGAAGTGACACAAAAGGGCAGATGGAGTCTTTGTGTCAGACCGAGGGAGAAGAATTTGAGGAACAGTGCATGAATAGGTAGAATCTCTGGAGGGGGAGGAGGAGAAAGAGAGTGGAAAAAATTGCAGCCACCTGCTGTCATGCTCTTTCAGTCAGATTCTCTTGTGTACCGCCGAGATTAGCTTCCCTTTCACACGCACTCGTTCTCAGGAGCGCAGGAAAAAAAAAAAGTCTTCACATTTGAATATCTGCTTCGTACCCGCTTCCCAGCATGCACTCGGGTGCACTGATGTACTGCTTTTGTAAATTCGCATGTCTGTTTTCAAAACGAAACATACTTTAAAAAAATTAAATTACAGGAATTGCTTTAAAGGTGCGGTTTGTAATAATAATAATAATAATAATAATAATAATAATAATAATAAATCCTAGGCCTGTCAGAATCACATTCCCTAATTAGTTATAATTATTAAAACTATTTTACACAGATTTGAAATATTGATACAAAATAAATTAGGCTAGTTCATTCTTTTTAAGCTTTTTTTTTCCTTTTTTCTGGCCCTGAAATTAGCTCCGCCCTTTAATGGACCACAGGCAACCCATAAATCTTGTGTAGGTTCAGAACAGCAGGAGGGATTATGTACTGAATCAAAAAAAAAATAAAAATCAATGCAGTCTTCATCAAAGCCCGTAGAGGGCGCTAACATTACAGTCTCCTGAATAGTCTCTCTACATCGACTCAGAGGAAACCACTATCCACCGTCTTTTACATACACAACTTGAGAGTTTGTTGTGATTGGCCAGTGCTGCCTTGATTGACAGGAGATATTATTATTATTATTATTATTATTATTATTATTATTATTATTATTATATACTCTTTAGTCCCACCTGCGGTTTACACTCCTGGAGAGGAGATTAGCATGTTGGTGTGGTTTTGTGTCTGTAGTGCTACTACTACAGTTATGGGAAGGTTGTGTGAAGGTACCCTGTCACTATGGTAACTCATGGTAACGCTGACACACCAGCATTATTTATTAAAGCGCTTTTAATGTTAACGTTAATATGACATATGACAAAGCTGTCTTTAGTTTTATTATTATTCATTTATGGAGCATTTTGTGTGTGTGTTTATGACTGTGTGTCTTTATAAGTGTTTGTATGTGTTTATATCAGTGTGTGTGTATGTAACTGTGTGTGTGTGTGTGTGTGTGTGTGTGTGTGTGTGTGTGTGTGTAATCCTGTTCCTGTGTTGTGTCTCTCTCAGGGTTTTCCTCTCCAGGCCGAGTATCAGAGTTTGATCAGTGTCTCTCCCTCCATGGATTATCGCTCCGGCTGCAGGACCGGCCCGGCTCAGGGGCTCGACTGGACCACCGAGTACTGCACTAACGGGTCAGACACACACACACACACATACACACTCAAATATAGTCATAGAAACACACACAAAACACAATCACTCACACACTCAAACACAAATATAGTAACACACTAAAACACAACACTGTCATATAAACAGTCATGAGGACAGAGAGAGAAAAGATAAATTTATTGATCATATAATTAATTTAAAAATAAAGTTAACGTGACTTATCTGTGTGTGTGTGTGTGTGTGTGTGTGTGTTCCACAGTGCTCTGCAGAGAGATAAAGCTCTGTATCTGACCTGATTGAGACCAGCCTGAAAACTCCTGCAGGAACCAAGAGGCAGTCCATACTCCTCACAGTGACGGATACACACCTCCTGTTCACTTACACACACACACACACACACACACACCACACACCACACACCACACACACACACACACACCCTCCACACACAGATCTGTATATGTGTGTGTGTATACGTGCGAGTGTTGCTCTTTCCTCATCACTCGCTCTGTAACAGAACCATCTCGTTCTGGGTTCTTTTGGGGACGATTAGGATGTAAATTGTAGGATAAAGTGTCACTTTAATTCCAGTCGCAGGGCTTCAATTAACGGCCCTCATTAACGAAGTGACCCGAGTCAAACTGTGAGTCTGTCAGTCGTAAAGCACTTACTGCTCCGTCGCTAAATTAAATAAATAAATGAATGAATGAATGAATGAATCGCATCTCAAAGACAGAAGGACACACAAGCCACCTATTATTATTATTATTATTATTATTAGTTAATAGTTTATCTTTATCTCTATTAAATCAAATAAAACAAATAACAATAAAAGCATGGACTTGAACCCGTGACGTGAGGATCATCTGAACCTTCATTACACTGTGAGTGTGTGAATAAAAGGCTGCATGTCTAACTAATGAAGAGACGTTCGAACGGTCTGAAATATATTAGTTTATACAACTTTCAAAAGATTTCTAGACTTTTTTTTCTACACTATTTCCGTAAAGACTTTGTGACTAAAAAAAAGTTATATAAATTGAATTCAACTGCAAAGTTAATTAAAAAACAATGTAAACATTTATAAGAATTAAAATAATGATCGTTTTATGTAGCGAACAAAATATCCACAGCAGAGATTCGAGCAGGTTCATTAAGGACAAAGGATAATCTCAAGACGAGTCAGATTAAACACAAAGCATCGGGTTCGAGGAGCGTAATGACGACATGCATGAGCAGGAAGTGGCAACAGCACGGTGTTCATGATCTGTTTCAGTACATGACAACCAGGATGTGCTTCCGTCGTAGAGGGCGCTCTAGAGCTCTGGTGCCGTTACGTTTGTGTTAGGGTTACAGTAACGTTTTTAATCGTAGCACGAAGCTGTTCATTGATTTTGAATCTATAGATTCCTTCAAGTCGCCTAGTTTTAGTCCAACAAGCTTTACTGCTTTACTTGCGTCACATAAGGAAGAAATTGTGCTCTAATGAATATTAATAATAATAATAATAATAATAATAATGGCTTATGTAAATGTACTTGGAAAGGAAAACCAAAACTGATGAAGTGTTTTATTATTATATAAAATAATACGTAAGAGAATATGTGAATCTCTCTCTCTTTCTCTCTCTCTCTCTCTCTCTCTCTCTCTCTCTCTCTCTCTCTCTCTCTCTGTAAAGCTCGTTTAGTCCCTGCCTTTAGATCCCGAGCTCTGTTGTGATTATAGAGTGATTTTTAGTTCACGGCTCCTGGCTGTGAACTGTGTAGTGGCTTCTTTTAGCCCTGATCTCTATTCATGCTGTAAATAGAATCTGTGTGATTATTTACTCCCGGAGTTTAAACACTCCTCCTCCTCCTCTTCATCATCATCATCATCGTCATTTAGTTCCAGAAACCATGTAAAAGCAAAAAAAAAAAAAAAGGGAAAGTCTAGAGATACTGAGCATCATATTGTATTTATTTCCTCAAGGTTTAATGTAGAACTCTTACTTTTAAAAGAAGGGAAAAACGTTTTTACAATCTAAATAACCCTGGAGAAGCCGCTGTTTCTACAGTTAGTCATTTTCAACAAAGAAGGAGGCGTTCTGGAGGTAAAAATAGAAACCTGGTTTGATCTAGAACTTCAGAACTTCAGTGTAGAAAGCTCAGGACATTACAAATAAGAAACACAATCTCTAAGGAACCGCGCACCATGGACGTGCTCCACACGTTAATATACAGTATAATTGAAGGGATTAAAAGTCACTTCATTTGTCCCTCTCTAATTGCTCGCTCTAAATATTGTTTTGTTGTTTGTAACTGAACAAGTCTTATTTCTCACATCCATCATACGAAGTGTTGTTGTAGTTACGTTTCAGTCAATAAAAAAAAACAAAAAAAACACCCTGATTTGTTTTTATTCTTTTTTTTTTTTTACCTTATGGTCATAGAGGAAAATATTCTAACCTTCATTGTTATTTACGATCGTTGGCATGGTTACGTACGCTTTATTCTAATAACTCGATTTGTTTAAACCAATTCATAATCAGGTGGATATAATTGACAAGAAATGTTGCTAGGCAACTGCAGAATACAGATGCTAAGCATAAAAAGGCTAACACAGAAGCTAATGATTATAGCAGGTAGCTCTTGGGTTGTTTATTTTCGATAAAAAGATTAAGAGCATGCAGAAAAGAGACGGAAGCCTCCGGAACATCTGCATTCCCCTTTTTTCAGGGTGTTCCCAATTAAAGATTTAAAGACACAATTACGTTACATATATACATACATTAAAAGAAGAAAAAATATTTCTATAAAAAAGACAATAATACTCAGTGTCTCTAGACTTTTTTTAAATTTTATTTTAAGTATTGTTAAGGTGTTATTTTATTGCCATAATTTTTCTGGATTCCCCCCCCCCCCCCTCCCCCCGGTTTTAATAATGATGATGCCGATAGCTGGTAAAACAAATGTTGCTAAATAAATGAAAGTTTATTTTTTATCAGCTGGAATCGTTTTGTACGCCGTGGTTCTGCTGTACGGGTGTGAACGTTCTTGGCGCCGGTGTTAACTGGAGGCAGCTTGGTGTTTAACCCTGGCATATGGCTGATCATCTCCTCTTCCTCTACACTGTGTCTCTAGCAGAACTCTCACTTCCACGCCTCTCACTTCGCTCCTATTTATGAGGGAAAAAAAAAAAGCTGTAGGTGTTTTTAAGTCATTATGTTAGGATGGGTTTCTTTTGTTCAATTTCTTTTGACAGAACTGATCCACACAACAATGTGAATAATTCTTTATTTAGTTTTTATTGTGTTTGAAGAATAAAAGCAAATCTGCATATTTTGTGCAGCAGTCGATCAGCGTCTTCTGTGTGTTGTTTTTTTTTTCCCATGTCTTTCTTTCTGCAGTGACATAAAAGCTGGTTGTTTAAACTTGATTTTAATCAGGCTTTTACTAAAGTGTTGTGTAAATGTTTTCAGGCCAAACCAAACTTTAAATATACACCAGATTTTTCCTACTCGGGCTTCAATTACAGATATCGTTCCTGAGTTTAGATACGGGGTAGCATTTATCCTACACAGGCTTCCATAAAAGGCAAAAGACAACTCAAAACAACACAATGAGAACTAAGGCCCTGCCACACACTAGCGGAGACCATGGAGTTCACTTAGTGTCCTAATAATACAGGTAGTCCCCGACAAATTTCCGAAGATATGATATCCGCAGATAAGTAGTTCACGTGTACTGTATAAAAAAATAGATACTGCAGTGCACCAGATACCAATATTTACAATTATATACAATATTTTCATTGTGTTAGTGAATGTATAAAATGTCTGGTGTATTGTGTGTGTGCGGGAGAAACGAGTCGCCTCACCGGTTCCAATGAATCAGTCCAGGAGCACAATGATAGAAAATATCTGTCCTGTAAATTTGTCCTGATGGTGAATAATCCTAACTTCGGAAAATCCTCAACAAGACAGAGTTCACAGTCCAATACGGTGGAAAACAGCCCTCGCAATTTAAAGACACAGAGACAACACTGTTACATTTCACTGTGAGATTAATTTCCTTAGGTGCCATTACCTTTTTTGGCCACATGATGGCAGTGTGGGGAAAGGGGACAGAGCTTTAGTCAAGTGGATTGTTGTGCTTTACATTTACATTTATATTTATGTCAAATCAGACTTACGAACATGATCCCGGAACAGAACTCATTCGTAAGTAGGGGACAAAGATCACGTTGGAACACATGAACACGTATCAAAGAACGTAGTGGGAACAGGATCAAAGTGGAAAAATGTGCGTTTATTAAGTTCATTCTACGTTCTAGCTGCGTTCCAGTCAGGTTCTCAACACGTCTATCATGATGTCACTTATTTCTTGTCACACACGTGATTACGCTCTCACCAGGTCTAATGAAATTGAACCGACTTACTTCTACTGTATGTCCGATCAGATTGTACCGCGCTCTTACAAGATGCTTATCACACACACACACTTGCCGGGTTGGTTTAAATACCGCTACGCACACAATGACGTGAGGAACTGGATCCAGTATTTATACTAAATTCTCTGAACTTGACATAGAGACGTTAATAACTTGCTGAATATGCACCATAAACAGTAAACACTAGAAGAACTTGTTCAAGTGCGTTCACCCAATTCTTAGTGAGGACAGGATGAAGCTGCAAAAAGCCAAGGGTGCCAAAACTTTAACCTTAACAATGTTAAACAATAGAAAAGTTAATGAATGACTTAAACATATTTTAAAACAAATCTAATTTGTCGAGTTGAGGGTACCACTTGTTGCTAAAGTGCATACCAGCAGGAAAGCTAGTGAAAAGAAAACCGATTTCAGACATTTGACCTTGCTGTGACTTTCACCCTGATTGGATCACTTCCTGAATTTAATCAGATCATCTGCTGGTTACGGAGATTGTTCCAAATGAATCTCACAAACATTCAGCTACCCTGTTCTGGAGACACTGGACCAAGGAGAATTTGAGACAGATGGACGGAGGGACACACAAGCCGACAGCGAACCTCCTCCAGAGTCACAATCCTTCTGTAGATGAAAAATAAGAAATGAACAGCGATCTGTCTGCCATGTGCTCCGTGTAACTGTGTGTAACTAAACAATAACACACAAGCAATTTTACTATTATTTTTTTAAATGAGTTAAAAAAAAATCAATACTTTTTATTCATATAGTTTGGTGATTCTAAACTGCAGAAATAACAAATAAAAAACAATAACAACAGCAATGGTGAAAACACAATAACACATTAACTCAACATAGAAAGTGTATTATGATTGTGAATAATAATACATAATAGTTTGGACACGGGGTGCTGTAGCCAGTCTGATATGAGCGCGAGATAATCTTTATAACTGATTTTGATTAATTAATTAAACAATCAATTATTTGATTTTAATTTTATCGAAATTATTCAGGGCTCTGTAACCAAACAGAACGCAGAATTTAGCAGCACTGAGTTTCATATCTAAGTTGTTAACATAAAGCATGTTACTGTTTTTAAGCAGTCACAGGTTGTTGCTATAGCGATGTATCGCCACACATTCGTGTTACAGTCGAACAGCATCACAATAAATAAGGATTAAAGATGAAACTCTCATTCACAGAGCCGCACTCATTCAGAGAATCTAAATCATAAAGTCGTTATCTCGGCGCTGCCCCGCTTTATCAGGGGAACGGTATGTTTAATTTCTGTTCATCGGTTCATTTCAACGTTAATGCTCGAGCTCTTTAAGAGTTACAATTTACCGTAAACAATTTAACGTCATCCAGTTGCACCGTTCCTCTGTGTCAATATCACTGCATATAGATGGGTATGGATATGGATATGGATATATACACACACACACGTTTCAAATTGGTGCACATTTTGCATAAATATTTCACAGCACATCTGAGTCAACAGGGCGGGGCTTAGGTAAGAATTCAATCCACCAATCACAAACAGGTTTACTGTTCTTTAGAAAAAACTCTTATCTTACTTATGAAGTACAATCATTAAAGATACAGTAGCTAAGCGAGCTATGTTGCTACTTCATTGCAGAACTGTGGCTAACTATGCAGCTAGCATAGCTAATATTAACATTACTGCCCTAACACTAGCCAAGTGAGAATGCATTTGACACAGCTAGCAAAATCCTCCAACAAACTGGCTAATGTTTGGTTTTGCTGGCAATCCAATTAACATAAAGTCAAACTTTTCCAGTGCAACAGGCAGATCAAGGGGTTTAAGGGGTTTAAGGGAGCTTTATCTACTTTTTAATAACGAGTTTTTGCTCACAAGCTAGTTAACTTCTAAAGTCTAACATTCCAATTTTACAGAGTGACATGAAACTGTGGATTAAACGTGAAGCTGATGTGAAATTTCCACAAACTGATTACAAACAAGATGGACATGTTACAATACGCAGAAGGTACAGAAGTACTTCCCTTCAAATTTATGTCTCCACTTCTGATTTCAAACACCTGCTACACGATTAATCAGTTCATGAAGAGAAGGCAAATCATGTAATTATAAATAATAGTCAGTTGGTGGCGATATTCCTGCTTCAAATACTGCTTACCCCCGGGGTTATTTAACGCAACGCCGCGCAGAAATGTAGTGAAGTAGGAAGTGGAGATATCTGCTGGAGGATGTAGCGGAGTAAAAGTACAGACATGTGAAATATGTACTTAAGTACAGTAAGGACTTGAATGTATGTAGTAACCTGGACTCCTCGTTAAATTTACACACTAAGTAGTTTTATCTGAGTTTGAGTAGCACGAAACTGTTTAGTCTATTAAGTCTAATCCCTTAAAGTCATATAGTAACTTCTGGAGAACTTAATACAGTGTATTAGCTAAGACAACGCTAGCTAGCATTAGTGCGGAACTCACTCAGTTAGCTGGTAGCTCACATCATTTATAACTTCACTGAAAATGTGAGAAGAAATGGTACAGTAGCGTCAGGACGATTAAGTTTGTGATTGGCTAACTCGCTGTAACTCAAGCCCCGCCCATCTGACATCTGTAGCGTACGTTTTCTATATTTTCTATATTTGTATAATTTTTATTATTATATTATTATTTTATATTTTATATTCTTAATTTGAATATTTTCTGTTTTTATACTCCATTTTTCTTCTTTTATTATTATTATATTATTCTTTCATATTCTTTATTTGAATACTCAATTTTTTTCCGATTTTTAGTCGTACAAGCATTTTAGTGCATATCATACCGTGTGTGTGTGACTGTGTGTGTGTGTGTGATAGAGAGAGAGACTGTGTATATGTGTGTGTATATGTGTGTGACTGTGTGTGTGTGTGATAGAGAGAGAGACTGTGTATATGTGTGTGTATATGTGTGTGTGACTGTGTGTGTGTGTGATAGAGAGAGAGAGACTGTGTATATGTGTGTGTATATGTGTGTGTGACTGTGTGTGTGTGTGTGTGTGTGATAGAGAGAGAGAGAGACTGTGTATATGTGTGTGTATATGTGTGTGTGACTGTGTGTGTGTGTGTATGTGATAGAGAGAGAGAGAGACTGTGTATATGTGTGTGTGACTGTGTGTGTGTGTGTGTGTGTGTGATAGAGAGAGAGAGACTGTGTATATGTGTGTGTGTGTGACAAATATAATATTAATTGATAAAATATTAATTGTTTTATTTTTGTCCATTATTTTATCTGCGAACAGAATTCTTGTTTTTATTTATTTATTTTTTAGATAACTTTTTGTCATAATCTGTGTCTCATGTAGGACAGACAGACCTTGAAAACAGTTCAGGATTTAAATCTTGTTTGTGTTTTTATTGTTGATGTACTGTACTGTATTGTATTGTACTGTATTGTACTGTACTGTATTATATTGTATTGTACTGTATTGTACTGTACTGTACTGCTGCAGTAGTAGAGAGGCTGTGAGTGAACTGAGGCTCTGAGAGCTACAGGATCATCAGTCTGAGCTTTTAAACGGTTTCATATTCTGTCGCGGTGAAACACTGCCACCTGGTGGAGAAACACGGAGCAAGACGAAAACACGTTTATCCCCCGGTCTTAAAGGGACAGTGTCGCCTTCTTCATAAACTTATGAAATAACACTATTGATTTATTTGAAACAGATCAATTAAAATTTCTAATCTCACTCTTAAATATGAGCAGAGAACACAGAGTAAACGCTCCCTTTATTTCTCTATATAATCACCTGATACACTAATGCACGTGTCCTAGTGTTTCACTACAACATTCAAATGTTCAAAATGTTTTACTGCGACTAAGAGTCTCATCACCGCACTGTGACTGAAGTCTTCTGTAAATATCGATCAACTGTTTTACGGCTTCATTCAGCAGAAATCTCATCACAAGTCCTGGATTGACTTGAACGCCCTTTTGTGATTCTGGCAGGAATTGAAGTAAAATATAAACATAAAGATGCTTCATACTAATAAATTTATATTTTACAGCTTTTGTTTATAATTCTTTAGCAACAGTTCAAAGTGTGTGTGTGTGTGTGTGTGTGTGTGTGTAAGTTTCAAACTTTAAAAAAAAAAAGCTTTGATAACCTGCCGATAAACTTTTGTCCTGAAACATTAAGAGCCCCACTGTCCTAACTTTTTTATCTCTGTGTGTGTGTGTGTGTGTGTGTGTGTGTGTGTGTGTGTGTGTGTGTGTGTGTGTGTGTTTTGAGTTTTGTAAAAATGAGCGACTCTGTTGGCTGGATTATCATCTTTTGAACAGTCAGTAACAGATGCAGCGAGGATGGAAAGACACCTCAGTTTCTCTTTTATAAATTTTATTTCATCAAATATAAAGTACCTGCCTGAAAACATGTGTACAGGAATGTATTTAAGGGTGTGTTGCAGAAAAGGTGTGTGTGTATGTGTGTGTATGTGTGTGTATGTGTGTGTATGTGTTTTTTAAATAAAAAACTGTGTTAAGGTTTTTGTGTTAAATGTTTGTTGTCCCTCTTGGCAGCGCTGCTTCCTGTCTGTTTGTCCGTCTGCACTCAGTGACTCTGACCCGGCCCGAGTTCAGTGCAGTGCCGCGCTCCGCTGTGTTTTATACGGTCAAGCCTGTGTGTGTGTGTGTGTGTGTGTGTGTGTATTGTGGGGTAACTTTAGTCCAGCTTTTGCTTTCCCTTCACTGACCCTCTCTGTGTGCTGAACTCTAGTAACCCCAGACTCATGGCACACTGTTTATCTTTCAGGATTCCAGAAAAACTCAATATCCGGATTTACACAGTCCGCCGTTTAGGCAGAGTCACTTTATTATTTGTTCCAAGAGACACTCCTTGGTCCACTTGTCTGGTCAGGCTGGTGCCGGAGCCGTTAGTTCACCTTTTAGCGACGCTCTTAATGACAGATAAACACTTTTACTGCTTTTAATATCTCAGCCTCAGAGGCTCCGCCCACCACACCATTTATCCCACAAGCTAATGTCACAGTGACATCTTTTTATATTTTTTGACATTAAAGTTTGACATGAATGCTGTATGTGTGTGCGCGGGCGTGTGTGTGTGTGTGTGTGTGTGTGTGTGTGTGTGTACCCGTCATCTTGCCACAGCTCCCTGATCCAGCCACGACAATGATTTCTATCTGTTCTTTTGTCAGAGGCTGCGTCTTAAAGGCTGTCTGGAAGAAAAAATATCTAAAATCAACCAAATATCAATTTTTTTCAAAAAAAAAAAAAAAAAAGTGTTAATTTCCCCTGTGTACAGAGACGCCTAATTGACAGTCCTAAATGGACATTGTGATTTTCTGCATTACCAAGCCTTACTTTATAATAACCTCACTCTATAATTCAATAGCACCATAAATGTGTTAGAACCTATTCACACAACTCACTCTGCTCTTTATAATCTTTGATATATGTGTTTGTGATATTGTGACATGTCGCAAAGCAGCTTTACACACTCAAAAGAATTATTTAAGTTTGTATGGAATGTGAATGTGTATGAATCAGAATGATAAGACTGTCCCTGATGAACAAGCCGAGGGCGACAGTGGCAAGGAAAAACTCCCTGAGATGGTAATAGGAAGAAATCTTGAGAG
>JAOVVA010000052.1:27715977-27732446 GCA_028565275.1 Leiocassis micropogon | reverse complement strand
TCCTAACACACAGTATGAGTGCAGATCAATCCCTGCTATCCGTTATCACCCAGATGAGGATGGGTTCCCTGTTGAGTTTGGTTCCTCTCAAGGTTTCTTCCTCTTACCATCTCAGGAGGTTTTTCCTTGCCACTGTCGCCCTCGGCTTGCTCACCAGGGAAACAATTTCATACAAACAATTTTTTTTGATTGTGCAAAGCTGCCTTGCCACATTGACAATTGTTAAAAGCGCTATACAAATAAAATTGAAGAAGAACACGGGTCTGAGAGTAAAAACTCCCTTTATTTCTCTATATAATCCCCTGCTACACTAATGCACTTATCTCAGTGTTTCACTAGAGCTTGGACACCATCAAGGTAGAACGTTTTCTCAGTACGCCGGGGACATGATCAGACTGCCTGAAATGCCGGCCTCCCAGGAACTCCTTTAATGGCCCAAACATGTGGAAATGACTTCCACAGTCAAAAGACACGCACTGATGTGTGTCTCAAAATTGTCCACAGTGTATGATTTTGTGAGTGAGCATAAAAGTAATAAATACAAAGAAATTTCTGATTTTAAATTAGAAGAGATGAGATTGTTGGTCAGCCTGAGTGTGGACCGTCCCAGAGATACACAGCTGGAAATCCCGAAATCTATCAATTTTCCACTGTAACAGAATTATACAGTGGTTCAGTTTATAGATAAGGCTAAAACCTCCGGGGAGTCACGAGCCGGTCGACCTCTGGGGTTTCTGAAAGACATTTTATGGTCCTAATGAATAACGTAAGTTAGTATTAAAACTCTTAAAGCTCAAGCGACACAGATCCACACAGGTCAATGATGATTACACAAATATACACTGTATGTGCTTATATTGAAGCCTTGCCTATGTTTGTTAATGGCGAGGCTTCAGACGTCAAACAGTGTATTTGGGTTTTGTCAATATGGTTTTGGGGGGAACAAAATTATCATTACTTTTATAAAGGGGACAATTTGACCACTACGGAATGATATCGCAAAAAATGTAGAACTCTCAAAATAAGCATATAATAATAATAATTATTATTATTAGTTTATTTTTGGCCACAGAAACAACCGAAAACCATAAAAACATGTGCATTTGTGCTATTTGTGCTTTGCCTGTGTGACACATTTTCAAATTATTTGCTCAGACATGTTCGTGTAGTCGGTAAAAATAAACTAAAATTCAGTTCTAAAATTCTAAAATTCATCATGTTGCCTATTTAGTATCCCTGAAAACAGGGACACGTCACTCTACACTGCACAATCCTGAGCCCTGTAATCTGTTTATTATAAATCAGCTAAACAAATAAAGGCTAAAAAGTTTTGAGCTTTAAGGGCTAATAATATATTAACAGTAAAGATTTAATAGCTGAAATAATTTAAATGCATTCAGCTTATTAATAATCTAAAGGGGTGTATTTACTTATGAGCTCAGGGCAGCTGTGCAGAAGGTAAACGTGTAAAAGACATGAGACATTTAGATAAATAGGAAGTCCTGAAATATGATTAAAATGAGAATAGTGATAAAAGCAGAATTGTGTAATTTTGCTTAAGTGCATTAATTTGAACCAGTTGTGGCTGCATTTATTTCTGCAAGTATTTCTGAGCAGCAATGTAAAAACAATGTATGCAAGCAAGACACACACGAGCATGTTGTACTATCAAAAAGTTTTAATCGGATTCTCCAAAATCTCCAGATTCCTCAGAATTTTGCTCAAAGTTCATCAGAATTTCTCTTTCCTGCACAAGACTCTTCTAGGTCTTACATTTAATGCAGAAACTCTTGGCTCGTGCAAGCAGTAAATATTACTGATAACATCGAGCAGAGACGTCTTACACTGCATTAAAGCGGCGTCATGATCAGTTCTCATAGGCTTAAACAAAACAACAAACAACAACACACATGTGACTTGAAACCAGGATACAGTAAATATTACATAATGTACAGCACACATTTCATTGCTATCGCAGCGAAAGCGTAAATGAGGACGTGGTTAGGATTATCGTGCGGGTGAGGACGATCACTAATACTGGTGCGGACACAGGAAGATGGACTGCTGTAGATTTGATTGAGATGACAGGAGAAGATGAAAGGGTGTAAACTTTTAGACAGTTTTCAAGTCAAAGAGTTTTTTGTAACAATAATGTACATTATTTACAAGAACAGGATGTGACTTTGGCTTATTGGTTTTTGAGCCGGTATTTAAAGTCGACGTCGTACGTAGGCTGTAAAATCCCGAGACCGGCACGCGACTGATCCAAAGGAGGAACTTTTACTTGAGGATCTAGAAGCTCCATGTCGAAGTAGGACAGCACCAGAGACAGGAACTGCTTAATCTCATGAATGGCAAAAAATCGCCCGGGGCATTTGGTGACTCCGGAACCGAACGGCATGTAGTAATAGCGCAGTTTACGTCCTCCTCGGTAAAAACACGTCTTCTCCTGGTCATTCTCGTCCAAGAATCTGTCGTACTTGTACGTCTGTAAGAGAGGAACACGTATTAATAAATGGAATCAACGCATAAACCAAGAAATCAAGCAGAGTTTGGATGCCATTGTAAGAAAACGCATCTTATTTATTTTCACGTCTGGTGGAATGATAAAGCGCTCATGAAGCTACAATCAGGATCAATTTGAAATCAAGCTCCATCACTCTGCACCCACCAGAGGATCTTCGTAGATCTCAGGATCGAAATGGAGCATCTGCGGATACAACGCAATGACGTCATCTTTCCGGATCCGGTACGATTCCTTGTTGTCCAGATGCAGCAAGAAGTCTGCTTTAGCCACCCTGACGTTCAGAGAGGCACTGGACAGCCTCATGGCCTCCTTTATGACACTGTCTGTGGGTGGAGACACCACAGGGACTTTATTACACACTTGTCAACACAGTAAACAAAACTGAATGTAGAACTGATGTGTAGAATTTGCAAATTTTTTAAAACAAAAATAAAAATCAGTACCGAGAACTGGCATTTTGTCCAACTCTTCCCTGGTGAGCACGAGTCGAGGATCCCTGGGATCGACTTTCTGGTTGGATATCTCGAAGATTTTCTTCACCTCCTCACTAGCTGCCTTCATCGCTTCTGGACATCTACAGACCAAGGACCAAGGCGTTAGAGTCGATTATGGATTGAACAAAATCAGAAATTGAACTAGATTTAGGCTTTGATTGTGCTTGGAGATGCTCTACTGAGTTGAGTTCCTTAGATGAAAGTGACAAGGAACATCTTGTGTAACATCAGATCAGAATGTTTAAAATGACCTGGATGACTAAAAATGATTGCAACACCTTGAGTTGTTGAGTTCTAACTAAAATTGCTAATAGAATTGCAGGAAAGTCTTGAGTGAGTCTTAGTGGGTGTTCGCATGATCTTCCCGGGCTTGGTGGTTCCCTGGGTACTATGGGTTCCTCCTACATTTCAAAGACCTCCTCAGGTTTGCTAGTATTTCCAAATTGCCCATAATGCATAGTTGATTGTGTGTGTGTTTAAACCATCCAGGGTGTTTCCTGGGATGGTCTTCATGACCCCTGTGACCCTACAGGAACGTTGTTAAGATGCAACCATGCTGTTGATGATGGTTCTGGTATTTGTACTATCTGGGATTCCACTAGATGATCAGAGCTAAAGATAAGACGTTCACTAAATAATCAGGTAGAGTAAAGACCTTTGCCAATAAACCTTGACTGCAGTGAGCATTATCTCCTCTGCTTACCAATAACTGAAGGGAGGAACTCTCTATTTCAAGGATGCCATGATAAGTCCTTCACCTGCGGTAAAGATCACTGCTGATAGATAACCCTGACTGCTATCAGCAGTGTTTATACGGAATGACTACTGTGCTAAAAAAGCTCTTCGCAGAAACGTTACCTGATCAGGTAAAAGAGGGTCCAGAAAGTTGCAGGTAACGTGTTGGCTTGTGAGGCCCACAGGATCGCGACGTGTGTCCTGGCTTTGCTCAGCTCGTTGAAGGTCGATAACGAGTCATTGAGCTGCATTCGCAGGGATATGAGGTCAGAGATCTTTGTGCGCTTGCTGAGGTTCTCGTGTAGCATGGTTTTGACGAGGTTCTCGCGCGCGCTGTGGCCGCTCTTGAACACGTGGATGGGGAGACCTGCGACGAGTGCGGGGAAAATCTTATCGAACTCCTTGTAGTTCTCCATAGCACTGAGGACCAGGGCTTTCTGGGCCTGCTGGCGTGCGATGGTCTGGTCTCCATCCAACTCCTTTCCGAACAGCGTGAGGTAGCCAGACTCAAACATGACTTTGTAGCAGAAAGCGAAGATGCCGTCGACTTCCCATTCAGAGCTGCCGGAGGATGCTTTGAGCATGTTGGAGTGCAGCATGACACTTTGTAGGTTTTCCATCATGGTTTCAATGAGAGAGGGAAGGGCTTCACCTTGTAGAGTCTTTAGAAAGGTCTGGTGAAGGTTCTCCGTGGTGTGGCCGTGACTCGGGTCCATGTTTTCATGACCGAATGCCTGTGGGAACAGAATATCAGATGAGATAGATAGAAGGTTTGGAAGGCAAATTATGTTTATAAAAACTGGTTCCCTACTGTACATCAGCACTAACCAGATGCTTAAACGTTCTCCATATGACGCTGGGCACACATGATTGGATAGAGTCTAGAACAGGACATGCAAATGAAAATAGGTCACAGAACCAGTCTTATTACTTTGAACCAGTTCTGAGATTCTCACCTGTTCTAGAATTTGTCCAATCAGATGTGTCCTGCATCAAACTGAGAAACGACAGAGCCACTGGTGACCCATACGTTCCACCATCAAGAGCTACAATTATCAGTAAGTGCTGTATCTGCAGACAGCGTTAGTTCTCGCTAAACAAGACCATTTTCTACTTGTGACTTTTTGTGACTTAGTTTCCATAAATTTATTATAATTTTTTTTTCACCTTGGCAGATGTTGCGAAGTGAAATTTCTTCCAGTCCAGGTGCCTCCCTTGGCGGATGACGGCGTGATAAGAGAACGGGTCGCAGAGGAAGTGAACGAATCGGCCGGCGATCTTACATGTGAAAATGTGACCATATTTCTTCTGTCTGCTGCGGAGGAATTCCAGGGGGTTGGCGCCGAACTGAAGTGCGCAGCCCATGTACGGGATCCAGCCGTTCTCTACTGGAGGTTCCCCTGGCTGTCTGAAACATGCAGAACAACGAGGAGTGAGCTCATACCGCTGGAAAACAACCTGCTTTAGCCAAACATGATTGAATTTAAATGAGTGCTTAAATGGACTGAAAGTAGACAAGAGGAGACGTTCTGAGATGTGACATCACTGATACAAGGCACAGGATGTTTCATGACGGTCTTATAAAACGTCACATCAGGAACTCGATCCAAACTGTATGTATTAGTGCATTGTATATATTATCTCTCTACACATTATACACTTACACAGACAATCTGATTTTTTTTGTATTCAATATACATACTGTGTCTGTCACTCAATTCTACTAATCATGCTTGTTTCCGTAAATCTCTTGTTATCTCACACTGCAAAAAAATCTTAGCTATGTTGGCTATAATTTCTTAAAATAAGATTACAACAAACCAAATATAAAATTATTAAGCTCATTTCTAATCAAATGTCACTAAAACTGCAAACAAAATGGTTTGTTCTTCTGGCAGAACATGTTCTTCTTTCAAGAAATAAATTCCTAAAAACTATCAAAATGAACAAGAGGCAATAGAAGAAAACTTTCATCAGAAATACATTTAATAATTATATTAATTATTATATCAAAACAAATGTTTTGTTTTGATATAAACTTATTTCAGACATTATAAATAGCTTTGGCTGGATACAAGAATATTTAACTTGCTAAGATGCTAAGAGCACAAATGAGCATTTCTGTTCTAACAGTGTAAATTTGACTTTACTTTATCTATTGCACATATTCACTGCCCGTAGCTTTGCTATATAATATTTATTTAACCTGCACTTTGTAAGTTGCTCAAGGCTAATATTTGCACTGATGTTCAGTATATGTTCAGTACTGTGTGCACGTCTGGTAGATG
Organism: Leiocassis micropogon; assembly: GCA_028565275.1. Taxonomy (NCBI): domain Eukaryota; kingdom Metazoa; phylum Chordata; class Actinopteri; order Siluriformes; family Bagridae; genus Leiocassis; species Leiocassis micropogon. The sequence continues at coordinate 27,726,402 of JAOVVA010000052.1, read as the reverse complement.
CTAAACTGCATTTCACTGCTGAGTATCTGTACTGTGCAATGAAAATAACGTTCTATCTATCTACCTACCTACCTACTGTACCTACCTACCTATCTATCTATGTCTGTTCTCCCTAAAGAAAGCCCCCCCCCCCCCCCCCCCCCCCCCCCCCCCCCCCCAGTTTAAAGAGCGAGATCCTAAGACATCATGAGCAACATTTGTCAAGTGATTAAAGCGTCCATGTTACAGTCAATACACGTTTGTGGAAAAATAAAGCAAAGTTTTAAAATTTCAAATCTGATCCGCTGGTCAGTTCTGAGCCACTTTATTACCATTAGTGTTAGAAGCTCTTTAACATGATTGAGGTCCTGGATGTAGACCAGGAATGAGAACCAGTGCATCTTACTGTAGGCTGATTTCAGCACTTCTGAACATAAGCTGTGTGATGGAAGCAAAACTTAAATATTAATTGTTAAATACGGAATGCGTTATATTTCGGTGAGGAAATTTTATTGTGGATGTGAATTTTATGACGTCTGCATTACTGAGTGAATCAGGAAAGACATTTTACATTTCTGTAAAACTGCTTGTTTTGTTAAGATTCTCTGCACAATTTTTCAATTGAATTTCCTTATGAAGTTGCAAGTTTTCTGATTTCACCTGATGCAATTTTAAAGAGCAAAGAGGTCTCACAAACTAATTTTGACATTGTTTAGATTATTGCTGTTTACTGCTCTCCATACTGTATATTTTAATTTATAAATGATTAACTAATTTATTTGTAAAGATTTTTAAGTTCTTTTCTGTTCTTTCTCAACTCTGAAGAACAAGAAATGCACATTAGACTTTAAATTTACATTGTATAAAGAAAAAAAAATCGGTAATAATAAATAAACTATTATTAAATAAATCATTAATAATAAATTTGGTTTCATCGGTTGAGGAAGTGAGCAATCTATACAGATTTAGCATTTCCATCATTTCAGATTGCATCACTCACCAAAACCTAATGCACATCCTTCTTGCATCATCAGCAGTGTATCTAACACACAATAATCCTAAATCTCTCCAGTCTCAGATTATTTTTATTTACCTTGTGCGAATTCCCAGGACGAGCCAGAGGCAGCAGCAGAGTCCCACCACCACGGCCCAGATCAGGGCGACGCTTATCACCATGTCTATCTAATTTCAGAGGCTGTGATGAGACAGTCTGGCAGCTCTGCATACTTTCTCTGCTTTTATATGCTTCAGCATGAACCCCACACTTTGATGTCATATGTTTTGCCTTGCCGTGCAAAAAAAAAAAAAAAAAGAGAGACATTTTTTCAGGTCTCTAGGAAACCGAGATATACAGTACCTCTAGGAAATCAGTGTGTGGCCTTGACCGGAGTCCATGGACGAATCCACCTGAGGGTTAGCAAGCTGCACTTTGGTAACCTGCTGAGTTGGGAAATAACTTCAAGGTCTGAATAGTTTGAATACCAATCGTACATGCTGCAAATGATCAAAGGCTTTTTTTTTTTTTAAAAGAAGCATAAAATGTTTTTAAAAATTACCCAAGTACACCTTTTGTTAAGTGGTTCTGAACCCCAGTCATGGACGTCCCCCTGTTGTGTGCTGCACTTTTTATTGTCTTTCCCTGCTCTAACACACCTAGTTCAGCTCAGTAAAGGCTGATAGGAACTGGGCAAACACTCCAATCTGCAGGGCAGGGGGTCCTCCAGGAATCTGCTGTAGAGTAAATACAGAACCTGGGTTTCATGGTAGTGTGGACGTTCTAACGTAAATGTTTGCATGATTTCATATCATACTTGCTTAATATAGTACGGTTTGATGTTTGTTTGTTTTTTATTTTGGAAGATTCAAATTGGTAGAAACCAGTAGAGTTGTGTCCGATCTTCACCAGAAAGGTCCTGTGTGTGGGTGCAGGTTTTCAAATCTAGATGATGATTTGCAAGTTGATGTGAAGTTAATATCGAGATTACAGAACTTAACAATCCTGCAGGTGAATGTTTAAACAAAACACCCGTACCATCAATCAGATCTGTTTAACGCAGCCCTGAAAATAAAAGTTTTTTTTTTATTTTTTAGCCTACTTGTTTCTTAATGTTGTTATATCTCATCTCATCATCTCATTGTCCTGTGTACGGGTCACGTGGTCCCTGAAGCCTACTGTATGCCAGGAGTCTTAGGGCTCGAGGCGGGGTACACCCTGGATGGGGTGCCAATAAATCACATCATGAGAATACATGTAGTTAAAAAATCGTTATTATTGTAATGTTTTGCTGTTGTTTTTTTCCTTGGAATTTTTCCCTAATTCAGTTGTAGCCAATTCTTGCCTGTCATCAGGAGGTATTGTGTCCCCCTGAGACATCTGTGTGCTCTCCTGTCATGGCTGGATCAAAGTTAACAGCAACATCATGCTCTAAGTTCTCTGTAAATTTCATTTTTCTTTAAATAAAGCCATGTGTGACAGGAGACAGTCACAAAGCTGGTCATGCTCTACATTTAATACTAACTTTTGGATTAAATATAGAAAATGTTGTGACTTTTCACAGTCTGAAGTTATCTTAGATAATTTTCTCATCTTATTTAAAGTGTGTCTTAGTAATAATGTGAGCACCTCACCGTAAAATGGTGTCTTATTTTGCCGTAAACAAAGTCAGATGCATGTTAATATTTCACTGTCATAATTTTTCACTTTGCACTTTTTCACTTTGCTAGCTAACAGGCTGCTAGCTCAGGAACTGCCCTATGTTTCTGACTTCCTGTAATGAGTGAGTGCTGTTGGTGTTGGAGTGTGTGTTTGGTTCACACAGACAGATTCGTCTCATTGATTCTCAGGGAACGACTACAGTGAGCTCCGAGCCACCTCGCCAGGATCGTCACTCGCAGATGTACGGCCCTCTTTAAAGCGTTCGCACCGTTCAGATGTTTTACTGCGGAGTCGCGTCACCGTGCTGTGCTTGAAGTCTTCTGTAAAGCAGCTGAAGCAGTGAACCTTTTTTTCGAGCATCTCCTGTGTTTAGACTAAAGTAACTTTGCGGCGCTGGGGTTACTGTGGGGTAAAGGGTTACTGCCAGTCAGTGTTTCTTCACCACATCATCTCAGTCCAAAACAAATTACAGTGCAACGTCTTTCTCACAAACAAATGACAAAGTACATTTCCTAACGCTTAAGTCAAGCAGCATTTATTCATTTATTTTTTTTAAGATAAAGGTCCCAAACCGCAGACATTAGCAGTATGTTTTCATTAAAAGTGATGTCTAATATTTTTATATGAGGTTAAGCCTAGAATAAGTGGCTAAGACAGCATAGAACTAGCTAGTGGTATACATCGCTAGCATGCTAATAGTGCAAATATAAAAATACTGCAAATATAAAAAATACAAATTTTTGATATCAATATTTTTAACTATGTTATTGTGTCTTTTAAACAAAAATTACTTTGCACAAACCTGGCCTGCTAGCTAACAGTCTGCTAGCGCAGAGGTTCATCAGGAGCTGTCATAAGAACTTAGCATTCTCATGTTTACCATAACAGAGGACATAATGGCGCAGATCTGACCAAAGATGTGTTTGTTTACTTCATTACACGTTCATATAACACGTTCTATACAACTGCAGCTAGAAGTAAGCTTTCTGATTACAGAGCAACTCTGGAAGAACTTTCTGTTTCTCCATGTGTAGCAGGGAAACCCCTCGGTGTCATTAATGACAAACAGGCGACCTGAAGATTCACCTGGAAACCATGAAGATGGCTTTGGACGGCACTCATGTCTTCATCAGGGACTAGTTGAACTTATTAATGTACAGAATGAAACAGGCTTTCTAGTTGCACAATTATAGGAAGGATTTTTTTTTTTAAATCCCCTGGTGTCTGGTGTCATCTGGATGAGAATGGGTTTCCGTTTGAGTCTGGTTCCGCTGAACTTTTCTTTCTCATGTCCTTTCAGGGAGTGTTTCCTTACCACCATCTGGCTGGGACATTAGGGAAGAAATGTACAGAGGTACCTCAGCATATGAATTTAATCCGCTCCGGAGGCGAGTTCCTATGGTGAAATTTTGTATTGTGGAACACATTGTCCCATAATAAATAATGTAAATGCAGATAATCCGTTCCAGCCACCCAAAAGTATTACCAAGATTGACAATTTCAACACTATAGTCATAGTTTTATATATAAAAACTATTAAAACATTTAGAAAAGACATGTAAATGAATTAAAATGTGAATTAAATAGACATTAAACTTCACTTAACATTAATTTATGATTCCTCTTGGCACCGGCTGCTTTAAAAACCAAATTTATTATTATTTTTTTTCTTTCTTTAAAAACCAAATTGAAAGCGGATCCTTTTTCTTCTTGCTACCGTCCTTGCTAACATTTTTTGGACCCCTGGTGCTACGTCTTTACTAAATCTTACACATAATGCAAAGCAACCAATCAATATGTAAACTCGCTTTATTTGGCTTTCCACTGAACAAACAAGTTTTAAACAACTCCCGGACATACGGGTAACTTAGCCGGCATTCGGTTCGGCTCAGTCGCCCGTATGTCAATAATGCTTCATATGCTGAGGCAAAATTTTAGCGAAATTTCAGTTCTTAAGGCAAAAATTTGTGAGGCGTGGCGTTCATATGCCAAGGTATCACTCACTCACTCACTGATCATCTATACCGCTTTATCCTCTATACAGGTTTGTGGGGAGCCTGGAGCCTATCCCAGGAGACTTAGGACACGTGGCAGGTACACCCTGGACAGGGTGCCAATCCATCGCAGTGCACACATCCATACACACACTCACACACTATGGGCAATTTTGGAAAAACCAATTAACTTAATTTGCATGTCTTTGGACTGTGGGAGGAAACCCACCAAGCATGGGGAGAACATGCAAACTTCAATCGAACTTGGACCCTGGAGGTGCAAGGCGACAGTGCTCCGAGATATCACTGTATATACAAAATTAGGTAACATGGAGGTTTAGTGGGGATCATGACCGTCACCTCACACCTCCAGGGTTGGGGCTTTGAATCTCAGCCACACTCCAAAGATATGCACTGTAAGCTAATTGTTGTTTTAGAATTACCTGTAGTGTGTGAGTGTGTTTGCTCATGCCTCAAGTGTGTGCACCAAGTCACCTGCATTAAATAAACTCTATAGATAAATAATAAATGGATATTCAGAATTTATATATTTCTGCAAAGCTGCATTGTGACTGCAATGTCCGTGATTCTAATATAATTGAATTGAATTGAACACCAGGAAGCCTGGAGCAAGGGGACTCGGGGAACGAGATGGGGTACACCCTGGACAGGGTGCCAGGCCACAACAGGGCACACACATACACAGGCAAAGAACATCCAAACTCCATGCACACAGACAGGAATTGATCCCTCAACCCTGGAAGTGCAAGGACACAGTGCTAATGACTACACCACTGTGCGAGCCATGTGCAAACTAAAAAAAACTTCAGTATTATACTATACTATACTCTGTTTATTATACAGATATACTGCAGACAGAACTCCTGGATGTTTTCACTTGTACTTCATGTAAAACAACCCGACTCCTGGATGATCTGAGACAGTTGTGGAAATCACAATGTGGGTTTCTAAATTGAAAAACTCCACTCAGCCAGACTGAAATAGCACAGCAACGCCTTGGTGTTTTGGCTCTTATCATAAACTCCACGTTGTATCTGCAATCCCAAGCTAATTGACGTCTGAGGTTTTACCTTGTCGATAAGGGCGACTCGAAGGCCACCGTTAGCGGCTTTAATAATTAACGCTGTGATGGCCACAAGCTCGTTTGGCCTTGAGAGCTGAGATAAAACGTAAATCGATGTTGATGGTTCATCTCTCCAACTCTGCTGAGTGCCTGCGGCTAAACCTGAAAAATCATCACGCAGACCAAGTTTATTTGTGAAGAAAAGAGTCAAAATATTTTACATAAGAAATGATAATGAAATGAGTGATAAGTAATAAATAGATTCAAAACAGACATAAAACAAATTAAGTGTCAAAATGAAAATAAGATTAACTGAAAGAAAAAGAAGAAATGAACAAGTTGTTGCAGATTTATTAATAATAATAATAATAATAATAATAATAATAATTCTTGGCTCTTATAAATTCCATATGGATGCCAGTCAGAAACTACTAACAATTGTTCATTTTTTTGTTATAGTTTATAGAGAAAATATTAGATTTGAGTTGTTTCACTTTGCTGGGGTAACTTTATGTATTTCAGCTTTCTTACACTTGGCTTTTGTCAGTTTTCACTTTGTTACACTTAGTGGCGGTAACTTTAGTTATTTCCGCTGTGTTACACTTTGCAGGGGGGCCTCTTTAATTATTTCATTTTTGTTACACTTTGTGAGGGTAACTGTAGATATTTCAGCTTTGTTACATTTTATGGAAGTAACTTTTGTCAATTTTGGCTTTGTAACACCTTGCGGGGTAACTTTGGTTATTTCAGCTTTGTTACATTTCGTGAAGGTAACTTTTGTCAGTTTTCACTTTGTTAGATGCTGTGAGGGCCACGAGCTTGTTTGGCCTTGAAAGCTGAGATAAAACGTAAGTTGATGCTTTAACTCCGCTACAGTAAGCGCCTGCGGCTAATCCTGAAAAATCATCAGACCGGCCAAGTTTATTTGTGTAGCACGTCTCATACAAAGAGATCACTCAAAATATTTTACATAAGAAATAATAATAAAAAGCAATACATACATAAAAAAATAGACAGAAAACAACTTTATGGGGGCAACTTTATTTTTACTTTACCTTTGTTACATTTTGCAGGAGTAGCTGTTGTCAGTTTTCACTTTGTTACACTTTGTAGCTGTAACTATTTATTTTAGCTTTGTTACACTGGTAACTTAGTCATGACTGGTAACTTATTTCAGTACTTTGTTACTACACAATTAAACATCTGATGTTGTTCAGAGGCAGGACAATTGGCTGCACTTTAGTGGAACATTAGAAACAAATTAAATATCTATTTTACTTTTAAAGTTATCTGTCCAAATGAATCAGATCCAATCTGGTCAAAAACAAAAGCTAACAAACCTTAAAAAAAAAAAGAAGAAGCTCAGCAGGTCAATTAGGATTTCAGGTTGTGTTTGAGTTCAGGGTCTCTGCGCAGTGTGAGATAAGAGTTTATAGATCTGCACGAGGGAAACTGATTTGTTAAAGCAGCGTGGATTAGAATAAAGATAACACGGACGTATAGATTATATAACACGGGTGGGATACACTTAAAGAGCTGAACATTGACAAAAATATAAACCAAGCTTATCACCAAAACTCTGACATTGTGTGTGTGTGTGTGTGTGTGTGTGTGTGTGTGTTTTGTTAAACTGACACATTGATACTCCTAACTCAGTAGAGATCTGTAATCTCAAGAATTTATTTATTAGATGGTTGTATTTACGACTAACGTTATACTATGTTAACATTAATATTTATCTGAATATTTTATCTTCCAGTCGTATCAGTAAGGCCATGTGTGTGTGTGTATGTGTGTGAAGGAAAGCTATCAAACACCTGATCTTTATCATGCGGTACTGATAACCAACATTTCAGTCATAATATCTGGGCAGTTGTCTTGAATTATACTTTGTTTCGCTTCTTTGGAAATTTTTAAAACATCCTTAAATTTATAAACACATAGAAAAGATTATATTATATCATATTATTTAGGGCCATTTTTTATTCTGTTTGACCTTTGATATGTTGTATGTAGGCCCCGCCCACTTAGAAACACGATAAGTTCACTTAACACAAAGTGAGATAAATGAGCATGTGTTCACTCACTCCCAATCGCTCCCTCACTCTCAGAAAATTGATTTCCAGGATATTGTATATGACATGTGTACATCAGGGAGCTGCGGTTAATGATGCTCAGGAAACACGATGGCTGAAAGACTCGTTAACGGTTAAAGATAAAAGATTTAAAGGTTAGCTATTGTTTCTTCTGTACATAGAGTTGCTTAAGCGATCAGGATGTAGTGACTCACCTAATCAATATAGTTAGCCAAGTAGTCTGTGAATTTTTGCATGTAAGTTCAGCAGTTTTATCCCCTTATAACTTGCACTTGATTAAAAGAAGAGGTGGGATTGTTGGTTAGTCTGGAGGTGTTTTTTGTGTTTGTAGGGGGAATTAAGGTGTGTTATAATGTGTTGTTATGAAGTAAGAACATGTCTGATAACAGAGAGGCTGAGAGCAGAGGCAGAAAAAAGGTGAAATTATGAACTTGGTTACTTTAACAACGGTTTCAACTGGGTTTATCTGTGATGTAAGATATTGTTAGGTTGGGCTGTAAAATAAAAACCTTTAAAGAGTTCATATACCCCGCCTTATGCCCTAAGCCTCATGGGATAGGCTCCAGGCCCTCCGCGACCGTACACACGGGATAAAGCGGTATAGAAGATGAGTGAGTGAGAGTGAGAATTCTTATAGTGGGATACTGTAATAGCTGAAGATTGCAAAAACATCACCCATGCGTTTTTGCCTCGACTGTGACATGCAGAATGTAGGGTCTAAAGCGGCATTAACACGCAAACCTGCTTTGTGCCAACATTTCAGGCTGGTGTTCAGACATGGGTTTAAATGCTGCAGCCTGTCTTGGTCATGTCACTGAACACACTCCTTCCTGCATATTTCTCTGGCATGAACAAAAACATGAGAAGTTGCAGCGATGATGATGATGATGATGATGATGTGATGCAGTGGATCAGAGAACTGAAGCAGTAGGCCCTGAGGTTTCTAATAAAGTGGCCAGGCAGTTTATTTCATGTTCGTTTTTGCCACTTATCTCTGCCTCCACGTGGAGAGTCTTTGAGAGACGTAGTGATGGCGTGTGCACTCTGACCCGTGGTGGCCTGATAGAAGGCCGATGAGGGCATGGATGCTGCAGCGAGGTTTCACACCTGAAACGATGTGAACTGACCTTGAAACCTGAACCGCGTTGTGATAGAGATATCAGGAGCGAGGGATTGCTTCTAATCTCTTAAAGAGGTCTTTGTGATAGAGCTTCCTGATAACCACTCTCCTGACGTGATGAATGAAGCACTCGAGCCAATTAGAGCACAGAACACTTTCGTTATACACTTTATAACCAAATGTATTGGCACCCCAGACCACACTTATATGTGCTTGCTTTGTTAAACATCCCATTTTGTTGCTCCGTTATGACTCTACTCCACTCTTCTGGGAAGCCTTTACACTAGATGTTGGGTCGTGGGGATTTGAATATTCCACGCCAACCCTAAGACACCTTGTCTGGCTTTGTGTATCTCAATGAGGCGTGGTCCTGCTGAATAAGGGTTTGGAGCTCTTGATTCTTAAGGAAATTGTAATGCTACAGCATACAGACTCTAAACAATGGTGTCAATCAATCAATTATTCAGTAAATAAATATTCAGCATCATAGAGGACATAATTCATGCTAAATCAGGATTGTTGCAAAGGTTTGCAGCACTTCTGCACTTTATTAACAACCCTGCACATTCATTCAGTTATCTAATCAGTCCATCAAGTGGCCATTGCGCAATGAGTATCACCTCTGGTCAAAGCCCAGCCAGGACTCCAGGACACAAGCGTAGACGGTTCAGGATTCGACAGAAGGTGCTGGAGGGCGTGTCACAGGGAATATCGCATTTACTCCAGTCACCTGTCCCACTCTAGCTCCACTTCTGCTTTTTACTTCACACCGCAGCTCTGGTTGGGTGTTCCTGATACGCAAGGAAGAACAACTGATGAACTGGCAACAGGGTCACGGGCTTCCAGGAGTGCTGAGGACTGCTCAAGAGTTCAGAGATGTTTTGGCACAAGAGTGATCTACGACATATTACACAGGCGGGTTTAACATAATGACTGAGTGGTGTACTTTATACTGAACATATATCTTATGGGTTTTGTCTGTACATTGCTCAGAACTCGCTCTTTCAAAGATGTCTTATTGTGTCACACATTGGAGAACCAGAAACCTCAGAAAAAATTCTGTCTGTCTATCTGACTCTCTGTCTGCCTGACTGTCCAGCCAGATTATGTCACAGCATCTAGCGTTTTTTTTACTCATTCAGTGAGACATTTGCCTCGTGGTGGGCGTGGCTATACATGTCACTCAACGGAGCCAATCAACATGAAAGATTACCGTGTATACACAGACTATATGGAAGACACAAAAACAATGGCAATGCACCTACTGTACATATATGAAGTCAAATTGTTGAGTAGAAGCGAAGTTATGTACAGTTTTGTGCCAGATTATAAACCTCAAGTTTTGACAGCGTACTGCACGTGTCAAACTGTGGGCGCGTCTCAAATCGACCATTGGACAGAATTTATTGAATCTCCTGCAGTTTAATCTGCACCATAAGTGAATCTAAATGTGGAGTAAAAGTGATGTTATGAACAGTTATGTGTGGGATTTAATA
>JAOVVA010000052.1:27695549-27710169 GCA_028565275.1 Leiocassis micropogon | reverse complement strand
TTAAAATGTAAGGAGTAGAAAGTACAGATAATTGCGTGAAAATGTAAGGAGTAGAAGTAAAAAGTCGGCTGAAAAATTAATTACTCCAGTAAAGTATAGATACCCAAAATTTCTACTTAAGTAAGGTAACGAAGTATTTGTACTCCGTTACTTGACACCTCTGCAAATGATACTATTTTATGTTGCGTTTCAGTGTCTATGTAAATGAGCTCCTGACAAGCCCCGCCCCTCCAGAGAACAGCAGAGCCGAGCAACAAGCCAGTGGTGGGGCTTTTCTTATATGAGGTCACAATGTGAAAAAAAATCTAATTGGTTTGTTTAAACGTGACAGGAGAGTAAAATTTGTATAATAGGCTCCCTTTAAAGAAAACTTCTCAGGTGTTGCTATAGAAACAGTGATGCATCAAAGCAAGTGCGTTAATAGAAACCTGTGATTTGAGTTTATGTTACAATAAATTAATCAACACCTTTTGACCAATCAGAACCCAGAATTCAACAACGCTGGTGTCCATGCAGTATATACTGGCGATCACACCACTGTATATACAGTATATGTATTTATTTTAACTAAATGTAAACTAAATTAAGGCTTAAAGAAATCCTTAAACGTTAACTCTCAGTACCTGCGCTGGGTCAGAACCGCATCCGTGATCAATTCCAGGAATATTTAGCAACACGTCGAATCCAAGGCGTGACATTAAAAACGAGACGAGGTCGTCCTGGAAGAGGGCGATCGATACACCCGGGCGTGTTAGTGCTGTCATCTGGCACAGGGGGAGACAGAGAGCAGGTGCAGAGAAAACTCTCAAACACATTGACTGTTGGTCAGGTGCAGAATAATTGGAACCTTTGGGGAAAAATATGGAGGAAAAAGTCTATTTTCACAGGGAGAACATGTAAACTCCACACACACAGACCCAAGGCGGGAATCAAACCCTTGACCCTGGAGGTGCAAGGCCACAGTGCTAACGACTAATCCATTGTGCTGTGTTTGTTTGTGTGGAATTTTCCCTGATTTTCTCCCTAATTTAGTCGTAGCCAGCTCTCACCCATCTCTGTTAGGGCAAAATTACAACTTCCAACCAGGTGGGGTAAAAGCTATCATGTGCTTCCTCCAAGACACGTGACGACACCCAACGGCACTGTTTCAAACTGCCAGGGAATGCCGTAATACACTCGTTATCCACCCCTTCCACTTGCGTGAGCTCACAGATGCCTGTGATTATCTCGTCTCGCTATGATCGATGTGAGAGTGTGAGTACGCCACCCCCCCGAGAGACAGCGCAGCCAATCTCCTTTTTAGCCTACCGACTACAGATGGCTGTAGCATCACCTGGGACTTGATCTCATGATCTCTGGATGATAGGGTGAACGCACTTACATTTGCAATTACACCACTTGGGTGCCATTAACTGTTATTTATTTATTTAATAACCTGCATAAAATGCAAGCCATTGATGTTAACTCGCACATGCCGATGTATGAGACGGCGATGTTGTTAGATAAAAGTGATATGCGAGATGTTTATATATTCAGGATTGTCCTGAACCTGCTTTCCCACCACACTCCTACGATGAAGCTTCCTCGTTCTACACGAAAGCACGAGACGGTAAATCAGCTCGTGTCATTTCAAGATCCCGCATTCAGGCTGCACGAGGGCTGTACGTGTTAAACACATGACCTCCAGCGTCCTCTTACAGATGTGAGACGAGATTTCTGACAGAGTGGGGCCTCCGCTGCCAAGGCCGAGCTTTTCCAAACATTTGTGATGAATTAGGTCATTTCCTGTAGCCATGAGAATGCATGCAGTTAAAAAAGAAAGAACAGAAAGAAAAGAAAACAGTGTGGCCAGACTCCAACAGCCCTGCATGTTCTGCTAGAAAGTGGAGGAATTACACGTTTACTCAGGTGGAGAACACGTCAGGATTTGCTACAAGCTTTGTTCTAATCCTGTTTTTAACAACTTCCTGTCTTTATTTCCCATCTGGACGGATCCCCACCGCTGTCATTACAAACAGCTAGAACAGTGTTGATGTTGTAGAATATTAAAACTCACACCCCAGGCTTTGTGTTGTGATTACGGAGTCAGCGCGATTGAATTGTTGGCACTTTAACACTGTTAGAGCTCAAACGTTAATAAAACTAAAAGTGTATTATGTGAACGAGACGCTGAATCAAATCAGGAAATCCGTTCTTCGTGAGTGTAACTACTCCAAGTCGTCAAAACTATTAAAACCGGGCACTTTTTCAAAAGCTAAATCGAACACTTCATGTTGCTGGATTTCACAGTTTGTTATATCAGGTTTAATTTGATATTTTACAAGTTCCTCCTCCACATGGCTTTATCACCGGACCACGCCTGCTTACAATCATACGCAAGTTTTCTTCAAAAGAGAGCAAGATGAGAAGCTTTTAAGCAACTCAAAAAGATAACCTTTTTGCAAGCCGTGTAGGATTTCCTGTTCACCCTCAGAGCCACATTAAACTTCAAAAAGTGTGCTTCCTAATTATCCCATCTTTATGTCTACGCCTCAACATTCAGTCCAGACACACTCAGATCTCTAACCCTCAGGGTGATGGTTAATTCTTCAGAGGGAGAATATTCATTAAAAGCGAAAGTACGAGGGGGCTTTTGATTGTGCACAATAACAGCACAGTTCTGAGAGGAAAAACTCCCTTTATTTCTACATTAATGTCCTTATCCCAGTGTTTCACTAGTGCTTGGACACCAAAAAGGTAGACAGTTATATCTCAGTACGCCGAAGCCATGATCAGACTGCCTGCTACATGTCTGGCCTCCCAGGAACTCCTTTAATGCCCAAAACATGTGGAAATGTCTTGGAGCGAGGTCAGGACTGTATGGGGACATGGTAATAACTCACAGCCGAATTCCTGTAACATGTAAGGTGGTGTTGGTGAATGATGGCGTGTACAGTTCACACAGACAGATGCGTCTCTTCTGCAAGTTGCCGACAAGTTATCCGTAGATCTTTTTTAAGGATCAGACGTTCCACTCGCTGAATGTTCACAGGAACGAATGCATTGTGCTCCAAGCCACCTCAGCCGAAATTGTCATTCACGGACGTACAGCCTTCTATAAAACGTTCGCACCGTTCAGATGTTTTACTGAGGCTAAGTCTCATCACCGTACTGTGACTGAAGTCTTCTGTAAATGTCAATCACGTGCCAAATGTGTATTTTCTCCGTCCTTGATAAAGATGTTCTCACAAGGCTTTGCTACACAATTTAACATGTTTAAAAAATGTTTATCAGTGGAGTGTAGAGTTACTGTAGTTTTTACTCCTGTCTTGTACTCTTGTCTTTACAGAAACATTAGATTGGTTAAATACCATCATAGCGTTTATTTTACAGGAACTGCAAATATTACATTGTTTAACTACCATCATAGCTGAGATTTTACTAAAAAATAAATGTTTTAATTTAAATTGTTTATTAATTTACATAAATAACAACTCATAAAAGCCTGAGTTAGCAGCAGAACACACTGGGTCGGACACCAGAGGGCCAGGTGTCCACGAGACTGGAATTCAGTTTCATTTATACAGAAAAAAAGGCTAACTAATAGCGTTAATGAAGAATGTGCATTTATGCCGAGACGAGTTTTAAATCACTACTTCACTGTTAGCTAGTTAGCGAGCTGATATGACTCTTTGTCTTTCTGCTGTTCCCTTTCAGGGGTCGCCACAGTGAATCATCTGCCTACATCTAACCCCATCCTCTGCATCCTCTTCTCTCACATACACACACTAACTTCATGTCCTTTCTCACTGCATCCATAAATCAGCGAGCTGACGCGACTCTGCTCCAAATAAAATCTGCTCCACTACCATTAAAGTCTTACCGTAAGCTATCTCTAGCTAAACAAACTCGCTGGATGCTAGAAGCTAACTGACAAAACTAGCACTAAAACAAAAACAAATGAATTTAATAATGAATTCAAAGCAAAGCTCTCAAATAAATTACTTTCGTTACTAAACTGATAAAGCATAAGTCTACAGTTAGCTACAGAACCATTAAAAATAAGTTTTTGTTGAAATGATTTTATTCCAAGAATGGAAAAAAACTGTTCTGTTCTTGTCTATTTATGTAAAAAAAAATAAAAAAAAATTCAGTCATTTATTTTTCTCAGAAATTAGCCATTAGCATATATCCTGAATGTAACTATATAAAAAAAATCACAAAAAAAATCAGGAACAAATCCTTTCCTGAACAAAAGAAGTTTCCTACTTCTTATTTCTTTGTTCAACCTTTTTTTTTTGACTTTCCAAAAAGGATATATTTTTCTGCATGACTTAAATGTAACATGCTACGTTAGCCACTAAGCTACGCTAATGCAGTCAGTACAGTCTTTCTTTCACTAGTTGGATAAATTGTAAAACCTGACAAACATTCACACAAATGGCGCAAAAACTGTGTAGCATCTTTAGACGCCACAGTTTAGCAAAAATAGAGACGCAAATTTCCATCCTTACGATGTCACAAGAAAACACCAGCTGCTGATGATATCTGACTAGAAACTATACGATGTTAGCTAGCTAGCACGCACCTTTCTGTGCATTACTAAAACTTTCACTTGGCCACTTTATTTCAGCTAGCTAATAAACGCACGATGCCTGTTAGCGTGTCATGTCGTTAATTGGAGTTTTCAAGTAAGGAATGGTTCTACAGAAAAGAAAAACACCAGCGTACAAATGCTACTGATGGCAAAAGATGGCAAATCCGCCATTTATTGAAATAATTAAAAATAACTAACGGAAAGAAATCTTTAAGGAACAAATCCAGGTGGAATATCGCTGACATTTAAGGTTGTTATAAGAACAGTGATGTACAGAGTTGATCATGGACACAGACAGGTGATGTAAACTCAAAAAAGAAAAAAAAATGGAAGGAAGACCAAAGCGAGAGCTACAGGATGGAACAACATAGCAGGATCTTCATCACACAACACCAGGGGTTGTTTGTTTTTATCTTTTTTTTTTACTTTTTTTTATGATTTTCTTTTGACAATGATTTCAAATTATATACATAATCTTACAGAATTTACACTGAACAAAACAATAAGTACCGTCGTAACAGGGGGCGTGAGGGACATTAAACGAAAAAGAAGTAACTACGTACACGATGTGGTGCGTAACCATCCTGATGGAAGCCTGATATTTCTGTTTTCTGGATCAGACATGCTTCTGGAACACTGACTCACACACGTACACACACACACAGGTTTAAAAAAGGAAAGAGAGAAAACTAAAGAAGAAAAGACATCTAAAAGACACCAATGCTCTGCACTCATTCCCGTATGGCTTCCTGGCTCAGTGCGCTCAAACAGAGACAGAAAACAGTGAGCTGACGTATAGAGGCGGAAAGAAGAGAGCGATGAACCCTCTCAGAGCTGGAGCTGTTCAGTAAAACGGCCACCTTTCAGCTGAGACGCGACAAACCAGACGCCAGGGGCGCTTTTGATTTGTGTGAAGAGGTCATGCAGAATCTGAAGATATGGAAAGCAACTAAAACGAAAAAAACAAACAAACAAAAAAAAGCTGTAAACCTAGAAAGAAAAACAAACGGCTTTGTTTAGCCAGTGAGTTCTTCAAGATAAAGACAGTGCACTTGATCGTCAAAACAGAGAGTTAGAAGTGAGACACGGAAGAGGCAGTAGCTTGTTCATAAAATCCAAAACCTCAAACGTGTGAGACTTTCTGCGATTCTCGCGCCTGCTTGATGCTGTAGAGCCACTTTATGACGCGAGCATTGCGCTCGACAGCTGAAATGCCGTAAGGGACTCGCTCCTCCTCATCCTCATCTTCGTTGGAGAGGTCGTCGTTGTCGTCAATGTGTCGCGAGCGGCCGCAGTCTGAGCTGATCATGCTAGCGCTACGGAAGTTCAAAGATACGATATCAGAGCTGGCGCGTCCAAAGCCTTCGACAAAACCATCAAGCTCATCTGGTTCCAGCCCGCAGTAGTTGAAGAACCTCTCGGCGTCTGCGCCGGACCTGGCCAAGCGGTCGCTCAAGTCCGATTTGGAGCGATGCAACGAGGGCCGGCGAGCTTCTAGTTCTTTTGCAGCTGGACATTTTGTGTTGTCAGAGATGCCTAAAGCCTTTGCACTTGGTTTTGGGGGAAGTGGAGGAGCCGAACTGCTGCTGCTGCTGCGTCCTGAACGGAATGGTTTCCTGTTACACAGCCGCCGGATGTCCGAGGAGCTCTGCGAGGCATGGAGAGGTAAACGATCGCCCTCTGCCCCATGGTTTTCCAATAGTCCACGACTTAGGTTCAGGTTCTGGGGGCTTTTTCGGCCATGAAATGCTGCGGCTGGCACATTCAGGGACTCAGGGAAAGAGCGGTGCCCGGATTCTGGTGCCCAGCTTCTCGCGACTGAGCTTTTAGCAGGTCCTTCTGCTGAGGACGAGCTGTTGAGCAGGTTTTTCAGGATCTCCAGGTTGAGATTTTCACGCTTGGTGCTGGCACAGGTATCTGACTTGGCGTTATTATTGGAGGCTTTGAGAGCCGAACTGACTCCCGGGCTCCGTTTTGCAAGCACTTGCGGCTTCACTGGTTCCTGCTTTGCGTTGATGACTTCCTGACTCTTGACGTACTTGGCTTTGTCAGCTTCGAGACGCTCCACAGCACTCAGGCGCTTTGGGTTGGGTTCGGCCGCGCGTCTGAAGTATTCAGGTCCTTTGTTTAGGATTCGGAGGGGTACGGCCGATGCCACGGCGCCACCAGCGCCCAACACCTTGCTATCTGGCGGCAGTGTCTCGGTGGGCATCTCCGCTGGGTTTTGGGAGGCCGCCGTGGTGTTTTCGGCTCTGGACTCCGGCAAAGGACACACACATCCAGCCGGGTAAGCGGGGTGTGTGTGAGAGCCGTCTTAGCAGCTGGCCTTCATGCTCCGTGATCTATCAGCCTCCTCCCCCCCTCAGTGATAAATAAATAAATCCAGCCCACACGGGACACGAGGGGGGATAGGAGCGCACCAGGCTGTGGCAAAGCCTCCTCCCTACGGTTTGCCCTTTTGTTGGACCTGAAAGATAAAGGACCAATCAGATTAAAGGAGCAGGTGACATAAAACTGCTAGCAACAACAGGATGCACAATCATCAATAGATAACTACAGGAAGTCATAATCTTTAAAATCTTATATAGTTTTAATAATAATTTTAACCCATGTTTACATTGAATTCAAAGAATAAATCTGAAAACATCAAAACAAAAATATGTTGAATTCAGAATTAACCACATGATTAATTTAAAAGAAATAATGAATAAGAATATGAAAATGTCTAACTTTGCTTGAAGGAGATAATTACCGTGTTCCATGTTACCAGTTTTAACACAAAAAAGTAAAAAAAAAAGTGTGCTTAATATTTGTACTACTTCTGGTGAATCAAAGGAATAAAGTTATAAATAAATAAATAAATCAAATTTTATTTACTTCAAGGGATCAATGCACCAAAGTGTTCATCAGAATACATAATCATTAGAATCCTGCAACAACATCAGTCAGTCTAAGAGGGCCTGGGTGGGCCTGTGGAGGATCAGGGAAGCCTGGGTGAGCCTGGGGAGGACACAGAAAATCTTGTTGGGCTTGGGGAGGACAAGAGAAGCCTGAGTGGGCCAGGGGAGGAGGGGGAAACCTGGGTGGACTTGGGGAGGCCTGAGTGAGACTGCCCCTGACAGGGAGAGGGGTAGCTAAGTGGTTAAGGCATTGGACTACTGATTGGAAGGCCTCAGGTTCAAACCAAAGTACCACCAAGTTGCCACTGCTGGGCCCCTGAGCAACGCCCTTAACCCTCAAGAGCACAGGTGTATAATGTAATAAAAATGTATGTTGCACTGGATGAGGGCGTCTGCCAAATGCCATGAGTGTAATGAGTACATAAATGTATATGAGTGGGCCTGGGAGGAAGGGGGTGAGGTCTCGGTGGGTGTGGAAAGGCCTGGGTGGAATGTGGGACAGCCTGGATGGACCTGGGTTAACCCGGTGGGCCTGGAGAGGAAGGAGGAGGCCTGGGTGGGCCTGGGAAAGATGGGTAGGCTAGGGTGGACTTGGGGAGAACGGGAAAGCCTTGGTGGGCCTAGGGACACCTGGAGTGCCACTAGAGAAAATATTTATTCATTTGTAATGTTTTGTCATTTAGTATTAATATTTAGTATCATTTTCCGCTTTCATAAAGCAGATCAAACATAACGTGCAAGAACAAGTTACTTAACATTGTGAGCGTTTATAGGCTACAAGTGTTCGAAATTATGTTACGTTATTTTTCCAAAGCAACTCGAGACATGTTACTGAGCTAAGGTTTAATTTTTTTTTTAAACAAACACATTTTATCGTGTTATGCAACCAGCTGGAGCACATAAAAAATATGATAAATAATCATGCATTTGAAACAAACAAACAAACAAACCTTTTGAAGTAAGAGATTTGTGTTTTACATAATGTCATGCAATTGCAAAAATAAATTTTTCCCCCTACTCTTTACTTCATGCATCACCCTTATAAAAAAGAAAAAGCAGAGTCAGCAGTACTACAGTGTGGGACGACACTCCAGTCTCTGCCAAGAATCTCCAGGGCTGTTTCACAGCGGACGAAAAAGGAAAAATAAAAAAGAGTCATAAATAAAACCCCAGCGGCAGGGTGAGAGAGGACGGAGTGTGTGTTTGTGGTCTGGAGACGGAGACGGAAATGACTGTGACAAAGCATGTTTATGGCACAAGGTGCTTCTTTATAGCACGTTTATGAAGTTTTTAATCATACAGCTGCGAAGAAAACTGAAACAGAGGAGCAGCAGGCGGGAGATCGGACCTTTGGATCTGCTCTGGTGTGCTGGATTTTATTATTCCGTATGATAAGGATTCGATTTGCTTTTTATGACTGAATATAAATGTAAAGGTCAAGAACGTATGGATATTTTTTGGTTACGATATTAAACAGTTTATTTCACCTGCCACAGTCATAATGCTTCCGTAATGTTTTGGAGGATTTAATCTCCTATCTCATCTGTTTACCAAATATTTACTTAAGACGTAAAATACAAGTGGGACTAATCCCAGCGTTTCACTAGTGCTTGAATACCGTAAAGGTAAAATGTTTTCTCAGTACGTCGGAGCCATGGTCAGACTGCCTGCTTCATGTCTTAAATGCTGGCCTCCTTTAATAGCTTTTCCAAACATGTGTAAATGTCTTGGAGCGAGGTCAGGAACGTACAATAACTCCCAGCCGAGTTCCTGTAATGTGCAAGTGGTGCTGGTGAATGATTGTGTGTATAGTTCACACAGACAAATTTGTCTTTTTACTTTCACAGATCATGCTTTCCACTCGCTGGATGTTCTCTGATGGGCTCAGAGCCACCTCAGCCGGGATCGTCGCTCAGGGACATACGGCCTTCTTTAAAACATTTGCACTGTTCAGATGTTGTAAATGTGGTTGAAAACTGCTACAGCTTGACTGCGTTATTTTTCCGTCTTACAGTTTGTACGAGTAACTAAACCGTAATCATGGAGTGCACAGGGAATGTTTTGGGTTTCTGCGCTGTGTTATTAGAGTTCCAGGGCCAAGGCTATAAACAGTTACATGGGCTACGAGCCTCTGGGATTTGACATAATGAGAAAGCAGAGACGGGGCTTAAGATGGGGTCGTGGAGACAGTAATGACAATAATGACACACACACACACACACACACACACACAGAGCGGCCTGGTTTTAATCCTGTCTACACTCTTCCCCTCCCCCATGCAGAGCAGTGAGCTGATCCAGCATCGGGCTCCGAGCCAACACCCCTCTCATCTCATCCAGACTCAATTCCCACAGGTACCTTCACACACACCAGTCTGGGGTGTAACGTCACTTTACCGCACGTAGAATCAATAACATCGATATAAGACCTCAAATCCACACCCAGGAGGCATTACACCCTTCACCATCATACTAGTGAACCATACACAGGTTACAATTTAATAATCCCACACACACACACCTCCATATTAGAGCTCTACATAGCTGATGATGTCATTCTATTCACAGCAGTGTGAGGGTTTTTGTCCCCAAGCTCCAAAAAAACCTCCCACTGTCTGTACTGAACGTGTGAAGTGAACGCTAGTGAGACTTGTGAACGTCATTGGAGTTAGCATAAATCCGGTTTAGTTTTTTGCTATGGCACATTAAGCCAAATCTTGCAAAAAGCATGCTTTCATAAAGGTACAAAATAATTCCAGGCATTCATAACTTCTGTATTATAGGACGAAACCTCTTCAGATGAAAATGAAAAAAAGAAAGAAAGAAAGAACACATGCCATTTTAACCAGAATGATCTTTAACATGGAATGTACAAATCCGTGTTTTAGTGAAAGTTATTCGTTATTAAAAAGAAGCATAAAGCACTTGATTAACTTCATCACATGGATTAGTTTCCTATAGCAGGATCTTCTAAAGAGTATCAGCTACATACAGTTAATGATGGTAACACCAAGTGATTTCCTCACAAACAAAACCTTATGTGACAAGTGTTTAAAAGGACACAGGGCAGTTAAGCACATCTCCTAACTACACATGTGTGTGTGTTTGTGTGTGTGTGTGTGTGTGTGTGTGTGTGTGTGTGTGTGTGTGTGTGTGTGCGCACAAAAGTCTGTTTCCTATTTTCTAACCCATAACCTCCTCAAGTAATAATCGCCATGTCCCAGAGTCCAGGCTCTGCGTTTCTCAGGCGCTACGAGACATTTCATTGAGCGCGGTTTTGTTACGAGTGATTCATAAGCGTACGAGAGAGGTCATAAGGGTACGGAGTGGAGTAAAAGCAGACAGACGGAGCGGAGTAAGAACAGATAGACGGGTTAGAAATAAAGCTAGAAGGACAAGACAAAAGAAGAGAGATAATACATAAAGATATTAAAGCAATAAAATAAATAGTAAGACCGAGGCAGAGAGACAGGAGTGAAAGACAGGAAGACTGTGAGAAAGACAGTGCAGGAAACAAACAGGAGTGAGGGACTAACAAATAGACAAGAGACAGACATTTAGACAGGAAAACAGAGCGGAAGGAAGATGGACAGAAGACAGAAAGCAGGGTAGTCAAACAAACGGGGAGACAGAAAGGAGATGAACAGACAGGAGGGGAGACAGACAGATGGACAGACAGGAGAGGAGAAAGACAGGAGAGGAAATAGACAAACACAAGGGGATACAGAAGGGGAGCTGGACAGACAAATAGGAGGAGACAGGCAGGAGGAGCAGACCAATAGGGGAGATCACAGGAGGGGAGACTGACATACAGAAGATGAGTGGGACAGACAGACAGGAGGGGAGGCAGACAGACAGGAGAGACCGACAGAGAGACACACATAAAAGTGAAGACAGAGATGAGAGAGAGATGGGCAGGTGGGAAACAGACAGACAGACAGCCAGGCAAAGAGATAGAAAGACAGACACAAATACAGACAGATGTATAGACACACAGACACTGAAATACAAACCTGTGTGAAGAGAGAGATGAGGTGTGAGACGGAGAGAGACAGAGAGTCTGACAGGACAGACAAGACAATAAAGGTTTTAAACGGCTCCCGGACGTACGGGTGACTTAGCTGGCGTTCAGTTCTGCTCGGCTTGTGAATGGATAATGAGACATTTTTCCCTCCAAAACCAACATCTCTCTTATTGCAGGTAGCCATCATTAGTTAGCATGTTGGCTAAATCCTTAAATGGAGCCTCAAGAGCTCAGACTTTAGCATAAGGCTAATACTTAAAATAAAGGGTTTAAGTAAGTTATAAGTTTTGCTGTTACAGTAGCAGTACTGTATGACTAGCCACTAGCTGTGTGACTAGCCAACGCTAACACTGTCACTAGCCACGAACAGCTTCATTAAAACATTATTAGAAGAAACAAAAACTTTACTTCTATACAGCTCAGCTTTTCATACACACACACACACACACACACACTCACGTGTGTGTACAGACGATATTACTTCCCACAGTGTGTATCACTTTACTACTCGGTGTATAAAACAAAGACTGGATCCAGTTGCAGCTAAAATCTCTTTATCTTATTGGAGTAGATGCTCATCTGGTAACAAGTTCTCAGACAGCTTGAAGCCGCAATCCCACCAACAAAAGAAACATAAATCTATAAAATTCTCTTTTCTATCCACTATTTTTATCTCATAATGTGTGTGTGTGTGTGTGTGTGTGTGTGTGTGTGTGTGTTCTCCACAGCCTCAGATGACCCCCACAAAAATATCTCTGTCAGTGCAGCAAGGGAGCAACAGATCGAGTTAGCTTGACCGCTAAGCGAAAAGTCCAGACGTGATACTTGCAGCTAGCTTTGCTACAGAGAAAAACGCTAACATGGTTTATAAATATAGCTAGATTAGTTGGCCCATCTAGCATAATAATGGCTAATGAAGGTTTATGCTAGGAACTCCGTTAGCTTCAAATTAATGCTGCAGCAGGGCATTAGTTTGAAGCTAACTGAGCTCCTAGCATAAACCTTCATTAGCCATTATTGTTATCCATGTCAGCGTAGATGCTACAAGCCATCATTAGAGGTGTCTCGTCTCCATTATTACCCACGTTAACACTGACATGGCTAAGGATGAACTTTCCTATCCTTATACAGTATTAGCCATGAGAATAAACATATTAGCCCTGGTAATAGTTCATTAGCTATATCATTATTAGCTACATCATCATCATCATCATTTGCCATGCAGTGGTACCTCAAGTTCTTAAGGTGAAATTTTGTATTGTAAACGCATTGTTCCATAGGAAATAATGATAATGCAGATAATCCGTTTCAGCCACACAAAAATATTACCAATGTTACCAATTTCCAACACTATAATCATTAGCTTTGCATATAAAAACTATTAAAACATTTAATTCGATTCCTCTCTGTACCGGCTGCTTTAAACTGAAGGCGGCTCCCTTTTCTTCTTGCTACCGTCCTTGATAACATTCTTGGGACTCATGGTGCTATGTCTTTACTAAATCTTACACCAAAAGAAAAACAAAACAGAAAAAGAAAACGTATATACTGTAAACATGCTTCGCTTGGCTTCCAACAAAGGTTTTAAACGGCTCCCGGACGTACGGGTGACTTAGCTGGGGTTCAGTTCTGCTCGGTTCGTTCGCTTGTGTGACAAAAATACTACGTATGCTGAGGAAAATATTCTTAAGGCGAAGGTTCCTAAGGCAGGGTATTTGCATGCCGAGGTACCACTGTATTATTATTATTATTATTATTATTATTATTAGCCAGCCCAGCTTTAATGTCATAAGGTGATATTATTATGTACCGTGGATACTGACATTCCATTCGATGGATTTCGAAGACTTGTGAATGAATGACAGATATAACGGTCCGAACTTTATCTCTGCAGGGTTTGAGGTTTAAAGCTGCATTAACAGAACTGAAAATGGTGCTGGAGCCGTGAGGGAACATTGAGAGATGATATTTGAAAACTATTTGCTGCTTTAGCCGATCGCTGATACTTTGTTATTGATCTTTTAATACTTCATATGAGACCTAGCGTTCATCTTTCTTCCTTTTTTCAGATCAGTACAAGCACACTTAAACATGTTAATTAGCTGCTCTGGATGTTTTTGCAGGAAAATGAGATATCCTAAACATCCTAAAGTCATGCGTGTAGCCGTGTGTGTGTGTGTGTGTGTGTGTGTGTGTAGAGCTTGAAACACGAACACGTTTCAGGTCTATTTGTAATCATAACATTGCTCGGTGGATGCAAGGTGCTTTTTTTCCAGGTGTGTGAAATGAAGACGGTGTGTATCGTGATGAAGACGACACAGTAATCTCACACTGCAGGTTTCCAGTCTCACACTGTGACCCAGTTTCTACTCACTCATGTAAGATCCGGTTACACAAACAGCCCCGGCCTTGCCGAATTCTCGTCCGCACTGTGACTACAAGTTAGCAGGATTCGGCATAATAGCATCATCTACACAGCAACCCGTGATGCTATAAGTATCTGGTCATTTGTGTCCAGGTTATCATGAGCACTATTAGCCAGCATCCTCACAGCGCCCTCGTAATTAGCACAGTTACTCATTGTTAGCAAAGTTACTGACTCGTATCATTAACCATGCCATTATTAGCCACTACAGTTAGCCACATCATGGTTTTAGCTCTCTCTTTGAAGGAATCGTTAGCATAATTATTTGACAATATCCCTGTTGTTCTAGATATCAGGAAGTCAGGATGGGAATGCGATTTTGTAAGTATCATGATTTTATAAATATCCTGATTGGATTTTGTTACAATTCTACAAAAATGCTGTGGTGTAAGGCTATTGTGTGAATAGTTTGGAGTCCTGTAGGGCTATAGAGGAACTGCAACATATGACCACCTCAAATACAAAACATATTGTATATAACTTAAAAAATGATTTAAAAAATAATAATTCTGGACATACATAAATCGCCACGCAAAAACTGTTATTGAATAGATTTTCCCCAGCTCTTCTAGCAGCTCTGTTTTAACTTATGTGTGTTTAATAGCCAATCGTTATTAAATCAAATTCAAATTCAAATTTTATTTGTCACGTACACAGTCATACACAGTACGATATGCAGTGAAATGCTTTTTCGAC
>JAOVVA010000052.1:27671213-27693659 GCA_028565275.1 Leiocassis micropogon | reverse complement strand
AAATGAAATTAACTAGTAAAATATACTGTGCAAAGTAAAATAAAATAAAAATATACTGTACAAATAAGAACAAAATAGATATAATATAGAAATTAGACGAACTATTTAACATCCATGTTGTTGTCGTTTGTTAGACTTAATTAGCCATAATTTGATATATTATTTATTGTTAGCCATGTTATCATTTTGAAGCATGAAAAAAGAACAATGCTCAGGGACTTGAAACAGAACATGATGGAAATTGCTGTTTAAAAAAAGCTTCTTCTTTTGAAGCAGCATCCTATTATTATTTAGTAACTTGTCCTAGATCAGTCATTTCCACAAAAATGAGCTTTGTATTAAGTATTATTTCAGCGAGTATTCATACATTTCTTATAATATTTAGTTTAATATTCTTGTACTGAACGTTTTTTATTTAAAGCATATAATACCGAGCCAGATTCATACAGCGGTGGTGTATTGTTGTGCTGCTGTGTTTGAGATCTCGCAGCCAAGCATACGGCGGATTTCATCATGTAATTAAACCGAAGTCTTGGCCGGCAGACGGGCCGTTTTTCCAGCATGCTGGTGGACAGCTGTCGGCCGAGTGATGGAGCTCTGTTGCAGACGCTAGTCATAGAAACGTAGCGAGTGACCCAGTTTATACTGAGTGAAAAACGCTAATAGCAGAAATCCAGAGAAATGCTAGTCTGGATTCATTTAGAAAATTTCTTTCACTCTTATTGAACCAGCACGCAGCTAAGCTAACATGTGCATCCGCGGAGAGTATACTTGGGCGTGGCAGCTAAGTATACATTGGCCCACACTTTTTAAAAATCTCTCCGGGAGAGCAACGCCACCTGCGATCGATTAACTAGTAGCAGACCGTTTCCTCTCGCGCTGCCGCTCCTGTACCTCAATAACTTTAGCTAAAGTTAAACCACTAATTTTCTCAGGAGATATGAATATTCAAAAGTATTTTAAGAGAAATCACCATGAGGAAGCAAGAGAGACACACAGCATCAGAGGTCCAACCTACTATTCCTCCTCTAAATCTACCCATATGCTGGTGAGTGAAATTTAACTTTCTGCACTAAATATACAGCTTTTTGGATTAA
Organism: Leiocassis micropogon; assembly: GCA_028565275.1. Lineage (NCBI taxonomy): Eukaryota > Metazoa > Chordata > Actinopteri > Siluriformes > Bagridae > Leiocassis > Leiocassis micropogon. The sequence continues at coordinate 27,692,562 of JAOVVA010000052.1, read as the reverse complement.
ACATCAAAGATCAAGTTTACTTAATTTAAACTGGCGTTCTTCATCTGTTTGTCAGGTTAAAACACCCGGCTGCATGTCTGTGAATACCAATAAATGAACCAGCACCAGAGGAATTCCCATGTCTACATTCCCATGTCTACTCTTCTTCGGAAAACCCAGGAAGTTTAAGTGCTCTGACACAAAGTGATCTCTGTACACCAATGAGTAGAGATGAGTAGGGAAAATCAATTCGGTTATGAATCGTGATTCTTTTGTGTGGTGATCCGTGTTTCGCAAGTGACTGCATGATGAATTTTTTAAAAACTACAAGTATATTTACATTTATAATGGAGATGAACTGGTCTATCTGTCTTTCAGTGTGATTGTCCGTGACCGGTGATCAGTCTCAGATATAAACGATTCTAAGCCGAGTGCAGAAGCTTCTGAGTGGCACAAAAGAAATAAATTTTTACATCATCAAAAAACTCTGTAAGCAAATAAGTCTCAAAGCCACGCATTACACACACTCCAGTCTCAAAACACAGTGAGCACTAATTGGTCGGAAATCACGTGTGCTAGAAGCCCCGCGTAAGAAGCAGCACATGTTCGCGTGCTCACTGTCAAGTTGAGTTTTGAGATATTGGAGGCGTTTGAAGCGGTAAAACGTTTCTTCATAATCCTACAGGTGGCGCTACCTGAACTATTTACACGTTTCCATCCTGTGTGGTCAGAATGAATTACTTGCTAAGTTTGTTTAAAAATAATAATAATAGCAGATAACTTCACAGAAATACGCACTGCTCAGTAACAATGAAGCTTTGTGTTTCATTTTATTTGAAGTTAAACTCTTGTATTTAAATTTAGTTAGTTTTAGTTTGTATTGTTAAATGCTGCACTTGGTTTTAAGCGAGAAAACTAATGTTATAAGGAACGACCGACATTTTATTACCCATTAAACTTTTTTTAAGGATTAAAATTTTAACCAAATCAGGGGAAAAATGTAAAATACCGAATTGAGATATTTATAAAATTGTGATATTGACGATGATAATGATAGCATTGGAATTTTAATCGAATCGACACCAAGGTATCGTGATAATATTGTATCGGGCTGACTGGTGATTCTCGTCTCTGCCAAATACTGTTACGTTCTTAATTTTTAGTTTTACTTGGTCTTACTCTTTATTAGGGGTAGAAGGAAGAGAGGGTTAGTAGGCTGGATCTCTGAAATGTGAAATTAAATAGAAATATCAAATAATGGTTACATATAATTGTTGTTTGTTGTATGTAGTAGAAAACATAGCAGTAGAAATAGTAGACTCCATGGGCCTCCGAGTGGCGCAGTGGTAAAGTGCTCGCCCTATCATCTGGAGATCGCTAGTTAAATTCCCGGGTGATGCTGTAACCTCTCGCAGCCGGAGGTCTAGAGAGAGCTGATTAGCCGAACTCTCTCAGAGGGGAGGGACGAGAGGTACTTCGTGCTCCCACATTAATCACGGCTCTACAGCCAATCAGGGGCGTCTGTGAGCTCACGCTCCGAGTGTGTTACGCCGCCCCAACAGTTCGAAAAGATGCGGTCGACTGGCGTCACGTGGTTCGGAGGAAACACATGATAGTCTTCGGCCCTCCCGACTGAGTGGTAGTAGTAACCTTAATGTGGGAGCCCCCTAGTGACGGGAAGGAATTGGACACGACTAAATTAGGGTGTAGTCTGTAAAATCTGTAGTCTGTAGTCCTCTGTAGCCGTGTACTAGGACTATCTGTAAGTCAGTGATGGTAGAGAATTCTTTGCACACCACCAATGTAGCACAATGCATATCAATAAATATAAATATGATTACTGAGCTAGTATACAGTCAGTACTGAAGGACTTACCGAAATACAGGAAATCATTTTTAAGACTTTTTATTTTTGTACTGTTAAAAAAAAAAATCTCTGCTTAGTTTATCAGATCACGATGTGTTTCAGCTTTGGACGTGTGTTTGGCCGGAGCATCGGGATGCGATCATCTTCTCAGAACAGTCACCAGCTGATGGAAACTCATTGACCACACACACAGACACACACACACAGACACACACACACAGACACACACACACTTTCTTTTTCTGGAAATTCACAGAACATTTGGATGGAATCGAAACCCACACCGACGCAAGATAGTGCTGGTTTTAATTATAAAGATTCAGAGCAGGATGAAATATCCAGCTCCCCAAATCCAAAATACACGCACACACACACACACACACACACACACACTGTGTCGTAATGCTCCTTCAGCACACACACACACACACACCTCCTGAAGAGAAACCAAATAAAGCATTATGCATCTGCCTTGCGTTTTTGCATCAGTCTCGCCTCGCTGCTGCTCTCGCCCCGAGCCGTGCTGAAGAGATTGTTGTCGAGCTGCGAGGTAGAGCTTCCACAAACTACACGCCATCACAGAAAAACCAGGAAGTGCTGCTTCATTACCTCAGAGGGGCTTATAATATACAGTTTACAGATACACGACAAGTTAAAAGTATAATGGTCAAGAATTACACACAAGGAGGCGTGGCCTCTGTCTCTATGTTAATGAAGGAGGTGTGGTCTCTGTCTCTGTAGTAGGGAAGGAGGTGTGGCCTCTGTCTCTGTAGTAGGGAAGGAGGTGTGGTCTCTGTAGTAGGGAAGGAGGTGTGGCCTTTGTCTCTATGTTAATGAAGGAGGTGTGGTCTCTGTCTCTGTAGTAGGGAAGGAGGTGTGGCCTCTGTCTCTATGTTAATGAAGGAGGCATGGCCTCTGTCTCTGTGTTAGTGAAGGAGGCGTGGTCTCTTAATTTGTCTTACTGAAGGAGGCGTGGTCTCTCTATCTATATTACTGAAGGAGGCGTGGTCTCTGTCTCTGTGTTAGTGAAGGAGGCGTGGTCTCTCAATTTGTCTTACTGAAGCAGGCATAGTCTCTCGATTTGTCTTACTGAAGGAGGCGTGGTCTCTGTCTCTGTGTTAGTGAAGGAGGCGTGGTCTCTGTCTCTGTGTTAGTGAAGGAGGCGTGGTCTCTGTCTCTGTGTTAGTGAAGGAGGCGTGGTCTCTCAATTTGTCTTACTGAAGGAGGCGGGTCTCTCTATATTACTGAAGGAGGCATGGTCTCTGTCTCTGTGTTAGTGAAGGAGGCATAGTCTCTCGATTTGTCTTACTGAAGGAGGCGTGGTCTCTGTTTCTGTGTAATGAAGGAGGCGTGGTCTATCTGTTTTAGGGAAGGAGGCGTGGTCTCTGTCTGTTAATGAAGGAGGCGTGGTCTCCGTCTCTGTGTTAGTAAAGGAGGCGTGGTCTCTGTCTCTGTGTTAGTAAAGGAGGCAATAAGTCACTTTAGTGGAGGCGTGTCTCCTCTGCTAGTCAGTCACAAGTCAGGATGTTTCTTGCTACTCTGAGTGAAGGAGGTGTGGTCACAACCCAGGAGGCATAACCTTTGTAAAAGTCAGTCCAGGAGAAGGTGTGGCCACCAACCTGTTGAAAGAGGCGTGGTTCCTCCACCTGTCAGTCTTGATGACTACTTTGAAAAGAATCAAGGTGATACGTACTCACACTCTAAGTGTATTCAATGCACTAAAGAGTAGAGAAGTGTGTGTTATGATGGAAAACTCACCTGTGTGTGTGTGTGTGTGTGTATGTTTCTCAGGTGTTGACCGACTCAGGTCTAGCTTGTGCGTCTCCTTTCTCCTCCAGCGGCTGCAGACTCTCAGTCGGCGTCGGAGCGATGCCTAGAACACACAACACCAGTTTACACACATTTAATCAATCGCCATGACGATCAATCGACTGATAGCTGGTTGTTAGCTTGATTAACTTTTTTATTTTTTGGGATACTTTCTTTCTGATCAGAACTATATTCTGTTATATTGTAGCTAACATTTTCCAAAAAAAAAAAAAAGGATTGTAGTATGTATGAAGAATTAAACAGATAATGGCTAAACCTTTGCTCTGTTTATCAGAGATGTGGCTTAAATCAGTTCTGTTGTAGATACAAACACACTCGACACAATACTGTTCTCGTAAGAACTGTTCCAGAACAGCTGACCTTCATGTCTTAAAATAACAACTGACTATTACTGTTGTTGTTACATAATTACCTAATTTAATTCCATATGTGTTATTTTATAGTTTTGAAATCCCCAGTATTGTTGTAGAATGTAGAAAATAAATCACTAAAACAAAAACAAAGAAATTTGCAAGTGATCTCAAACTTTTGAGCGGTCGTATACATTACTGCAGTGAGCTTCTTTATTCTTTACATTTCCCAGTTCATTAGTAGACTGGGGTCAAAGCACAGGGTCAACCATTATACCGCGCCCCTGGAGCAGACAGGGTTAAGAGCCTGACAGCGGCAACCTGGCGGAGCCGGGGGTTTGAACCACCGACCTTCTGGTCGGTAACTCAGAGCCTTAAGACACTCAGATCCACCATCTACCAGATTAATTCTACAATCATTTATAGAAGTAACAGGAGAGTGATCTAAATTAATCTCAAAACATTCTCACACACACACTTTCGTTTCAAAACTCTGCAATCAAATTAGTCTCAAAACTCACACACGGACAGAACCGTATCCGCTTCATCCCGAGGCGTCGTCCTGAGGGATATTTGCTCCATGTGCGACAATTTTAATAGCCATAAAAGTCGCAGTTTCCTGCTACGTCACACACTAGCATAACATCACCGCTTTCAGCATTGTGCTTAAAGACAAAGATTCATATTTTTTTTTAATACTGGTACAGTACCGTTTTCAGACAACTTCTACCGCAGTACTTTTTTAGTACCAGTACACCATGCAACACTTCAGACTATGTTTTAAAACATTATGTTTTATGTTCCGCGTGTGTTGTGTTTACGTCTTCAGCAGTGTTGAAACCGTCTCACATGCCACATCGGAGCCTCAAATTAGGACATGCTCTCGTTAGCCAAAACTAGCAACACCTCGGCTGCAGCAATGAGGATGCGGGAGGCACGTGGGCTGACACCGGGACCTGCACCGTCGCACGCTTTCTCACTTTCTCTCCAACATATTGTTCAGGAGGAAAGAGAGCGGCTCACTGATTAGCGCAGTTTAAAAATCTATACAGCAAGGTGATGCTAATCGATAGCGGTGAAACACAGGCTAATAAATCACGAAACTCCTGCAGCTCCGGATGCGGTTTATGCCACAGAACAATAATATATATATATATATATATATATATATATATATACACACCAATGTGCAGTGATTTTCTGCTTTCTCTCTTTCTTTGGCATGTGATATGTAATGTTCTCAAAAGTTAGGGAGTGGAGATTCACAGATAACTGAGATCTAGAGAGAAGGAAAATAAACACAAGCTCCAAATCCTGGGAAATTTACAGAAAAATTTTATCAGGGTGGATAAGGAGGTGAGGTGGAGCTTTAGAGGAACTGGGGAGACACTACGGAGGAGCTGATGAGGAGCTGAGGTGAAGCTATAAAGGAGCTGATGAGGACCTGAGGTGGAGGTGATGAGGAGCTATGGAGGAGCTGGAGTGATGCTATAGAGGAACTGAGGAGGAACTATGGAGGAGCTGGTGATAAGCTTAGATGGTGCTATGGAGGAGCTTTAAAGGAGCTGATGAGGACCTGAGGAGGAGCTATAGAGGAGCTGATGGAAAAGTATGGAGGAGCCGAGGTGGAGCTGACAAGGAGCTATGAAGGAGCTGAAGTGAAGCTATAGAGGAACTGATGATGGGTGCTATGGAGGACCTTGCTATGAGGAAATGCTCCAACTTTATCCCCTGCACATAAACCTGTGCTAAACTCTCATTAGGGTGATTCAGTGCAGGAGACAGCGTGTCCTCAGTGTTCTGACAAGCAGAACAACCATCAGGGCGACACACTGTTCCTTTCCAAAAGACACACACCCACACGCGCGCGCGCTCCCTGTCTTGCACATTGTCTCGTATCACCTGATATGCACTAACTCCCTGTCGTCTCCCACCCTCTGTGTGTGTGTGTGTGTGGGAAAGACATATGGGACGGACCGAGAGGGAATTTTGCTGAATAAGTACTGCAGTAGTGCTGACTGCTGGCTCATGCTCTCTCAAGTGTTCATCTTCATGTGACACACACACACACACACCAAGCCCAAGAACTTCTGCACTCAAACCGTCCACAAATACCTTCAGACATATACATTATGAATAAAGAGAGAAGTACGAGATACACAGGAGTGAAGCAAACACATTAGGAGACAGATCCCTCTCTTTTACTGTGAACACACACACACACACACACACACACACGATACAAAAACAACAAACCCAGGCGGATCAGTGCGCATAAGAGCTGCAGGAATTAATATTTGTGCAACTCAGCCGTATTTCAGTTTCTGTTGCGTAACGTTTCATGAAAAAGTTAGAAATTTAAAGTTGTGGAGTAAATCAGTCACTAACCGTCACAATACTGATAAGAAAAATTATATCGCAAGAGTACACAAGACCACAAACGCGCAGAGAAGTTTAAATTGGAATTAAAACTAATTTTTCTTTTTACTTCCTGATAACGCAAGTTATTTCCCGACGTTGCATCAGTTCATCCCGGCGTTACTTCGTCATATCTTCAGTCCTGACCTAATTACTTCCTGTTTCCTGAAACGTCAGCGTCATGGACATGTTCTGGTCCCTCAAAGCTGACTAAAGACACCACTGTCTGGTCCGCACCATATTTATTTATAGTCAGACAAATGGGCGGAGCAAACAGAACCTGGCTGTTGATTGGAACACGCCGAATTGCACTAGTGGTTAACGCCTACTTAAGTTAAGTGGTTAATGTTAATTTGTACATACATCTATCCGTCATACATTTCTTGTGTTGAGTTAAACTCCAACGATTCATGTATAGTAGACGGCTAGTCAGCCACGCCCCAATTATGCATAATTTTATAGCTTTATATAAATTTAATTGATGATTTACATTAAATAAACACCCTGCTTTATTTAATGTCATGAATGGGAAATCTAACTGTGGAGACTAAAACCTCTTTTTTTCTGGTCCCAGGTTCTAGACATGTTTATTTCTGTTGGACATTTTAACACAGGGCTCTAATGGGGCTAAATCACTTGTCACCTGCATGTGCATGTTTAGCACTTCCACATTGTACTCATTTTTCAGAACCGCACTTCGCGACTAATTTGTTGCATTAATTTATAAAAGGCAGGTTTTTGGATGCATTTTGGGTAACGGCCCCTTTTTTTAGTTTGGGAAATCCAGTTCTAAGGTGAAGATCTTAGCTCAAGGTTTTAGTGTTTGCGTGTATATACATATATATAGCTGTTGGCTTGTAAGATTACAAGCCGATATCATTTATGATTTACGAGGTAATTTTGTGCAAAGCTGGATATGACTTAACTAGTGTGGGTATTAATGTTTCTAACTGGACGTTTAACATGATAACACACACACACACATACACACACGGTTAGTCTCGCTGTGCAGTTGAATCAATCATTGTTGGCTGATTTTTGGTTCCTTATAGATTTATACTTCTAAAATTATTTCAACTTTCAAAAGGTTAAATGGCATAAAATTATACAATTCTTTCAAAATATACCTCAGCATTAGCTGCAAAAAAAACACACCGCTTCCATCTTCTGCCAATACTCGAGTTTTACAAGAGCATCACTGCATCTTATTTTAAGTTTACAGAGTTTATGGTTTGGTGCGACACCGCCACCTACTGGACCGGAGTGCGGAGCAGACGGTTGTCAGAGAGACATTACAGCTACACAATCACCAAACAAGTTACACAACATTTCAGTGTTTATTAGATACTTTAAACACGTCAGGTTCGTCCTGTATGATTTATAGGGAACAGAAGCGTCACACCGAGGCGTGCTGCAGGTCGTTCTGATACGTTATCGTTTCTATGGCAACACTTCATCGTCTTCACCACTGATGATGAGGATATTAAAGTGTAGCCTATGAAGCTAATTAGGAGCTAATGACTACAGATTTCCTCTTCGCTGTATAACGACGCATCACCTGATCAGCTCTAAACACACATCATCTGCTCGCTGCGCGCTCTTTATGAGTCCAGGCTGAATCACTGACAGGAATAACGAGCGCCACACACACCCCACTTCACACAAGTGTGCTGCAGCCCCGCTGCGAAATGACCTTTACAGGGGCGTCTCATGCAAACGCATGCACACATACACACACACACACGCAAAGGGCGGTGGACAGAACGCAAAATTACAGCCAACCAGCCAGCCGTGTTATCGACTGAATGCTGGAGTGAACTCACATTCACTGGGCTTGTGACCAAAACACACACACACACACACACACACACACACACACACTCTTTCTGTGGCCGATGTCAGTCAGCAGAGATGCTTGCAGAAGATCAGCCATATTAAATTTAAACTCACAAATTCTTTCAAGGCGACCCGATCCTGCAATTCATTTAATTGCATTGTACGATAAAACTGCTTTCAGCCACCACACACACTCTTAACAACACACATCTCTCTCTCTCTCTCTCTCTCTCTCTCTCACGCACACACAGAGTCAACGAATGCAATTGGAGTACCTCGGGTGTAAACCACCCCAAACTAACTTCAACCCCATACAACCTCAATCCCCTCAACCTTACCTCAACTCCCAAAACCTCACTGCAGTCCCCCCAACTGTCACCCTGATCACCCACAACCTTATCACAAATCCCCACAACCTCAACCTCAATCTCCACATCCTCAATCCCCACAGGCCCACCTCAAACCCCCACAGCCTCAACTCCATCCACCGCAACCTCAACCCCACAAAAACTCACCTCAGTCCCCCAAAACTTAACCTCGATCACTACAACCTCAAGCCCCACCACACCCCAAACTCTACTATCACAAATCAACCCCTGTGACCTCAACAGAACTAAATCCGACAATGTATAGGGCCCAACTCCCCATGACTTTAACCCCAAAACCTAACCATTACTTTTTAATCCATGACCCCTGTACTCATCTACCCCATGAACTGTAATGTCCTATAACCTAATCAACTCCCCCAACATCAACCCCCACAACCTTGACCATGACCAACCAAAACCTCTACCCCTGCAGGCTCTAAAACCTAAGATCAGCACCCATAATCCCAACCCCTTCAACCTAAACCCCCTACCCTTAACTCCTAGCCTTAGTCAGACTGCACTTATGACGTTATTGTCATTGTGTGTGTGTATGTGTGTGTGAGAGAGAGATAGAGAGAGTGGGAGACAGGAACTCAGGGACTAGTCAGAGCCTTTAATCCTTCCATAAACCCAAAGCATGCACCTTCTCTACAGCCAGATTCTGACCGCAGGCTCCGATTCAGCAGACACACCAACACTTTAGCGTGCAGAAGCTACATTGACAGTGCCAGCCATGTTTTATAACATCGTCCATGAGGATTAAACCCGACCTACATCATCCTGCTTACATTCACGTTCATGCTATAACAGATATAACACGCAGACGCACTAATGTACTCAAGTTTGTATCTCCTGGTGCAAAGAGCAAAAGGCGGTCAGATACAGAGCGCATCAGGAGCTTAGCCGAGTAACCACACTCTTTAACTCTAATATTTATACTCAAATCAGCCTCAGCTCACACATCCACACCATCATTCCCTCTATCAGGGGTCGGGTTTAGAAGCACGCCGCGTATCGACCAGCTGTTCAACACTAATGAGTCAAAGCTACGCAAAACTTCAGAAGGGAAAACCATACTACCAAAAAAAACCTCAAATAAAAGAAAAATATATTGAGCCTATTGACAAGCAGAAGATAAACTCTTCAGTTAGATAGATAGCTGCAAAGAAGGAAAAGAAAGAAGATGAGAGAAGTAAGAAGCAGGCGATGGAAAATAGCAACAAAATAACAAAACGAAAAAAATTAACAAAAACGAAAGAAGGTTAAAATCTATGTAAAATAAATTCCAAAGAGCAAACAAAGGAAAAAAAGAGCTAAAAATAAAAGAAACAGGGAGTTAAGAAAGAAACAAATAAGTTGAAAAGAATTAAATAAAGAAAGAACGACAGGAATAAAGAAAAATACTACCAAGACGAAAGAACCAAGAAAGAAAACAAAAGAAAGAACTAAGAATAAAAGAAAAAAAATCTAAGAAGAAATAGAGGAAAAAGAAAACCAGAAGAAAGAAACTAAAAAAAGAAACTGAAAAGATGAAAGAATGAGAGAAAGAAAGAAAGAAAGAAAGAAAGGCTTGGAAATAAAGAGACTGAGAAGAAAGAAAGAAAGAAAGAAAGAAAGTTAAGAATAGAAAAAAAAACTATTAACGGTAGTCTGGGGTATAAATGGTGGCATTGGGTTCAAAGCAGAGAAGGTGCTGGGGTAAAAAGCGGAGAAGCTGCTGGGGTAAAAAGCGGAGAAGCTGCTGGGGTAAAAAGCAGAGAAGCTGCTGGGGTAAAAAGTGGAGAAGGTGCTGGGGTCAAAGTAGTGATGGTGCTGGAGTGTTTGGTGTTTTTGGGGTGAAAGAATTGGTTCAACAGACACCTTTGACCGGACATCTCAGGCTTTATACCGATCTAAACTCTCTGATTTCTTGAAGGACATTTATCTGATTGTGAGCGTTGTCTTGTGGGTACGTTGAGTGCCAACGTTTCTAAACCAATAAAACGTCCCGTACCTTAGGGTCTGCTCCCGATATGCTCGATTCAAACCATCAGCGACGGACAGAAAGCCGAATGGAAAGGTCAGACTTACGTGTCGAAGTGTCACATGTGGTCAGAGCAGCGATGGCGAGTTTAAAGAGTTGGCGCACGAGGAAGCACACGATGACAGTGCACATGGTGCGACATATTTCAGCGCACGCTCGCCTCCACAGAAAGGTGGCTCCGCACCCGCAGCGTCTCGCAGACAAAGACAAAAATACAGTAGAACGGAGGTTCACCTTCCGCTACCTCCCATTAGGCTAATCCCCTCAGAGCGACTTTGCTAATCGGTGTGTCGGGCGTGGCTTAGTGGAACACAACTGAAGGAAGAGTGAACATCAACCACACTGCTCTGGAGGTCCAGCCGTGTCTGCTCCTCACATACACTTCTACAGTCACACCTGCACTCGTATGTTCAACTGTTACAGTTCACATGCTATAACCTGATACATGCTGAAATATCAGCGCTCAACCTTCCTCATCATCATCATCAAAATCATACCATTCGATGAGGTATGGAGAGAGAAAGAGGAAGAGAGCAGCCTTTTCCATGAAAAAAGAAATATGCTGAGAAGAAAGCATTTGAGACAATGACCATTGTTAAAAGCGCTATATAAATAAAAAATAAAAAAATAAGAAAGAGAGAAGGAAAGTCAGACAATGCCTGAAAACTCAAGAGGAACTAGGAGGAAAGAAAGAAAAAAATCTGAGAACAAAGACGAAAGAAAGATGAGAATAAGGATAGAAAAAGACAAAGAAAAGAAAAGAAAGAAAGAAAGAAAGAAGTCAGACACTGGGAAAAGGAGGATTTCATGGGAACAGGTACAGGAAGGAGCTGGGAATAAAAAAGTAAAAAAAGAAAGAAAGAGAAACTTTTTCATCAAAATGCAGGCCATGAGAGTTGGTATAGAACGGAACAAGCTTGGAAAGACAAACTGAGAGACAGAGAGAGAGAGAGAGTGAGAGAGAGAGAGAAAAGAGTTATCAGTAGTCCAGAGAGAGAGTGTCAAGTGTATAATGAGAGCTGAGAGCCGTGTGCAGGTCTGAGTGTAAGGAACAAGTGTGTACGTGTGCAGGTCTGAGCGTGAGGAGCGAGTGTGTACGTGTGCAGGTCTGAGTGTGAGGAGCGAGTGTGTACGTGTGCAGGTCTGAGCGTGGTGAGCGAGTGTGTATGCAACTAATCCACTCAGAGCCGCACGGACGCCGGCTTGCTGTAGGATTAGCGAGTCAGCAGTGCCCGCAGCTAAAGTTTAGGTGAACTCAGGTTAAACACCTTATCTCAGGGCTCATGATGACCTTCGTGCTGAAGAAGACGAGTACAGGGTGACGAGCGGAGAGGACGTGGAGGAGACTGAAGTGCTACTCCCCGAAGCACTAACACCAGGAAAGGTGGCGCTCTGAGAGGAGATGAAACAGTGAAATGAAACCGAGTCCAGAATCCAGTAAATCATGAGTCACGCTTAACCTCGGCGAGTGCGAGTCAGTGAGCTGTGGAGAAAACTGTGAGGAGTCGTAAACTAAACAACAACAACAACACGATCATTTTACTCTCAAAGACTGAGCACAGTGAATATGAAGCAGTACAGCGCTGTACAACAGGGAGCACAGAATAAGCTTTGGGTCTGGGTTCGCTTAGAAAATGTGCCGAATGGGACTGAAAATTAATGGCGCCAAGGACACGCCCACATGCAAAGACCATAACCACATTCTCAAGGACACGCCCACCTTCACCATAAACAACTAGCCAAGGACACACCCACTTTATAGTTCCCAAGAACACACTCACCTTCACAACCTGCCCAAGGACATCTTCCCCACCTTTTTCACCATAACTACCTGCCCAAGGACACTCTCATGTTATGGTCCCAAAGGACACGCCCACCTTCATCATAACCTGGCCAAGGACACTCTCATGTTATGGTTCCAAAGGACACGCCCACCTTCACCATCACCACCTGGTCAAGGACATGCCCACCTTATTCATCATAACTACCTGGCCAAGGACACTCTCATGTTATGGTTCCAAAGGACATGCCCACCTTCACCATCATCACCTGGCCAAGGACACTCTCAAGTTATGGTTCCAAAGGACACGCCCACCTTCACCATCACCACCTGGCCAAGGACATGCCCACCTTATTCATCATAACTACCTGGCAAAGGACACGCTCATGTTATGGTTCCAAAGGACACGCCCACCTTCATCAAAACTACCTGGCAAAGGACAATCTCATGTTATGGTTCCAAAAACACACCCACCTTCACCATCACCACCAGCCCAAGGAAACGCCCACCTTCTCCATAACCATCTGGGCACGAATACACCCACGTTTGTGTTCACAAGGACACTCCCAACTTCACCATAACCACCTGACCAAGGGCAAGCCTCCTTCATGGGAAAAACTGCTCAATTACTGAGAATTACTGTCCAGCGCCACGCCTACATCAATATACCTGACAGAGAAGCCTGCCTCCTGCAGTAATACTGACTGAGCAAATGTCACGCCCCCTTACTCAGGGATAAGTTTCTGCACCTCTACATTCCCTAAAATAAAGGAGCCAAAAGTTCAGTCATAAGCAGTGTTCGCCTGTAACGCCCAACACCAGGGGTGTTTAAGAGATTCAAATATAGCACAAAGACAAAATCCAGTTCCCTCAGAAAGCTGTGTAATGAGGGTTAACGCGGCAATTAATCACGAGCCTGACAAGAGTGAGTCAGACCAGCGTTCGACAATATAGATTTACAGAGAATAATGAGGATGTTTTCAGAGCCGAATCAAAATCCACTCAAATACAGAGAATCGTGACTAACACAAGTGAAAAGCACACATTATTCTAACCTCATGTTAATGAAAAGCTTATTGTATATTCTTTATAAAACACAGCAAAAAAAACAATCCCGCTCAGACAGTGTAGGAGGACAAGTGTCAGCAAAAAAACAACCTAAAAACATAAAGGTGAACCGTGAAGAACCTATTCATCATCATCATTATCATCATCATCATCATCATCATTATGCTGTTTCCTGATCAGTAAAAGAGAGTGTTACAGAAATGTCTCAGTGGCCTTGGCCAGGCTTGAGGATTTGGGTCACACTAATCCTCCTGTCAGACCGATCACACACACACACACACACACACACAAAGCAGTTCAGTGTTTACTTACCATCTCGTATAATCATAAAACCCATCTTACAGTTCAGTTCTCCACTCTGTAACAACTTACATAGAAAATCTGACTCATTGTATTCTTCTTCTATACCTGTCAAATGTCACTTCCAGGACATGTGCCAGTCACCATGTCCCTGATCTGGACAAGAGGGCACAAAGAATTAATGAATCACCTTTTTTGTAGTTTCTAAAATTGGAGTGAGAGTGTTTGGACCCTATACTCCCGCATTCACGCTCAGGACAAAGTGACAGGAGATGATTTCCTTAGTATGCAAGGCCAGGACACGGGGACGATTCTCGTACTATTCTGCACTGAAACAGTGAGACAAGGCTGCATGGAACAGGGAAACTGAATAACAAAGAAGATGTGGATAACAATGCCATACAGGGCATGGATGTCCCAACAGGTATGCGACGGGCAATAAAACAAGGAAGGTACACACCCCAGCAAATGACAGAATAGAAAGACAGGGGAAAGTAAGACAACTTACAGGACAACAAAAAAGGAAACACAATGAGAGAGCCCAAATAAGTGACAATATGACAAGTGACAGGTGGACAGAGGGAAAGCCCACTGAGAGACGGGTGGACAGTGGGGAAACCAAGAGATGAGGAGAAGGGGGAAACCAAAATATGATGCGACAGAGGGGAACTGAGAGAGAGGGCAAAAGATGGAAACCGAACGACGAGAGACAGACAGGGTGACAGGGGAAACCCGGGGCTGGGCAACAGAGGGGAATAGAGAGATGGGGCCAAGAACAGTTATTTTACGTGATGGTAGTGTTGGTCTGCCCACCCAATTACGTGATGGTAGTGTTGGTCTGCCCACCCAATTACTGAGAATTACAGGGCCACGCCTACACCAATATACCTGACAGAGAAGCCTGCCTACCTGCAGTAATACAGACTGAGCAAATGCAACGACCCCTTCCTCAGGGATAGGAGACGAGGCTCAGAGGGGAACAGAGAGATGGGGCAACAGAGAGGAAACCGAGAAATGCTGCGACAGAGGGGAACAGAGAAACGAGGCAAAAGAAAACAGAGAGACGGGGCGACAGAGGGGAAACTGAGAGACAAGGCGACAAAGGGGAAACCGAGAGACGGGGCGACAGTGGGGAAACCGAGAGACGGGGCGACAGAGGGGAAACCGAGAGACAGGGCGACAGAGGGGAAACCGAGAGACGGGGCGACAGAGGGGAAACCGAGAGACAGGGCGACAGAGGAAAACCCGGGGATGGGTAACAGAGAAAATCCAAGAAACAGGACGACAGTTGGAAACTAAAAGACAGGACGATAGCATACACAAAAGGCAGGGCAAAAACAAAAACATGACAGAAGGTGACAACTAAATGAGAGACGGGCTGACATGAATAAAACTGGGGGACAGAGCAATGACACAACCAAGAAACAGGGTGATGAGAAAACCAGAGACAGGAAACCAGGGAATAAGAGACCGGCCAAGAACAAAACAAGACACAGACAAGGGAACAACAGAATAAGGGTCATGGGACGAGAGAGGGTGGGAATGACATAAGTGTCAGGGTGATAATGCAACAAGAGACGGCGCCAGACCAACACTACCATCACGTAAAATAACTTGTAATAAAAAGGACTGCATGTTCCACACCCACTAGTGAACTAAAGTACCTGACAAACACAAACACTCACATCACACAGTTCAGATCTAAAAACAGTTCTCTGTAGTAAACTCAGGCTTTTGGACCCGACTATAAATAGCACTGCAGAGAAATGTGAACGGCTTTATGGAGAGGAGCGAGAGCTGATGGGAAGGCGGCAGACCTGCAGCACCGCGAGCACAAAAACAGCAGCCATTTCTCTAAAACTGGAATAAAGAAGGTAGCAGTTACAAGTTTAATCTGCAGGATCGATTTTAATAAACGCGGCCTGCTTTTATCATCATCATCACCATCATCGTCCCATCTATACCCGTACATGTTTACGGGGGGATGAACCACAGCCTCAAGGGGGGAGACAGTGAACACAACCACACACAAGGTAATAATACAGTTACAAAGAAAACGATAAGAGCAGGACGATCCAATCCGGTGATAAGCGAAGGGGTCTGATGTACAATAATCAAATCAGGCAGACACAAATCAGGCAGCTCATCATCAAGCGCCAAATTAACTGGAGACTAAACATGACCATACATTCAGAGGGATGTGAACATCATGCCTGAGGGTTTAACAAAAAATGAAGCGTTCCTCAGCAGGAGTGTGGAAAAGGAATGGGGCTTGGCACTCGATCCAGACTCCAGTAGGGCACGGCAGTCGGTGCCATCTGTCGAACGGTTCGCACTCTCAGCAGCGGCCATGGATTTTAATCCTCTTTCTCCTGAACTACTGTTGGATCCGGTTTCTTCCAGCAAGCATGCCCAGAGGATCCGGTAATCAAGACCTACTCTGCTGTCTTGGACCTGTGAGTCTTTCTGGTCACATAGCAGAACCAGGAGGTCCAATCAGCAACGAGAGAACAAACTGTAAGGAACGATGGAAAGCTGTATCTAATGTAGACGGTGATAAATTATCAAAGGTTCAGAGGAATTCCTCTATATGTTTAAAAGTTTAAAGTACAAAGACGGTGGAAACTGCTATGTTTATTATTTTCCCGTAACAGCACATTCCCAACTGGTTTATTCCTCTTGACAAGGAACAATGCTATTTCTTATTATTAAGAATGCAACACTTGCATCAGTTTAGTATTACTTTAAAGGGCTACTATTATGCAAAATACACTTTTTGTTTATTTTTGGACATCCTCATACTGTAGGTCTCCACATATGTATGTGTGTGTGTGTGTGTGTGTGTGTGTGTGTGTGTGTGCGCGCAAAATAGGAGGAAATAAACATTCCTTTACATTTTCTACATTTTTTCCATAAATGTTAGAACGTAAAGATGCCGTTCAAATTTCTCAATTGGTATGACATAATTTGAGTCAAGACGGAAAAATCAAAAGAACTAAAAAACAGGTAGTAGGATGCATTTGCATAGCCCCTCCTCCGGCTCAACGTCTGGGCACTTTTTTTAGATGCGTCACATTTCCTGTGTTCTAATTGGCTAAGAAAATGCACTTCCACAAAGAGGTATGATGGAGGGGGGAGCTGAAGTTTTAATGCTCCTGTTGTTTCCTGATGCTTTCTTCAGTGACATTTCATTTTCTGCTAATAAGACCAGAAAAGTCAAAAAGTCAAAAAGTCTCCTCAGACCTGAAAATGTCAGAAAACTTTACAGTCCCAGCTTTACCTCTGACTGTGACTGGAGACTCCTTCCATACAGGATCCATAAACATCTCACACATACAGGTGTTACGACTTTATAATATCAAAGATTACATAAAAGGAAAGTCCACTGTAAATAAGCTGTTACTATAGAAACGAGGTCCCATATTTAAGTATTTCTTGTACAAGTTAACACAGATGTTAGAGCTCCTCCTAAGCGTGTGTGTGTGTGTGTGTTAATGCCCCAGCTGAAATACTACTTGTTTTTACCTCATACCTCAACTCTTCCTCCAAATACACTGTTTCAGAGTCTATGTAAATGAGCTACTGCTAAGCCACGCCCATCACAGAACAGCACAATGTGAGCAGCAACGGGTTGGGAATGGGAGGAGCTTTTCGTATATGAGATCACAATAGGGGGAAAAATAAATTTTGAGTGTAAAGTACATGGGACCGTGGAAACTAGGGACGGGAATCACCAGGGGTCGCCCGATACCATACGATATGATACAATATGATCACGATACCTGATAAATGTCATGATTTGATATTAATTTTCTTTTTTCTCTCAAATAATTCGCTCCTCCCACACAGGATGCTGCCTGCCAATGTGTGAATAGTTTAAAGAACTGCAAGATGTTAAACACCTCAAATACAAAAAAATATACATGTATAATTCATATCTACTGTATAGTCAGTGTGGCGCCACACAAAAGAACCATGATGCATCACTGCATAGATTTCTCCACCATCTCGACCGGAGACTTGTCTGAACCTCTTGTGTAAACGGATCTAAAAAAAGCGAAATCTTTAATATAAAATGAGCGCATTAATATGGACTTGGCCACCACCAGAGTTTGCAGCTCCAGAAAATTCTGCACCTTCTGATCAATCGGAATACAGAATTCTACAGCGTTGTGACATTAAATGTAGCATCGCGTTACTATTATACTAAAAAATATAGTGAAATATAAAAACGCAGACTTTATTTCCGTTATTCGTGCGTTCCCGCTCTGCTCTGGCCAACAGCACTCCCCGTCTGACCCGTCAGCCTCGAGAAGACAGAAGATCTGATTAACGTGACTCTAACAGGAGTGTGTGCCCGCACTTAAATTCAAACAGCTTTGGGATTTGTGTGTTTACGAGTCTCAAAGCTGAAGGATGTGCTCTGGTTACTCACGAATCCGGTAACGTCTACAGTATTATTATTATTATTATTAAAGGAAGACGCGTCTCTGAAATGCTGACTACACATCAGGTACCCGATCACCGCCAGAACGCAGACTACGTTCTAAGTGTTCCATACGCCGATGTTTCTTATTCCTGATCATCAGAACACATCCTAAAATTTGGGATTATGATCATTAAAAAAAAAAAAACATTCTTGTTATTGTTTATATGACAAGCATGAATATGGGTGCTCTGGGATGGGCAGGTGGCCTGGAAGCTTACACTTACACACACACACACACAAATTACTGATGTCTACTGGGGGTCGGGCCGTGCAGCTGCGTCCCCCATTGATGTGAGGAATAAAGCAGATGGGCCTAAAACAACCCAGGAGAACACACACACACACACACACACACACACAAACCAAAAAAAAAAAAGTTTCACCACCAGTTGAGTCTGTTTTGTTTAGTTCAACCCAGGCACACACACACACACACACACACACACACACACACAAACACAATATTTATGGAATAGACAGACCTGACATAGTATCTCGGTCAGTATTTATGGAGCGGTCTGTACTGGACATGTTCCATCCTGGCAGTCATGTGATCAATCTCGCCAACCCTGAACAGAAAGACCACCTAAAATGTGACGTAAGAAAACCTTTACACACCTTTAATAATTAATCGTTAATTATATAATCAGTGATAAAAAAAAAATCCTGAAATTTCTTGATTAAAATACTAACGTTTGTTTTGCACCATATTTCTCCTTTACATAATCGATTAACTTGTTCAACACTAGAGGGCGCACTCGCAGTTCCACATTAGATTATTTTTAGCGGCGCTGTTTATGCTTCCGAGTGAGGACAGAAAGACAAGAGAGGTGTATTTGCTATCAAATAATTGTTATTGTTAATTATTAACTTCGACTGTCACCAGCGTGACGACGCACATGTGAGATCCACGATGCCAGCTCTGTGATGACATGGTGTGTTAAGAGTGTGTTTTGGAACGGAAAAACCTCTCAGAGCCCTGACTCAACTCAACCCCACTGAACCATCAGCTTTAGGATGAACTGGATGAACCGGAGCCTCCTCGACGTCCAGACATCAGCGCCTGAGCTCACTAATGCTCCTGTAGAGTGTGTGTGTGTGTGTGTGTGTGTGTGTGTGTGTGTGTGTGTGTGTGTGTGTGTGAATGAAAACAATTCCTCACACCCACGACACGCTGAGAGGAGAAGAGCGGAGAGCGTTATAACAGGAAAGAGGGAATAAATCCGGAATGGGACGTTCAGCAAGGACAAAACAAAAGCAACGACGCCACGTCAGCAAATCCTTCACGAGCCGAGATGAAACGACAAACTGATGAAATATTACTGAACTAAGAGCTTCTGAGTTAAAACGCTTTAAGCTTGGCAGGTTTGTGTTACCGCTTATAGTCTTATAAAAAAAAAATTGTTGAAGTGAAAGGAGAACACTGACACCTCCAGAGGAACGTCTGAAGAACCTGTGAGAGTCCTACATCATGAAGAGAGCATGTTCTGTTTAGTTTGTTGTTTTTGTCTTTGAATTGTTCGGGAAAGAAAAAAAACAAGAACAAACAAAACAATAACATTATTATTAATTTTGTTTACTCTGGACATTTTAAAGCTTCAGTGTGTAACTTGTTCTTCACATCCTTCCAGTATAACCATCCCCTCAAACGTGTTGTGATCTGGAGAGGAGCCCCCCAGGCTTGTGTGACCGAGGCTCATCAAAGCGTCTGCAGCAGGGCTGAGATATTCCCTTCTCAGGGTCTTTCAGCGAGGCTCACCTCACTAACCAATCAGAGAATGCTCAACTGATCAACCCCAGATCATAACACTGTCTCCAGAGGCTTGTACAGTGGACACTATGCATGATGGGAGCATCGCTTCATGTCCTTCCCTTCTTACCCTGACTTATCCATCACTCTGGAATAGGCTCAGTCTTTCTTTTCTCTTTTCAAACCGTTTTTTTTGGCCGGTTTATAGTTGAAAACAAACCAAAAAACAAGCATCAACATTTTCATCTAAATCTGTAAAGTTAATTCGAACATTTGCTGCTTTCCAGGAATCGGACGTAACCACGAAGACAACCATGACTGCAGGTCGACTTCTGTGGTCTATAAAACATCCCTCATGTGTCATAAATGATGAACAAACATAAACACACGCCCACGTGCCGGGATTAGACTCAGCCTCGCTGTAAGTCACGGCGGATAAAAGCATCGAAGCTAAATGGAGAAATGCAAATCGATACAATCTTCATCTAATACGATGTTTCACAAACCAGTGTGTGTGTGTGTGTGTGTGTGTGTGTGTGTGTGTGTGAGAGAGAGAGAGAGAAAGATGTCCAAAATGGAGACTCAGTCTTTTTTTTCCTCTACAGAGGGAATCTGTCCATCTGCATTTTCGTCCATTACCTCTGAACACTGCTCGTTTACGCATGGCGCTTCTGCTTAAGTCATCATGGCATTCCTCCTGTAATTCCTCCTGTGCTCCACAAAAGAAAACACGCACACACACACGCAGACACACACCAGCTGAATCGGCCGTACAGTGTCCATGTGCCGAAACTGGTTTATATGAACTCATGTTCTTGCGGTCGTGTGTCTCAATGCCGTGAGCTTTACGTCTCTACGTGATGATTAACGCACTCTTATAAACTCGTTATACACTTCACACAACTTTGTTTTTTCATTTACATAAGCTGTTCACACAGAAACCAAGTGTAAACACCACGGCGTGATGATGCGGCGTTATTCCTTCCATCCTGGAGCTGCTCGTACCGCATCGACATGAGTTTTATACTGTATTAATTCTAGTTAGCATCTTGTATGATTTGTCCATTCAAGCCTCTATACACGTCTCTGTGAACGAGGTGTTGCTATGGAAACGATGACGTATCATGACGAGAGCGTTAATATAAACCTGTGCTACTGTCAGGGCTGCTGTTATAGAGAATTAATCAACAATATTTTTTTAAAATATTTTTTGGGTTTTTTTCCAATTTTCTCCCCAATATTAGTCGTAGCCAATTCCTCCCCGTCACTAGGGGGCTCCCACATTAAGGCTA
>JAOVVA010000052.1:27645690-27656992 GCA_028565275.1 Leiocassis micropogon | reverse complement strand
TTTATAATTACAGTAGCAGTTTTAGCAGGTGCGAAGCTAAATGCTGTAGTAATGTATTGAAGCAGCATAATGAGTTTTGGAAGATACTTTTGTGGAAGATGCAAGTCTTTAGGCTATCTACTCGATATCATCCACAGCTACAGGAAGTGAGTCACAAAATCTGAAGGTCCAGGAAATAAGCTTGCAGGACAGAACAGTAGTCCAGCTCCAGGACCAACTAAAGGATTCTGCTGCCTGTTATATGGTTAATTACTTTGAGTAATAAAAAATATATACAGTATATTCAAATAATCAAACCAAACATGGTGGATAAAAAGGGTTGCTACGGTTCTTTGGGGACAGATCACCATTAATTAACTGATAATTAATCTATAATTAATTAGAAGAGGTTTATAATGAAAGTAAAATTTTACTGGTTTTACAATAGTCCAATCCATTGGTCCAAAATTAATATTTTTTTAAGCTTTACTTGAACTTTAGAGGGCTTTAATTTAAAGACTGGCTTCAGTAATTACACCTTTCACTAAGTCCTTTCACTGTCTTCTTGTATTGCGCTGTTTATGAAATTTTAAGATTATAAGCTGAATTTAATCAAGCAACGCATATAACAAGTTGGTAATTTGCTACTTTAATCAATGCTGTTTCACTATTGCTGAGGCTTAAACCGCGACTAAAGAATTTAGTTTTTTACCCTACAATTGTAGTAAACTCAATATATGCAGTGCAATAAGTATGTTTTAATATGAATGTAAAGCTGTGCAATCCTTTCGAATTTTAATATTAAAGTGGTATCAAAATGTTTTAAGACTAGTTTTGTAACATGCCAACAGATGTCAGCACAAGGCTGCACGCACAGTCACAGGGAGCACTGATCTTCATAAGAAAGGTATATTAACCCTTAGGGCTCTGAGGCCTTTCTGAAGATCTGAAGACCTGCAGTGTTTTAGCGCTCTTCTTACATTTGTGTTAAATTTCACATCTTTACCAATATTGTAGGTAATACATTTCCCTTATTTATGTAGAGCAGGGACAGAGCCTCTGTTTCACCGAATATTCTATGACTTTTCATGAATATGTAAGGCCCATTGTCACCTCGGGTAACATCGGGTTTCACCACAACTTCTATTGTCTCAGCTGTTCACATCTATTCACACTCAGATTCCTCACACAAACGCAGGGCTTCTTTTGAGATAAACAAAAATAAAGCATAATTCTGAAACATTCACTGAAATACAATTCTTATGCGCGCACACACACAAATAAACTACACACCAAAAATATGGTATAGTACATTATGACTGAAATAAAGCGGCTCACATCAGCCAGGTAGTTTTGGCAGCAAACTTTTTAGCGAGTAAAAATCTGTGTTTGTTGTATTTCTGAGGGATTATATAAATAGAAACTGCATTTTTTTTTTTGTTAATAAATATCTTATAAATCTCTTATACCAGCACGGAACTCTGCAAAGTGAAAGAGCGCATGCGCACCGCTGGCTCACGCGAACATTTTACATTCACTAAAAGTCTTATTCACAACCACAATTCTGCCAGTCACAGACAACATGCATTGCGCTATGTTGTTTGTGATCTGAGTATTTTATGAATGAAATAAAGCTGCGGTTTTGGTGCACTCTTTCACTTGGCACTTTTTATCTCCCCTTTGATCAAAACGCTGCCGACATGAGCCGATACAAGCAGCTTTGTTTCAGTCACAATTTACACAGATCACAAAGAGAGCAGCTTTTGAAAAGCAGGAAAAAAATGCATAAGCAGTAGTCCAGAAAAACAACAGAGCACAAAAATACTGTGTACTTCTCACTGCATTTTTAAAAAGTCAAAGCGCTCGCGATGTGAGCAGCTTTATTTCAGTCATTGCAGCCATTTGTTGTCAAATAAGTATTCAACGCTGGACACAAACAGCAAAAAAATAAATAAAAACATGATAATAATAATAATAATAATAATAATGATGTATAGAAGACATATAAAACATTTTTTGTTTCTTTATTCAAGCCGTTCCTGTTCTGTTGGACACAGGCATGCATCCGCACATCTCTTCCCCCAAAAGCAGTTACAGTGGAACCTCAGATTGCAAGTAACCTGGTTTGCAAGCATTTGCAAGAAGAGCAAAAATTTTAAAGAAATTTTGACTTGAAAAACGAGCAAGTCTTGGTTTACGAATACCGTGTATCATGTGGCACGCATGCGCTTCTTGTTTTGACGCCGAGCGTCATGGATCACAACTAAGCCAATGGTTTTTCTCTCATGCACGCTGCGGAATTGTCGGTAATCGTCTCCCCTGCTGGGTCTTAGTGGGCGTCTCTCACTGGTATAATCAACATTCGTGCACACATGGACTGTTTACTATAACACTGTGACCACGTGTGTGCGTGTAAAGTATATTTTATTTTGTGTTTGCGTGTGTAAAAGTCGTCCTTTCACGTGCTCGTGTACTGTTTATTATAACACACATGTGCACATGTAAAGCAAAAGCAAGTGTCATTAGAGAGGTTAAAGATCCATTTTCCCTCTCTATCTCTCTCTCTCCCTTTCTCTCTCTCGGTCTGCATTGTTTGTGTGTGTGTGTGTGCATGTGACATTAGACACTGTCAAATAAGAGAGGAGGGGGGGTTTCTGTATAAGACGAAAGAGGAGGGTGCCATTCCTCGGGAGCGTGGGAAAGGACTCATGACGGGCTAGGGAAAACATGAACACATGGGGAAAGTGACAAAACAGAATATTGCCCCCTACGAACGCAATTAACTTGGGGTCCACTTGGCAGGTATTCCAGGTTCTCTCCTCAGGTCCGTAGCCCTTCCAGTCCACTAGGTACTGGATGCCTCTACCTCGGCAGCGAGCTTTCAGGAGTCGGCAAATGGTGTAGGCTTCACCATCCATCAATGATGCGGAGAGGCGGCAGAGGGTGGGAGGACTTATGGGTGGGAGGCATGAGGCGAGACAGCATAACTGGGACACGTGAAACATGGGGTTGATCCGCCGGGGGGAGCAAGAGCTTAACAGCGCAGGTGTTGACTTTCCTCCGAAAGTTTGTGGGGGGTGGTCTTTAGAGGGAAATCTCTTGCAGCAAACATGACTCTCTGACCAACCCTGTACTTTGCGCCCTGAGAACATCTACAATCAGCTTGCTTCTTGTAGGTTTGCTAGCTCATAGCCTCGTCTTTCTTGTTTGTAGCCAGGTCTTCCTACAATGAAGGATTGGGTGGATGGCATGTTGACCTCTTCTTCATGGGAAGGAACAAGGGTGGTTGATAACCTAAGCAACACTGGAAGGGGGCAGACCAGAGGCTGATGAGACTTGGCATACTCCACCCAGGGCAGGAACTTGCTCCAAGAAGTGACATCCCGGGAAGCCATGCATCTGAGGGCAAATTTGAGGAACTGGTTTTTCCTCTCGGTCTGACCGTTGGACTGAAGGTGGGACCTGGAAGACAGACTGGGTGTGGCTCCGATGAGCTTCCAGAATGCCTTCCAGAATTGTGAAGTAAATTGTGGACCACGGTCTAAGACAATATCCTTGGGGAGGCAATGGAGCTTGAACACGTGGAGAATCATGAGCTCAGCACTCTCTTTGGTGGATGGGTGTTTTGGCAGAGGGATAAAGTGGGCTGCCTTGAAGAACCGATCTACCACAGTCATGATGAAGGTGTGGCCATTGGAAGAGGGTAACCCTTTGATGAAACCCAGTGCAATGTTGGACCATGGGTGATGTTGGATTGATAAAAGTCTGAGGGCTGTATTGGGGCTGTATTAACATGCTGATACCTTAGACAAACGTCATAAGCTCGAGACGTCCTCCTTCAATATTGGCCACAAAAATGTTGCTGACCTAAGAACATAGAGTGAGCAGAATGAAGAGGCAATTAGAGGATACTGGGCCCTGGTTTGGACTTCTTAGACCCTGGACAATAGGAGAGGGTGAAGTTGAATCTGGCGAAGAACCACTGGGCCACGACCACTGGGCCTGGTGGGAGTTGAGCACCTCTTAGGTGCTCAAGATTCATGTCATTGTTCCAGACCAGGAATGGAACCTCCGACCCCTCTAACCAATGTCTCCATTCCTCCAGGGACAGTTTGGTGGCTAGGAGCTTTCAGTCATCAATGCCATAATTTGCTTCAGCAGGGGTTAAGCAGTGTGAAAAAGAAGAGCAGGGGTACAGCTTATTCTCGTGTGCAGACCTCTGGAAAAGTACACCTATTACCTTCGTGCTGAAGGCCTCAACTTCCACGAAAAACTGACGTGACAGATCCGACATAGTGATAATAGGGGCAGATGTGAACTGCTTCTTGAGTTCCGAGAAAGCTTTTTTAGTTTGATGGTTCCAACTGAACTATGTCATGAGAGAGGTCAGGACTGTGAAGGGGGGAGCGATGGAACTGTAGTCCCAAATAAATTAGTGGTACTGTAGAAGTTTTTGAATCCCAGGAATCTATGAAGTCCCTGCTGTAAGGTGGATGTGGGCCAGTTACTGACTGCTTAGAGTTTGGCAGTCTCCATCTCAATTTCTAAAGGACCAAATGACTAACCCGAGAAACATGGTTGATGTAGTGTGAAAAAATTGTTCTTTGCAGCACCTGCCAAACATGACGTTGATGCTCCCCAGGTCCCGAGAAAAGATCAAGATATTGTCCAGATAGACAAACACAGACAGTTTCAGAAAATCCCTGAAGATGTCATTGATGCTTGAAAGAGTGCTGGAGCATTAGTCAGGCCAAACAGAACCACCAGGTACTCATAATGTCCCATTGGGGAGTTGAAGACATTCATCGCCCACTCAAATATGGATGAGGTGGTAGGCATTGCATAGGTACAACTTGATGAACAGCCTGGCTCCTTGGAGAAGTTCAAATGCGGTAGCCTTTTCAACTGTCAGTCAGTCATGACAAAAACCAGCTTAGTAACTTGGTGATGATTTAATAATATGGAAAATATAATCCCATTGTCTACATGCTAACTGGTTTAACTGGTGTAATCATCAACATCATTGTAATGATCATTAATGACAGTATTGTCTTTATTTGCATGCAATTGTTATAGGCCTCTGCAATGGATTTGCACACTGTCCAGGGTGTGCCCCGCCTTGTGCCCTAAGCCTTCTGGGATTTAAAAATGTTAGTGACCAATTTGCAGAGGTGTGTAGCAGGTAGAGTAAAACATGCACACCAAGTTCCACAAAACACACAGTGCTTTTTATTTACAGAGTGCAAACAGCAGCAGCATCTCAATGCAGTTAATTATCAGACATACTCTTTGGCATCTTGTGGCTTTATGGGGCTGCCAAGGGCAGGGGTGTGAGTCCAGCTGGCGGTGAAGTGAGCCAAGCAGGATGGAAGTGGCAGTGGACATGGTCTGGGATGCACTTCAGGCTGCTTTCTCCATGGCAAAGAGTTCTCCAAGTTCCCCAAGACAAATATAAGTTTGCAAACAAAAAGAACCTGCTCACCGGACTGGGCTTCCATAGCCTTTTTATAGACCAGTCACTGCTGGCATTTTAGGGTGCCCCAGTCAAAGACATTTTAATGTAAAACACATTTGTTCCCTAATTTTTAATCACTTATAGCAAAGAGACAAAGCTGCAGGAAATTTAGATTTCACGCCCTATTATTCTTATTATAAATGAAAAGTTTGGTGCTCCAGCCCGACACTAATTCTAGGGGTAGCATATAAAAGGTATAAAAGGTTCCATTTATAAAACTCATCTGACCAGTCAGTGAACATTTAAACACAGGGAGAAGCAGGAAGAGAAATTTGTGTTTATCATAAAACTCATCAGACCAGTCAGTGAATGTTTAAACACAGGGAGAAGCAGGAAGTTAATAGCAGACAAATACACTGATAACTGTGTACTGTTCACTCTCTCCAGTCTACTACTTTTTTTCGACTTTCTGTGTGACAGCAGAAAAAAATGGCAGAGGCCAGTATTTCAGTAGATCAGGACCAGTTCATCTGTCCAGTGTGTCTGGATCTCCTGAGGGATCCGGTGACTATCCCCTGTGGTCACAGTTTCTGTAAGTTGTGTATTAATGACTGCTGGATTCAGGAGGATAATAATGGAGTTTATAGCTGTCCTCAGTGCAGAGACACTTTTACTCCAAGGCCTGTTCTACGCAGAAACAACGTGTTGGTTGAAGTGGTGGAGAAACTGAAAAAAAAGACTAAAGTTCAAGCTGCTTTCCGTGCTCAATGTTACGCTGGACCTGGAGATGTGGAGTGTGATTTCTGCACGGGGAGAAAAAACAAAGCCGTAAAGTCCTGTCTGATGTGTCTGGCCTCCTTTTGTGAAACTCATCTGAAACCTCACTATGAAGTTCCTGCTTTTATAAAGCACGAGTTAGTTGAAACTTCTGGACATCTACAAGAGAAGATCTGCTCTCAGCATAATAAACTGGTTGAGATTTACTGTCGGACTGATCAAATTTGCATCTGCGTTTTGTGCACAATGCAAGAACACAGAGACCACAATACAGTTTCAACTGCAACAGAAAGAAAACAGAAACAGGTAAGACCTCTTGTTGCTTTTGATTTAATGTCTAAAATGTTTTTTAGGTTGTTAGTAACAAATAAATGAAGTTGTTCATATTTAAGAGTAAGGCAGTCAGACCAGTCATTGATGTTGTACTATATTACAGTAACACAAATTTATAATATTACAGGACCTTTAAATAATTTTGTAGAATAAAGTAAGTTCTTTAGCTGCAATTAATAATCAGTCACTGAGCTCATAACCTCACCATGCATAAAGGGTGAAATATATATTTTTTTCTCAGACTGAGCTAAAGAAGGAGCAGATGAAATACCAGCAGATAATCCAGGAGAAGCAGAAGAAGGTACAGGAGCTGAAAATGGCTACAAATAATCTTAAGGTGATTAGATGACTCACAGAAAAACAGTAAAAAAAAAAAAAAAAGTAAAAAAAAAATCTTCAAAAATCCTTGACTGAATAATTTTTTGCCTTTTTTAGATTTTAGCCTGGACATAATGTCCAAGACTGTGTCTAAGTCTCTAACATTGATTAGAAGTCTGTTAAATTGCAGTGGGCCTGTGTGAGATAAATCTCTGCCCCATGTTGTATTCTTCATTATTTGAGGTTATATTTGGATCAAGGTAGATTCCATTTTAGAGCAAATAAAATGTGTACCTGGAACAAATAAATGTGTATGTGGATCTATACAGGGCAATGGTGACAGGTGCCCTGTATACATTACAGTATATTGTTTACTACCTATACCAAACCAACCCCACTCAAACTTTTCAGACCCTAACATTGTGAATGTAAAAACAAAACCACCACCACTACTAATGCCATATTTCGACTATTTTTGAATAGCCTGTTCAACACACAATGCAGGTTGCTGTGGTATCTCAACCTGAAATAAGAGCTTCTCTTTGTGAAGTTTTGAAGCACTACACCAGTTAAACCCATGTAACATTTGCAAAACATGGTTCAATAATGATAGTTTGTGTTTTATGTAAAGATTAACAAATACACTCTAAAGCACAGAGCCTACACACAAATATTATACCTCCTTTACTGCCAGACTGGGAACATATCAACCATGCTAAAATGAAATATGGCTGTTTTGATGCGAGTCAGTTCATCCAGTTTATCCAATAGCTCATTGTGAATATTCTTTACTGCTTTTCAGCATATATAATTTTACAGAACAGCGCATGACCAGAACAACCACAACAGCCATTGAGGTTAGTCTTAGTGTCAGTTCCAAGCCTGTATAAGGAAGGAGGATTGTGTCAGGAAGGGCATTCAGCATAAAACATGTGCCAAATCTATATACGAATCATGAAAAAGGTTTCCATTCCGGATCCATCAAGGCCAAGGAAGAAAGATTGTTCATTAGAGCTGACCCTAATGGACATGTTGGAGAAGGGAATGGAGGTTATGAGTAGGTATGGAGTCCATGAGAGAAATGTGGAAGAACAGATTATTGTAGATTTTTTTCAAAAAGGATTTAAATAGCAGTGGTAAATACATATTTTGAGAAGAAAGAGGAACACAGGGTGACATATAAGAGTGGTGAGAGATGTACTTAGGTGGACTAACTTCTGTGTAAGAGATACAATCTGAAGAAGATTAGAAGCTATAAGGTGGTTGCAGGGGAAAATGTAGCTAGACGACATTGGATGGTGGTGTGCAGAAGTGGTAAGGGAGACAGCTAGGAAGGTATTTGGCATGACATCAGGAAAGAGAAAGGAAGATAAGGAAACTTGGTGTAGGAAATACATGAAAGCATCAAGAGTAAGAGGCTTGCAAAAAGAATTGGGATAGTAAGAGAGATAAGGCGAGTAGACAGGTGTATAAGGAGATGCAATGTAAGGTGAAGAAGGAAGAGGCAAAGGCTAAATAACAGTCATATAGCAAGTTGTATGAGAAGCTAAACTCAAAGGAAGGAGAAATGGATTTATAATGACTGATCAGATGGAGAGACTGTGCTTGGAAGAATCTACTAGAGGCTAGGGTGATAAAAGAGAAAAATGTAAAGAGAGTGTTTTAAGATTTGGAGGGAGTATTTTGTGGAGCTGATGAATGAATAAAATGAGAGAGAGAGAGAGAGAGAAGTTTTGATGAGGTGGAGGTAGTCAATCAGGTAGTACAGGGATGAGCTATGAATGGCTATAAAGTGAGGACAGGATGAAGAGTTTAAAGGGAGTTGATCCAGTGGACATTCCAGTGGTGGCGTAGGTCCAGTGAAGCAAGTGTTTAGGAGAGATGGCAGTGGAGTTGCTTACTAGAGTGATGAGTGGAGAAGAATTGTTTTAGTTCCAATTGAATTATTTTAGAATGAGGGAGAGTTGGAGAGATGCAGCAACTACAGTACAAAGGCATGAAGCTGATGAGCCACACTGAAATAATGGGATAGAGTAGTAGATTGAGAGGTTGAGAAAAGAGGTGACAATCTGTGAGCAGCAGTGCGGCTTCATGCCAGGAAAGAGCACCACAGATGCCAGTTTGCTTTGAGAATGCTGATGGAGATGTATAGATGATGTCAGAAAGAGTTGCATTGTGTGTTTGTAGATCTAGAGGAAGCATACAACAGGGTGCCCAGATATGAACTGTGATATTGAATAAGGAAGTCAGTGGCAGAGACGTATGTGAAGGTGGTGCACAATATGTACAAGGACGATGTTACGGCGGTGAGGTGTGCCGTATGTATAACTGACTGGTTCAAGGTGGAGGTGGCATCGTCACATAAGTACATCCACCTGCTCTGCATCAAGAGGTGCCAATTTATATGGTTCGGACACCTGATAAGGATGGCCCTTCATCAACCTCCATTGGAGATGTACTATGTATGGCCGGTTGTGCAGCCTGGGGGTTGACCCAGGACATGCTAAAGGGATTCTATATCTTGGCAGGAGTGAGAGCAGTTAGGGATCCCCCAGGAGGAACTGGAAGAAGCTGCTGGTGAAAGGCATGTCTGAGGATCTCTGCTTCTCCTGCTACCCCCATGACCCTGAATTGAACTAAGCAGTATAGAGAATGGATGGATAGATTGGTGTACATATCTCACTTGCTTTACACATTTTATTTACACATTCACACATTATATAGTTGAGCTTTAAATGTATCTTGATCTTGAGTATTTGTCATAATAGCTGAGTGCACAGACAGCAGTGGAGGACAGTGAGAGGATCTTTGCTGAGCTGATCAGCTCCATGAAGAAAAAGCACACAGAGGTGATGGAGCTGATCAGAGCTCAGGAGAAGGCTGAACTGACTCGAGCTGAGCGAATCCTAATGGAACTGGAGCAGGAGATTGCTGATCTTCAGAGGAAATTCACTGAGCTTGAGCAGCTTTCACACACGCACGATCATATTTATTTCCTCCAGGTAATATTAACTATATTCTTTACACAGTGAGCTGTTGCTCTGAAACTTATTATGATGATTGACAAAATATGCACAAGTTTGAGTTTTGTTTAATTACTTTAATTTGATTTATCATTTATTTATTTAATTGTTAGGCAGACAGTAGAGTTAAATGAAAATGCAAGTTATCTTTCTTAGGAAACAAGGCAAACAGTCAAATAACATAAAACATAAGGGTGTTCAAAAAGGTAAATATGACATGTAACCAACAATGTCAAAAACAGAATAAAAACACAAGATCATATAGCTTGGAAGCTTCATCATTAAAAATATGCAAACCATACATACTTTGGATCAAGGCTGGAAGGGCTTGTGTGGCCTAATGATCCTAGTGATTATTTGCAATAATTCAATGAGAGTAAATGGTATTTATAATATAAGTACGTGTATTTATGCCCCCTGAGCTTGAATGTTGGAGTTTTTTAATATGGTTTATAGTCCGTTGTGCTTATAGGAAATGGTGTGGGACTCCGTGATGTTGAACTATAGAAGTGTATTCTGTTAGCTGGAGTCAAAAGCCAAAACTTGACATAACATAACACTAATTCATTTAATCCTTCTTCCTGATTCTTCTTTCTCTTTGTAGAGTTTCCAGTCTCTATGTGCTGTTTCTGGACAAATTGATTCACCCAGCATCACTGTCAATCAACATCTCTCATTTGATGGAGTGAGGAAATCTCTCTCTGATATGAAAAAGCAACTTGAAGAAGTCTGCCAGGAGGAATTTGTAAAAATTCCTGAACATGGTAAGAGTAGCCATTCCTGCTTTATTGATCTGATTCAATATGATGCTGAAGATGTTGATGTGCTTGTTGCTATACCTGTTTACCCTTCTGGAATCAGTCGTCACCTGCTAGTGAGTCTGCAGGGTTGGCATTCTACATGACCAATGGTGGTTCGAAATTTAGGACACACTGAAATGTGTTGATCAGGTTCTCTAGTTTTGGGGTGAGTTTCGAGTATACTCCACCCAGGCTAGAAACCACACTTAATTTATTTTATATGCAGTTTGTTCTATCTTTTGATTTGCCCGTTCTACTTGACCTTTGGCTTCAGGTTGGTAGCTGGGTGTCAAACTCCCTGAAACCGTAAATTATTTATTACAATATTCTCTGGAATGTTGTCGTATCTAAAACATGCTGGAAAAGTGGTCTGGATATTTTGCAGGGGAACAAGATGTTTAGATGATGACCATTATGGAGGTGTTATTCTGTGAGGGAGGGAAGTCGATGATGTTAATTGCTATATGTGTCCAAGGTCTTTAGGATGTGGGTAGAAGCGTGAGTTTACCAACAAGCAGGAATTATGGCTCCAACACAAGCTACACAGGAAGAGATGTACTGTAGTAGTGAATACTTGTGTACATGCTGAGCCCCCAGTTCTTAGTCAGGAGGAGCTG
>JAOVVA010000052.1:27625789-27636968 GCA_028565275.1 Leiocassis micropogon | reverse complement strand
CCCCGAACACTGTCTGGAAGGCTATTCCAAAGCTTTGGAGCTAAATATGAAAAAGCCCTACCCCCTTTTGTAGATTTAGAAATTCTGGGAACTACCAGAAGTCCAGAGTTTTGTGATCTTGATGCAACTTTGACAGCGGCCTTACAGACAGTGCACGCACATTAGCTAAAACTTTACGCACTCAGCGTTACTTATAACGGGGTGTGGCCTGCCTCTCTGCCTGCCTCGCATCAAAAAGACTGTACGTGCTTGTGGAATCTGGTTTTTATCTTCATGTGTCAAACCCGTTATATAATGATTGCCGATAAACAAAACCTTTTTATGTTGCTTTGCAAAGAGAAGCTACCAGCTGGAGTCAATCATCATCACTAACAGGAAGAAGATAGACCATATGCTTGGCAAATTAAAAGACATTTCAGGATTTTCACTCACTCACTCACTCATATACTACTTTATCCTGTATTCAGGGTCGCGGGGACCTGGAGCCAATCCCAGGAGGCTTAGGGCACAAGGGAGGGTACATCCTGGACAGGGTGCCAATCCATCACACGGCACACACACATACACTATAGGCAATTTGGGAACGTCAAATAACCTAACCTACATGTCTTTGGAATGTGGGAGGAAACCAGAGTACCCGGAGGAAACCCACCAAGCACGGGGAGAACATGCAAACTCCATGCACACAGAGATGGGAATCGAGCCTGGCCGGGAATCGAACCCAGACCCTGGAGGTGCAAGGCAACAGTGCTAACCACTACACCACCGTGCCGCCTTCAGGATTTTCAGCACCACTAAATTAATAATTTAAAGGGGTGTATGTATAATTTTGACCTTGTGTTAAGGTCAGAAATTCCAAGTTAAACTAAAGCACATGTTCTAAGTTCTTGGAGCTTTCTACTATTAAAGATGTATGTTGTTTAATCATTCTTACCAGTGTTGGAAATTACTTGAAGTTAATATGTAAAATATGTAATAATAAATGTCACACGTGTATGAAATGTAACGTGTATGGTGCAGGAAACTGTTTCTATTGAAATAATAAAATTTACTTAAACTGCTGTGTGTTTCTGTACTATTCTGCTCTACTGTATATAAAAGCCTTTTCATATCTTCCATCTTTTTCTTGTCAAGGGTTTTTGTCATAATACAAAACACTACAAGTCCCATCCATATATACCGTATCTGAAAATAACAAAATGCATAAATAACATTTACAAATTTTCATAGCACAATTGCAAAATATTTCAGACTCTTTCTTATTCAAATAAACTGAGTTCATGGTCTGACCTTCCCCTGTGATGTACAGTATGTACAACATTGTTGATGTTAATATAAATTTAAGCTAACTGGATTTGATTTGTGGGAAAACAAATCACTCATCTTTTGTGGTGAAAAATAAATTAACAACCCCGAAGACTTGAAATAGTATCACAAAAAGAGCAGCATTTTATTTAACCAGCGCTGGACATCTCCGTTACACATACTGCAAAAGCATCTTCAAGAGAGAGGTAAGACTCCATGATGTGACAAGCAACAGCAGAGCTGGTCCATGGTGATAAGCAGAGGTGGGTAGAGTAGCCAAAAAAATTTACTCAATTAAGAGTACAGTAGCTGTACTTCAAAATAATATTACTCAGGTAGAAGTAAAAAGTGGTCATCCAAAATATTACTCAAGTAAGACTCATCAAGTACTGAGTAACTGTTAATATCCGATTAATTTTTTACACACATAGTACAGAATATATGTATATGCATTGTTTGGCAGATAGAGAAGGCACCGCAGTATGAAGCTGTTCTTCTGCAAGCTAAACATGCTTTGTATATGATTCCCGGCATGCACATGTGCTGCCGGTTTGGGTGTGGTCATGTGACTACATGTGGTTACTGTTATTGCTGCTGATTGGTCAAACAGAGTCATGTGATTATTGTTACTGCGTCTGATTGGTGAGTCAGACACTAAATCTACTGGCTGCATATGTAGAACAAATAGTTAGAAAAGTAACGAGTCGAGTGTAGCCGAATGTAGGAGAGTAAGAGTAGCATTTTTTCTTCACAAATCTACTCAAGTAAAGGAAAAAGTATGGTGCAGTAAAACTACTCATAGAAAGACATTTTTTTTAAAAAGTTACTCAAGTAACTGTAACGGAGTAGATGTGACTCGTTAGTACCCACCTCTGGTCATAAGCAGGTGAGTTACATCTTCTGGCTCCGGGTTTTCTGTCAATGTACATCGATCAAGGCCGATACTCCCGGTACATCTTCATACATCATATTTGATTTGACTTTTTTCTTAACGAACTGTGAGTTCACATGAACAAATTAATCACAGAGAGACTTAGGACCAGGATAGAGACTTAAACAAAACAGATTAATATGGCTGTTATATTTGTCTCAGTTTTTCCTTTTTTATGGTCCCTTCTTGTTTATTTTGTTTAGTTATGTCCTTATGAAGCTGCTTTTCATTTCTGCCTTTTTTGTTCCACATTTTCTTGTTTTTTTCTCTTTGACTCAGATACAGCTTAAATGCTTCTGTAACATCAAATATTTTTTTTATTTGCAGTATGTTGTAATGAAAAAAAATATTTACAGAGAACTTGATTTCATTTAATCTAAAGTTTTGTATGCCCAAAAACACAAAACCCCAACATTTTTTCCTTAAAGCCTGAACTTCCCCTTGTTTTAAAGCCATGCCCAAGCTCTCTGACATCTGTACACACACACACACACAACCAGGAAGCTTCTTTCTGAGAAAACGAAAGTCATAATCCTCAGAGTGGATGAGCTCTTAGATAAGCTGCTCTTCCCCGCTCTCTTCCATTGTCAGTGTATCAGTCCATAAAAATGTCAGAGGCAGGTATTTCTGTGGATCAGGATCAGTTCAGCTGTCCAGTGTGTCTGGATCTCTTGAATGTTCCAGTGACTACTCCCTGTGGTCACAATTTCTGCAAGGAGTGTATTAATCGTTTCTGGGATGAAGAAAATCAGAAAAGAGTTTACAGCTGTCCTCAGTGTAGAGAGACTTTCAGTCCGAGGCCTGTTCTACGCAGGAACAACATGCTAGGTGAAATGGTGGAGAAACTGAAGAAGACTGAACTCCAAGCTGCTTCTCCTGCTCACTGTTACGCTGGACCTGGAGATGTGGAGTGTGATTCCTGCACCGGGAGAAAACGCAAAGCCGTTAATTCCTGTCTGGTGTGTCAGACCTCCTATTGTGAAGATCATCTTCAACCTCACTATCAGTCTCCTGCCTTTAAAAAGCACAAGTTAGTGGAAGCCTGTGCAGAGCTCCAAGAGAAGATCTGCTCTCAGCATGATGAAGTAAATGAGACTCACTGTCATACTGACCAAAGCTTCAACTTTTATTTGTGTACGATGGATGAACAAACAGGCAACACATTTGGTTCAACCAGTATGGTGAGAACTTGTCTGTTATTTAAATTCTATTCATAATAAATGATATGATACATTTATCATTTCATTTATCATAACATTTAAGTTTAATTTGATATAAAATCATTATTTATTGTATAAGTAAATTTCTATTTAGTATTAATGGACTATTTGTAAGAAACTGTTAAATGACTGAGTTAAATCTGCTGTTTCAGGGTGAAAAAAGGTCTGGCTTTTTTGTGTCAGCTAAGAATGTGTAGGTCTGTGTACAGAGGATTTAGGTTATGATGATCTGAAGCATCTATTATCCAGAGTTACTTACAAAACTATCAAAAGTGCTCAAAAAGTTGTTCACATTGAATGAGTTTGAAGTTTTTGTCACTGGATAGATAATTACATCGGGTTATTATATTATACATAAGTGCCATCAATCAAACACAGATGGGAAAGGGATTTTTGGTACTGAAGAAACAAATACGTCTTGAGTCGTTGTTTAAAGACAGTCAAACACTCAGTTATACAGACATCTAGAGGAAATTCATTTTACCACCTCGGTGCCAGAACAGAAAAGAGTCTGCATGAATGTCTTCCTTGATCCCTGAGAGATGGTTGGATCAGGCGAACAGCGCGGGAGGATTGGAGGAAACATGGTGTGGTGCGTGGTGTGATTGGAGATGAGAGCTAAGTGGTTGCTGGGCCATTTTTAGCTTTGTAGGATCAGGAATCAGGGTTTTAAATTTGATGCGGGCAGCTACAAGCCAGTGCAGGGAGCGTCATCATATTTCATCATATTTATGAAGTTTTCCTTTCCTGACAGCATGGCCGTATTCCAGGGCTCACACTGTGAAAAAATTATTGTGGGAGCATAAGGAATAATTTGATCGGATGAATGGGATACTATATAGTGCACAATGAAAAATTAGAGTGTACATTAGGGTGAACTTTTTGACCGGCAGTGTATCAAAGAACAAAGTAAAATGGGACTTCTGTCTACAATTTTGTGCTCCAAATTTACAATTGTACATTTCTCCATATTTAAACAGCAAGTAAATAGAACATGAGTGAAATTAACATCATCTGATGCAGAAATAATAAAATGTATTTAATTTTCCCTCAGGATGAACTAAAGGATGAGCAGATGCAATCACAACAGAAAGTGCATCAGGAGCTGGAACCGACAGTGGACTCTGTCAATGTGAGCGCGCGCGCACACACACACACACACACACACATGCATATACTGTACAATATTTGGCTAAAAGTTTATGGAAGGTTCTTCAGTGTTCGTAATGAACATTTCAACTTAGAATTGGTACTCTTTGTAGTTATAATTGGCTCCCCTATTCTTTAATTGCTTTCCACTAGATTTTAAGACTTATTTGTGTTCATTTAGCTTCCAAAAGATTAGTAGGTCTGGCAGATAGTCAACATCAATGTAACCCAAAGGTGTCCAGTGGGCTTAAAGTCATGGCTTTGTTCAAGACACTTGATTTTTTCCATACCAACCTTTACACACCATGGAGCTCAGTTGAGTTCAGGACAATGTCATCAACTGTAAAATCCAACAACAAAAAAAGACATGTACATTAATGTAATTGCTCTAAACCTTATGGCAACAGTTGGTGTGGTGGTCAGACATTGTCCACATACTTTTGGCCATTTAGTGTACATTGACCTGTAGAGATTGTTCTTGCCACGTATCACAAGTGTCTTTGAGAATCATTCATTCATTTAATCCACTTTACAATAAAGAACCCAAGTGTCATAATGCTTTTATACAACAGTTCTACGCCAAATTGATTTTGCTAATTAATTTGTAGACTCAAGTGAAGGTAGTGTCTCTTGTATATTCCCCCTAATTCATTTGCTGACTTGACAATTGCCAAATGTAAAAATATGTCAAAGTTGTTCGCATTGAATGTGATTCGTGGAATGCTGTTGCCTCCTACAATCAGAATTTAATTAATCAGTCAAACAGACATACCTGTTGTATACAGTATGTGTTAAAAAATGGAAAATATCCAGCATCCTTGCTCACACATTTAGTACTGTATACACACTATTGTGTGTTTCCTCTCTGTAGAGTTTCCTGTCTCTCTCTGTTTCTCCTGGATGTGAGGACTCACCCAGCTTCACTGTCAATCAACATCTCTCATTTGATGGAGTGAGGAAATCTCTCTCAGATCTGAAAAAACGAGTCGAGGAAATCTGTGATGAGAAATTCAACAAAATCCATCCACAAGGTAAAGAAGAAGAAAACAGTAACAAGATAAAATCACAAAGTATCAGTATTAGCCTTGTAAATGACATCAAGGTAAACCTTCCAGGTGAAACAAATTCAATGGAGCTTAATTGCAAATCCACACACTTATCTTACTTAACTTAACATATGACAAACATTATTATAAACATAAGATACGAACAAATAACATATTTTCACCCTCAGAACTGAAGAACAGAGAAGATTTTCTGCACTGTAAGTGAAACACACACACACACACACACACACACACACACACACACACACACACACACACACACACACACACACACATTTTGACCGATTTTACTCTCTCACTGAGGTTAGGTAATATTTAACATATTTCATATAGAGTATCACATGCATACATGTAGAAACACATACAGTGGAACCTTGGATTATGAGAATAATTTGTTCTGGAAGCGGCTCATATTTCAAAACACTAAAATCAAAGCAAATCTTCCCATAAGAAATAATGAAAACTCAAATTATTCATTCTACAGCACAAATAAATAAATACTTAAAAATAATTAACACAAAATATAAAGTAAAAATAAAACAAATTAACCTGCACTTTACCTTAAAAAAAAAAAAATCCCAACAGATAAGTGTTTGTTTGTGCGGCAGGCAGAGCAGTGTTTCTGTGTAGAGCATAGTGTGTGTGTGTGTGTGTGTGTGTGTGTGTGTGTGTGTGTGTGTGAAAACGAGAGGAGAAGGGGGTGGGTGTGTGTGTTTGTGTAAAAGCGAAAGTGTGTAAAGGGGCAAAGTGTCCAATGACGCGCTGACACAGATGCAAACGACAGGCTGATACAGAGAGGGAGAGAGAAAATGGATCTTTAACCTCTCTAATGAGACTTTCTTTTGCTTTACGCGTGCTTACACGTGTGTTATAATAAACAGTACATTCACGCTGTACACACACACACACACACACATACAAACACAAATTATAAGATGTTTTTATGTGCACACACGTGGTCACAGTAAACGCGTGTACGGACGTTGATTATACCAGTAACAGACGCGCATTAAGACCCAGCAGGGGAGACAATTACCCACAATTCCGTAGCGCAAGAGAGAAAAAAACATTGGAACAGTTGTGACCACATGACACTCGGCATAAAAAGAAAAAGCGCACGCGTGGTACATGATACTCGGTACTCGTAAACCAAGATTTGCTCGTTTTTCAAGTAAAAACTTACGGAACACTCGCAAACCGCATTACTCGCAATCCGAGGTTCCACTGTACATCTGTCTCTCACACACCCTGTGTTATTATTCACAGATCAGTCATATGATCATAATCTCCTTACTAATATTGCTTAGTTCTCCTTGTGCCACCAAAACAGCTCTGAGTCGACCTCTGAAGGTTTGCTGTGGTAGCTGGAACCAAGCTAATTCCTTGAGTCCTGTAAGTTGTGAGGTGATGTCTCCATGGATCCGACTTTTTCCTAGCACATCCCACAGACACTCAATTGGTCTAGGCTTCACCCTCATTGGCATGTTCCTCAAAACATCCCTGAACAATGTTTGCAGTGTCGGGGTGCATTATTTTGCTGAAAGAACCCACTACCATCCAGGAAAACCCTTTCCATGAAGGGCTGTACCTGGTCTGCAACAATGTTTAGGTAGGTGGTACAGTACAGGTCAAAATAACATCCTTATGAATAGCAGAACCCAAGGCTTCCTAGCAGAAAATTATCCAGAAAATCAGACTACCTCCACTGGCCAGCTCTTCCAGATGGGCTAGGCTTCGTGTCTCATGCACATCAGTGAGCCTTGGCTCTTATTAAAGTTGTTCAGATTCCGACTATTGTCTATTTTTACTGGTTTAAAGCATCAAGTATGACAACTTACTGTTCAGTTGCTCTCTTGATAGATGCTAGTGTCATTAGATAAACTGTGGATTAACATGTAACCTGTTGACATTTTATTGTTTTAGATTTCTGTTATTTGACTCTGGATCCCAACACAGCACATTGTCAACTCCTTCTGTCTGAGGAGAACAGAGCAGTAAAACATATTTTGACAGAACAGCGATACACACGTCACCAAGAGAGATTTGACTCCAGAACTCAGGTGTTGTGTAAGAAGAGGGTGTGTGGACGCTGTTACTGGGAAGTGGAGTGGAGCGGTTGTGTCTCTATATCAGTCTCATATAAAGAGATCAGCAGGAAAGGAGGAGGTAATAAGTGTGGGTTTGGCTATAACAGTCAGTCCTGGAGTCTGCGTTGTTCTTCTTCTTCTGTCTCTTTTTGGCACAACAATGTAAAGACTGAGGTCCAAGGACCAGCATCCACAAGAATTGGAGTGTATGTGGATCACAGCGCAGGAACTCTGTCCTTCTACAGCGTCTCTGACACGATGAGTCTCCTCCACACAGTTCACACCACATTCACTCAGCCTCTGTACGCTGGGTTCAGGGTATGGTATAACTCAACCATGAGGTTATGTGATCCAAAATAAAATGATTTTTAAAAAAAATGTTTAAATTAAATTAAACTGAGAGACCATATTTTAAGATGTATAGTTTTATATAATAGAATGGCATGTTTGTATACTCAAAACATAATGATAAATTATTATTTATTATTATTATTTTTTAACTGTATCTTTTTCATAGTTTTTTAAGTTACTTAAATTGTTGGATGTTAAACATACTTTTTAACGATAAGCACTGTTAGAAGATTATAAAAACTTTACAATTTCTCAAATGAAAGAAACATTTTTTGGACTCTTTTCTTATCAAGGGTCCAGTTAAGATATAATATATTCTGAAATTATTTATAAGCCCTTTACTATATTCTGAAATTATTCATAGGCTCTTTACACCAATCTGGACAGATTGGGTTGGTCTATTGATCGGATTTTTTTGGCTTTAATCTAAACTGGGCTTTATTTGATCTGTTGACAACCTCAAATTCGCTGCAAAAATAACTGAGAGGTAAGTACCCGATAAATATTTTATGTCTAAAAGATATCAAAGGACAAAAAGAAAAGCTGAGTGGAACATAAATGTCCTGAGCCATTTGTGCAAAAGATGTAATTCAAGGATCAAACACATCATACCGTAATCTGCTGGTCATGGGGTGGTTCAGTATATTTTAGACCTAAAATTTTTACTTTTTAGTAAAAAAAAGTATCATGTTTGAGATGTTTCAAACTTGGAATTTGGAAATGATAAAACTTCCCACATTTCAATCAATTTAAATCTATCAATTCATCTATCATTCAGGATTCAATTATGTGGTTCATTGAGAAAGAGATTAACAGATCAATGTTGAGAGACATTCCTAAGACAGACTTGCTCAAAAGGACTCAGGACCTCACACTCAGTACCCACTCATAGTAATGATTGTATTTTTTTTTCCTATTGTGTAAACTTCTCTTCAAATAGTGCCTATGTAAATGTTTTAACTGTGTAATGTTGCAGTGATTTCCTTAACCTGTTATTTAATCACAACCATTTCAGTGATTATGTAAAAACACGAGGCAGCACAGTGGTGTAGTGGTTAGCATGGTCCGGGTTCGATTCCCGGCCAGGATCGATTGTGCATGGAGTCTGTGTGCATGGAGTTTGTATGTTCTCCGCGTGCTTGGGGGGTTTTCTCCGGGTACTCCGGTTTCCTCCCACAGTCCAAAGACATGTTAGGTTAGGTTAATTGACGTTCCCAAATTGCCCGTAGTGTGTGAATGTGTGTATGTGCCCTGCGATGGATTGGCACCCTGTCCAGGGTGTACCCTGCCTTGTGCCCTAAGCCTCCTGGGATAGGCTCTAGGTCCCCGCGACCCTGAATAGAAGGGTATAGAAGATGAGTAAGTGAGTGAGTGTAAAACACATACAACTGTGCAGTACAATGATATTTTTTTCCAAATCATTCTTCAAATAATGGCTCTTTATTTTAAAAAGAAGCTCACTGAAATGAAACAACTCTGCTATCTATATATTTTGTCTTAAACTTGAGCTTTAAAGACATGTTTAAAAAAATCAATAGCATAGTTTCATATTTCATACTCATTTACTCTCTTCTGATAAAAGTGATCTTTATAAAAATTCTCTAAGTGCTTAAATGTAAAGTAAGTATAGTGCAGGATATACAGATGGCTGTACATTAATGTTAGTAAACAATAGCAATATGTTTAGATAGAT
This sequence comes from Leiocassis micropogon, assembly GCA_028565275.1. Lineage (NCBI taxonomy): Eukaryota > Metazoa > Chordata > Actinopteri > Siluriformes > Bagridae > Leiocassis > Leiocassis micropogon. The sequence continues at coordinate 27,627,165 of JAOVVA010000052.1, read as the reverse complement.
ATTGATAAGAAGTTGCTCTCGACAAACTGGAACTTTCATTACAAGTGCCAGGACTGTGCCCTGGAGGGCGCTGTACACCCAATTAACCCTGTGTGTTTTCTTCCTTGTGTTTGGCATTGTAGTTTTGTTTCTGATTATGTTTATTGTTTAAGCTCCGAGTTTTCATTAGAATCTTGTCTGGCGCTCCTGTATCTCCATTTTCTGCTACTGTTTTTAATAGATTTCAGAAAGCAGGTTTAGTAAAAGCTCAGAGGTAGTTAGTTGAAGATCTGGGTTTTCAGTTTCTAAACTCCAGTTCCACTTACCTTTTGGTCTCTCTAGCATCTTCAGCTCAATTTTAGTCCTGAATCATAAATTTCAGCCCATTCAGTTGTAGCATGAAGCGCAGCATGAACAGGGTCCTAGTGCATAACTAATCACCCAAACACCCAGCATTTTGGCTGCTGGATGAGTGGATGTACTACTGGCATGTCAGAAAGAACACATACCTCATACCATACTCCCAGCATCTTCTCAACCATTTTTTATGTCCATATTCGTAATTTGTTTGCTTAGTATAGTTTCTGTGCAAAGTAAAGAGTAAGAGTAGCTCTGCTTTACTCTTTTTTGACACAAAGAATTGCTTGCCTATGAGGCTTTAGATATATGGTTCAAATAAAAAAAACCTTTATAGGAATGCTTTGAGCCTTGAGAATTCTCATAATTAAATAAATTAATTAATTTGGTATTAATCATTTGATCATTTCATTTGATTGGTATAAAGTAGCATCATTTAATCTGATCCATGTTAAAGTTTCAAGGTGTGATTGGTGGCATAGATAGCACTTACAGTATAAATTACCCAGCACAGTTGAGTGTATGAAGGAGATTATGTGAATGGCAAGTCTTTCTACAGAATTAATGTGCAGCTAGAATTAAACAGAAGTCAGCATTCCAAATATTTCACAATAGAGAGCAAATAGCTAAATACTGTTCTGCTACTGTAAGGATATACAGTATTACAGTATGCAGCTGGCATCATGAGCATGAAAGCAAACTGGAGCAAAAACAGCATGGTTTCATGTTCAGAAGGAATGGTCACACTTGTACTCAATGCTCCAGAGCTTAGGTATCAAATCGCCATCACTATTGCTTAATACACAGGGCATTTAAATCAAACTTTTGATTATGCAGTACACTCACCTTGAGGGTTATTAGGAACACCTGTTCAATTTCTCATTAAATCAATTATCTAATTAACCAATCACATGGCAGTTGTTTCAATGCATTTAGGGGTGTGGTCCCGGTCAAGACAATCTCCTGAACTCCAAACTGAATGTCAGAATGGGAAAGAAAGGTGATTTAAGCATTTTTGAGCGTGGCATGGTTGTTGGTGC
>JAOVVA010000052.1:27589091-27601164 GCA_028565275.1 Leiocassis micropogon | reverse complement strand
AAACTGCATTGTAGACATTATTTGCATATCTCAGTTCTGGTATGTCCGCACTGTAGTTTTTAAATTGAATCATATCCACATATTTGCTGCAGTTGTCAGTTTCAGGAACATTTCCCTCTGTATGCAAGCAAGGGTGTGCTTTTTGCCAAAATATACTGCCAGCATAATCAGCAAAACTACTCAGTTTCAATTTTCCCACATCAAAACCAATGGCTCCAGCCAGTACACTGTAACTTGCTGGTGTTGCTAGATCGACAGTAGAAATCCATGCAACGCCAACAATCTGGCAGCCAGTGACATTCTTTAGAATAAGCTGTTCTATTAGAATGTTTACATCAAAGTAGTTAAAAAATACAATAATTACTTTGGCTGTGCCTTTCTTAATAATATCAACCACTTTACTCATTTTGGCAGGATATGACCTGTCAAACTTCTCACAGTACTCAACACATATTCCCTCCTCTTTTACTGTTTTTAGAAAAATGGCTATTCCATTGTTTCCAAAGTCATTATCACTGTACACAGCTCCAACCCAAGACCAGCCAAAGTGCTTAACCATATAAGCCAGTGCTTTACCCTGTACACTTGGTATGGTCCTGAAGAAAGAGGGATACTCTTTTCTGTTGCTCAAACATTCACATGTGGCAGCAAAACTTATCTGAGGACAGAAGGACAGGTTGTAAAAATGCCTGTTTCTGTGAAACCTATGAAAAATTTTTATCTTGTAGAATACAGAAGAAAATTATAGGATAAACATTGGGAGAAGTGGAACAAGTTTGTTACGCAGTTTTTCTTTCACTTTATGCAAAAAATAAAGAAATCGCTGATAAATGTACAGGGGAAAATACACAGGATCAATATTTGCTAAAAAAAAAAAAGTGTAATCATGAAAATAATAGTAATAGTTAAAAATAACATTGTTTCTGTAAGCTCTATTGCTTTATGCTGGTCAGTTTTACGGAGGACAAAAAAAAACAATGCTGGAAACACTGAGCATAACATGTTCATGCACTTTTTCATACCTAGGGACAATTTAATGTAGCTTGTTTTCCTATCTGAAAGTGTATGAACAATTGGTAGAAACTAAAGATCCTAGAAGACACCCATAAAAATGTTGAGAGAACAAGCAAAGTTTGCAAGCTTAGTAACCCAAGCACAGGACTCAACCCAGGACAATAAGAAACACTGCACAATTATGCTACCCAATCAAATAACATTCATTACTCTAAAACAATTAGATCTCTAAAATTAACATGCACATTTGATAGAATAATAAACATGATTATTAAAATTTACCACCTAATTAGAATTTTGTAGGATAATAATCCTATACATATCTTATGAGTGTTTTGCAACTAATAAATGAATAGTTTTTAATTCTTTTTTAAAATCATTGATCCTTACCACTGGGATCTTAAAAGGTCCTGTAGTTTGTGTGAGTGCTACTGTAGGAGTAGATTCTGATTCTCCTATGATAGCTTGTACTACTTCTTGGCCAGAGCAAGAATCATTTGCTGTTATGTCCATACCATTCATCAAAGCCATGGTTGCCTTCATGGATAACAAGCCTGAGAGACAATTGTCATAAATCCTGTAACCAATTGAGGTATTTGGGAGCAAGGTGTTGCTTCTATTGATTTCATCAATTGCAAACATCATAGTTTGAACACGGCGGAATTCTCTGAGGTCAATTCTACAAATATGCATAAAATTGCATGATTTTTTTTAACTAATAACTAAGTGTAATAATGCAGAAGTCGTGACTATTACAATGCAGAAAATAAGTAATTCCTCAAAGTAACCCCAGCATCAAAGTTTAATACAACAAACCTAATGCAGGGTGAAGGTTTAGGTTTTTCAGTATATGCCAGTGACTGCAGCTGTGTACCACGATGCATTGAAAAGATAGCTCCGATTATCACATCCCCATCTTTTGACAGCAAAGGATTTGCTGGAGATTCCAGAATATGGCAATTTTCTCCCTTTGCCTGGCTAAGATAAAGAAGTGTTATAAGAAACAGCATCACAAAGTATGTCCAATTCTTTTGCTGGATCACTTCACAAGCCTTATATTCTTCACGTATTTATAGAAATACTCTGCATATGGACATTAAATTTGGACTAATCAGAGAGGTGATGAGCTTTGTGACATCATCAAGGATGGGATGCTCTCTGAAACTCCATAATATACTCCTTAATTTATTCAATAAAGACCACTCAAATTATTTAAAACTACTATTTTTGGCTTTTTCCATTTAGCCTCACATGTGTTGTCAAATGATGTGGCCGGTCCATTTGCATTGTGGTCTAACCTGCCCGAGTTCCCTAATTAGTGGGTGATTAAATGGTGCCCTAAGTCTCTTGGACCTTAGCTAGGCACTGCCAAGCCAAAACAAAAAAAAATGCACACACTAATATTTTATTGGACCGCTTTTTCAAGTCAATTCAAGTAGGCTTTTACTGTAATTTTTAACCATAAACAGTTTAGTACACAGTGAAATGAAACAAAGTTCCTCCAGGACTAAGGAACTACATACCGTTGTGCTCAAAAGGTCCCAACCCTTAGGAGAATTTGCAAGATGTATACATTTTTTTTAAGAAATCATGATTCAGAAGACAAAACAAATTTATTTCATTTCTAATAGGACTCAAGTTAATATGTGAGGCATAACAGAATGGCACAATCAAACAAAGCATGAAAATAAAGAAAATGAGGCAATATCTATAAGGGTTAACCCCTAGAGAAAACATGACAATATCCTGCTCAAAAGTTTGCATACCTTTAGTTCTTAATATTATGTGTTGCGCCCTTTTGCATCAATGATGGCATGCAGTCTTTTGTAATAATTGTGCAATATTGGTCCTTAATTCTCTCAGGTGGTATAGCTGTCCATTCATCTTGGCAAAATTCCTCCAGTTCCTGTAATTTTTTTGGTTGAGTGGCTAAATTAAATTTAGGTGAGGAGACCGTGATGGCTGCTCCAGAACCTTCTTCTGCTGTAGCCGGAGTGTGAACTTGGCCTTGTGCTTTTGATCAATGTCATGTTAGAACATCAAGACTGTCCCATCAGCAGCATTTGTGCTGTAGAATATAAATTCTTTGCCAGTATTTTCTGATAACATGCTGCATTCACCATCCATCAATTTTGACTAACTTCCCTGTGCCACTAGAGCTCACACAACCGCAATACATAGGAGATCCACCACCTTGCTTTACAGTGGGGATGGAGTACCCAGATAGCATTCTGCTGAAGGGCCAATGCTGGGCCGATGGCAGTGCGTACTTTGGGCCAGTGTTGGCATCAGTGGTTGGCCCAATGACTGTGTGCATTGGCCCAACGCTGGCCCGACGGCAGTGAGTACTTTGGGCCAGTGTTGGCATCAGTGGTTGGCCCAATTAAATTTTGTGCATTGGCCCAATGGTGGCTCATTAGTGGGGCCAAAAATAGGTTGGCCCAACGTCGGTTCAGTGGATAATGGAAAGGTGGGCCAATGTTGGCACAACATTGGTTCAGTAGATAATCACAAGGTTGGCCCAATGTTGGTTCAGTAGATAATGGCAAGTTTGGCCCAATGTTGGCACAACGTTGGCTCACTAGATAATGGCAAAGTTGGAAGTTGGAAATTTAATTAGACTATTTTCATCATCGGCAATAAAAAGAAAACGCATATATATCTCTAGAAATGTATTTATTAATTTGATTTATGATAAAATTATTACAAACTAAGAAAATATAGGTAACCATTATGATGATAAACTACAAAATAAAACACCTAGTACAACTACTTTTTCTCTCAGCAAGGTGGATGAAAATAAGTGCATACAAACAAAGCATCGATTGCCTCAGATTGTCTTTTATATCAGGTGGCTCTGCAACTTCCTCATGGTCATTTACCTCAGCGCTTTCACCATCAGCTTGGTCATTGTAGCTCAGCAGTTCTTTATCATCATCAAGATTACATAATATTTGGAGAACTGTGACTCTAGTCTGTGTAAATACATCAATAAATTAAGCATTGTATATTTAAATGTACTTCAAAATATGTTTTTCGAAATTTTCCTTTTCAACCAGCAAAATGATGAGAAAAACAAACATTTAGCTACACATTTGGCTCAACTCAGTTCAACAACAGTTCCAGGATTACAGCACATGACAACTACCTTAATATGTACAGTATATTCAACAACCGCATAAGCATACAAAAAAAGCATACAAAAATTCTGGTGCTTACTATGGCAACAATCCCTATGGTTCTAAACTCACTATGGCTCCGTATGGTACTGTATTCACTGGAAACATGTCAATTAGCTTAGCATAATTGTGCATAGATAAACATCTTCCCACCATATTACTGCAAAATTACTAACTGCATTCATGTTTTCAGATTCTCAACACTCTTATGTCTTACTCAAGGGTATTTACATCTAATTTGGAGGAATACTAACCCACCTGTACTTAAAAGCAAAGAGGCACAAAACTTTATTTTGCAGGACTTAACACCTGGTCTCAGTGGGGTTTTAGGTTACTCCCTAGCGATAATTGTTTAGCTGACATCATAGCAAATCTATTCAGATATAATTAATGATAAGAGGACATATATTTCCAGTAATATTATTAAAAGTCTTTTGGCAGCATACAAAATGGTTGTGTTCAACACGCACTAGAGTGCATGAGCGATAATAGGCAAGTTGTTGTTTCTCTGTCTCGTTCTTTCAATGCATTGCATTTTCTTACAAATTATTTAGTCATTGTGGATCACTAAATATTCATAGTTCTATAGGCAATATCTAGGAAACAGAATTATACTCACAAATAGCTAGCAATCCTCAAAAAAACCAATGTCTGTCCTTGTACATGTTGTTCAAACGTGGAAAGTGGTGATACTTCCTTTCATGCGCACACACACTCAAAGAATTGGTCAACCTATCAGGGAGAATAGGAGCAACGCAGGCGACATTGTTGGAACGTTTGGCCACCGGCGGTACTTACTGAGTTATAATAATTAACTTTAATAATTAAATAAAGATATAATTCTTTCAGTCTTATTTATGTACTACTGTAGATTGGTAACCAACCCTCATATGATGGCATCATTGAGGGACCCTGCTGAACAAAGCTAAAGCAATATAATTTAATTTCTTTCCAATTTTTTAACCTGGCCATTCTCTACTAAACTAATGTTGGGCCAACCTATCTTTGGTCCCACCAATAGGCAGACGGACAAAATGACATTGGGCCAACCACTGATGCCAACTTGGGCTGCAGTGCTTCAGGTCTTCTCCTAAATTTGTGTAAATTTTAAATCTTCACCAAATTTCACTTATTTATATAAGCACAAAATGGGCTTTCATAATGTGGCTGATATAAATATGTTAAATTCATGAGTCAACCTGGCTCAGGTGACAGGTTTTGAAATAAAGCTGCTCATTGCCAAGCGCCCCCACTTCGCAAAAGGCATCGATTATTATTCAAGCATATCTTTGTGTTTTGTTGCATTTCTGCAGTAATATTATTGATTTTTATTTTACTCTCACTTTGCAAAAGGTAGCACCTATTTAGCGGGTATATATTTGTTGTTTTTCTGGGGCACTACCACTGATCACATACTTTGTCCATCCGCGCAAAAGCTGCCACCCCCTATGACTGAAACAAAGCTGCGCACATCACAGCCCAACCTCAATCACAACACACTCAGATCACAAAGAGTGGCAACTCCCGCAAATCTCTCCCCCCAAACAGCATTTACTTACATATGAACAGAGTTGTTCACATAAATCAATGATCAATATCTTATGATATGTACATTTAAATAATTTATTCATACAAATGTACCTGTTTTACATGGAAATTTACAGGATTGTCACTAAATGATTTACCCTGACAAAGAGCCATATAATAACAGTGGCAGCTGGCACACCTAAAAATAGATGCAGAATTATTTTTATAGTCGAAATAAAAATGTTTTTCTAAACTTGTTGTTGACTTGCAATATTAGTTAATAGTTAAAAATATTAGATAAATTAATTGTTTTCTGCTGTAGTGATGAAAGTAATCATGTCATCTCATCATCTCTGCAGCAATGGATTCGCTTATATTCACATTTTATACAAATTACAGATGTGGCCATTAAGAATGCGTGTTTTTTCCTTTTTCGGCGCGCGCCGTGTCGCGACTTGCCACAAGCAACATTCGGGAATTTAAATAAATATGTTGTGCTTCACTGAATATCCGCCAGATGCCGCATGGAAGACCTTTATCTAAAAGCCAGACCAAGTACAACGAAGAATTGTGTATAATTAGTTAGCCTAAAACAATATTGTTTCCAATGCTAAAGCAAACATGAATTTTATTTTATTTTACAATAGATCTTTCATGATGAATGTGTGTATATGTGCTTCACAATATTTTTTTTCTTAGTTTTTGTAATGTTTTAACAGGGACAAAACAATGAAAGACATGGCAATGCCTCGGTTTAAATGGTCTTGAAATTAATTACATTTCCTGATAGTAGGCTATCTGATAGTGTTAGCTATGCAAATGTCCTGATTCATGAATATGCCAACATATCTTATTTAAAACGTAAAAATGTGTCGACATCATCAGAAGACATGAAATGAACTATATATATATATATATATATAGAGAGAGAGAGAGAGAGATAATATTGTCTTCCACACACTAGAGGGAGCTGTGTTCATTTTGTGTAAGTAATTGTGTGATGGGGCCCCTTCTCTAAATTGTTAAGCTTGTTGTTTAGCCTCAGTTGTTTTGTTCTTTTGTCAACTGAGGCCTGATATGGGGAAAAGCAACTAAATAAAGAGAGAGAGCTGCCCTGCTGTCGATCCAGCCACAAATGGTGTCCTCCCTTCTTCTTCACACACCTAACACAATGCAGACTCGTTTGGGAGCACATAAAGAGGGTTACATCTTTGGTGCCGTGACCCAGATGGCTGGTTTAAATGTTGACTAAAGTAAGCTCTCTGGTCATAAAGCAGTTTCTGAAGAACTTTTGTGTTTTTTTGAAGTTACAGTATTTGATATTAGTGTTCTTGGATTAAATTGAGTTTAGGTTTTTACAATATTTTTTTTCCCAACTGCTTGCTTTAATTGCCGATGTTTCTTTGATAATGACTGATACTTTGTGAATAGATAAAACATAAAACAATACACACTATATTAACTGACTAAATTCATTTTTACTATACTTTATTGCTATATATTTACATTGGCGAACATTACACACAGAGTATTGCACACTACCTATGCATTGAGTCGTACAGTCGCACAAGAAGAGTCAAGAAAAAAAATGCAAGCACTCCCTGAAACCACCACCCCGCATCGACCACTGCCTCGTACCCTAGTGTCATTAAGGCAGCCCTTAGGGGCTACCCCATGGTTATCAGTAAAGCGGAACAAGATCCTACAGTATGAAATAAACATGCCCGTTGATTTGAGTAATGAGAGTCAGATGGGACATGCCCAGCCAGATAATAACCACCAACAGTCTGTCAGGCCAAAGACATCACAGTTAGCAACACACACACAGAATGCATTTCTCCCGGCTCAATCTCTGGATGACCCTGTTATGGTCTTCCAACCAGCGTGCACATATCTTCAGTTAGCCCACACCTGTGAAATGTGCCTACTGATTCATCCAAAACTATCATGCATGATAATGTCAAAATCAATGAGGCTTCGACAGACTTTGCCAATGAAAGGCCAGCTGACATGTGCCCTCCTGCTACTGTCCCATATGCACCCCAATCATTAGCAGTGCCACCTAATGTCCACATTTCTAGACATGAATCAGCATGTTTTTACGCCATTCCCCTGGAGGCTGCTTTACGTTCAGTGGAAGAGGTGCAGCATGGAGGCCAGCCTTTTCCAGGTCAAGATGGCAAACTGACTCGTCAGTTCATGAGAGGACTGAGTGATGAAGAGATGTATCAAACGCTAGCACCGATGAAGCCTCAGCTTCTAAGTTTCCATGAGCTTCAAGCAGAACTTTGCAACCTTGCTCGGGAAACCAGAAGAATGCAGTCACAGCCAAAGGCCAAAAAGACATATGCCCAGGCTCAGTTTACCACTTTCAATGGTGCCCAGAATGGAGAAAACATGAAAACAGAGGAAGTAAATAAACAGAACACTGATCTAACTGAACTCTGAGCAGCCAGGAGGATCAGGTCAATAGATTGACACAGTTGGAAGCAAGAGTTGGAGTATCACCACAGACTGTGCATCCTCGGGCTCAGAGAGCTCAAGGAGTTAGTGACGCAGCAGAAAGGGGGGTAGTGTGCTATCGTTGTGGGAAACCAGGACACATTGCACGCCTGTGTTGGACAATGTTAAATAATAAGGCAGCCCGAGCTGAAAATGGGGCAGGGACCAGGCAGGATTTAAATGTGTAGGGCCTGTGGTTACCAGGGCAACCACAGGCATGCCGCAAAGTCCTCAGCAGCAGGAGATGGGCAAGTCCAAATCAGCTGATACTCCGCTGGTAGGTCCCTGTAATGAAGGGGTGGTTCAGGTGAATGGAGAGATGTGTAAGGCTCTCATTAACTCTGGCTCTCAAGTAACCACAATTACTGATGAGTTCTGGCACAGTCACCCTGTCCTATGTACTCAGGAACTGCAGCCATCAGCCATCCCCATTAAAGGTGCCGCTGGTCAACCCGTATATTATGTTGGTGTGCTTTGTATCAACTTCAAGCTCTTGGGAAGGGTCTACTCAAATGTTCCTGCTTTTGTTGTCCCTGTGACGGAGTACAGATCCAGTGTTCCATTGCTCATTGGAACTAATGTCATACGGGTTTCCAGAAACAACGAGAGTGGCACTCTGCAATGATGGCCATAAATAAAAGTGAACCTGGTGGGGCTAAGGGTAAAGTGGGTCAAATACAGTATGCGGGTCACAGAATACACATACCAGCTGGCAAGGAGCAGGATGTTATCGGCAGAGTGATGAGTGGACCAAAGAGAACACAGTACACAGTTCTGGTGGAGAGCCAATCCCATAGAAAGGTACCAGAAGGCATTGTGGTGGCCAGGCTGCTCGCTGATGTTGAAAAAGGTTGTTTTCCGGTCCATCTCTTGAATCTGTCTGAGAAGGATGTGATTGTCAATCCAAGGACCCTGCTTGAGGATGCTTTCCTGGTCCAGAATGTCATTGAAGAGGAGGAAAACCGTCATGCCATGCCAGAGCAAGTTTGTGTGTCAGGGTCAATGTGGAAAGAACTCAGTGGCTGCCTCTTGCCAAAGTCAACAACAGATTACCAGCGCTGAGTATGAAAATGTAACATGTGGAGTTGGAGTTGCAGCAGTGGAAAATAAGGAGCAGCTTGCAATACTTAAGGGCTTACTGAGGCGAAATGCTGATGTCTTCTCCAAGCACTCAATGGGCTATGGACATACCACCTCTGTGCAACATGAGATAGACCCAAAACCTTTTCATCTCCCTTATCGAAAAACACCCCCTCTCAGTACCTGGAGGTACGGAAGGCCTTATCACAGATGGAAGAGGCTGAAGTCATTCATCCAAGTAAAAGCCCATATGCATCCCAGATCGTTGTAGTTTCAAAAAAAGATGGTTCCTTGAGGATCTGCGTGGACTACAGAAAACTGAATTCCTGCAGCACCAGAGATGCTTTTCCGCTTCCAAGAATAGAGGATGCATTAGAGGCATTGGGACAGGCAAAGTTCTTCTCAACTCTTGATCTTACATCTGGTTAAAGGAAGTGCTGAGGTTTCTTGGCTTCTCAGAGTACTATAGGCGATTCATTAAGGATTATGCCACATTGGCAGCAACCCTGTATACGCTGACATCTGGTGACCCTAAGCAGAAAAAAAGGGGGGCAAAAGGAACACCTAGACCGGGAAAACAATTTGAATGGTCAAATGAATGTGAAACAGTTTTTGACGCATTAAAGGAGAAGTTGACAACAGCCCCAGTTTTGGGCTACCCCGACTACAGTTTACCATTTTTGCTGCAAACTGATGCATCAAGGGATGGTCTGGGGGCAGTCTTAGCCCAAGTTCAAGATGGTACAGAACGAGTGATTGCATATGGGAGCTGGGGGTTGAGGCCATCTAAAACCCGCTACCCAGCACACAAGTTAGAGTTCTTGGCTCTGAAGTGGGCTGTCACTGATAAATTTTATGTACATCTCTATGGGCATGAATTCTCTGTTCTTACTGATAACAACCCACTCAAATATGTGATGAGTACTGCCAAATTAGATGTCACTGGACAACGTTGGGTGTCACAGTTGGCCATATTTGACTTTGATATTAAGTATAGGCAAGGAAAGTGTAATTCAAATGCTGATGCTCTGTCAAGGATGTCCAGCCAAGAAGTCACAGAAGCCCTTCTGTCTTGCCCACTGTGGTCCTCATCACAGCAGCAAGAACAGGACAGTGAAACCAAATGTGGGATGCAGGGAGAGGATGATAGTAAGCAAGATGAAAGGACTGTAACATCCAAAGGTGAGCTTATGGAGGAGAATAACAAGCTTGATCAATTTAAGGGAGCTGGAACTGATGCACTTCCTGGAATGACAAAGCTGGAGATTAGGAGACACTAGAAAGAGGATCCTGTTGTTGGTGCAGTCCTACAATACAAGAGATGGAACCAAAAGCCAAGGCGAGGTGAGCGGTTGAACACTGGGAAACCCACATTGCTTCCCCTAAAAGAGTGGACGAGGTTGGTGGTCAGAGATGGAATTCTGTACAGACAAGTTAGAGATGCTCAAGGAAGGTCCATTGCTCAGCTCATCTTGCCAGAAAAACTACGACCTTTGGCTAAAACAAGTCTTCATGATGACTCTGGCCATTTGGGATTTGAGCGCAACCTAAGTCTATTCCGGGAGCGTTTCTTTTGGCCAAAAATGTGTGGTGAAATAAAGTCCTGGTGTGAGCAATGTGAAAGATGTTGCCTGAGGAAAACTTCCACAGCTGGAAATAGGGCTCCGCTGGTGAGCATTCACACAAGTGCCCCTATGGAACTCATCTGTATGGATTTCCTTGTCCTGGAAAAGTCCAAGGGGGGAATAGAGAATTTTCTATTTCCTTCCCTACTTCTTCACACACCTAACACAATGCAAAGACTCGTTTGGGAGCACATATATATATATAAAAAATAATCATATTTTATCATAAGTAAATATTCTTTTATGAGCACAAAGTGCTTCAGGCTTTTTATAATAACAATCATCATGTTTTTTTGCTGTTTGTGTCCAGCATTGAATAATTATTTCATCCATTATTTGACCATGGCTGGAAGTAATAGCTGGAATGTAATTTTGAATTTGACTGAAATAAAGCTATTCATCGGCGTGCATGAACCCGTGGCTCATACTTTTACTTTACAAAAGGCAGCGTTTTTATCGAAAGGCTGCTAAACGCGTCCCATTTATCGATAAAAATGCAGACATATTCCACCAGAAAGTCTTCGCCTCTCGCAAAAATGCAGATCAAACATAATAAACCTGTCCATAAATAAAAAGAAATGTTTAAGCTTATACGCAAAATGCATTCCACTTAAACATTACAGATTAAAACAAGGAATGTACAGTAGATGCGCTGTGCTTCAGTTCATTGTGATGCGGACAAAAGGTTTCGTTATTTTACAAAATCTGAATATATTCAATAAATTTATAAATTACACTTAGTATCAAATGCAACTATGAAGTCTGATTTAATAAGTAACATTAAACATTTTATTTCTATTTATGTGTATGTTTCTATTTATGTTTATGTTTTGCTGGCCAATCATGAATGAAAGGTGAGAAGAGGGATTACAGTAACTGGGGTTCTGTGGGTGTTCACCTCGGAGCACGCTGCCACATTGTATTCAGCGAATAGACTAAAACAAAATCATGTTTTCTTTAGCATTGGAAACAATATTGTATTAGGCTAACTTTATTAAAGATTATACACTTTTGTATGCTTTGTTGTACCTCCTCTTTTTGCACACACGCGCAGGCATTTTTAAATTTAAACAGAAAATAATAGTGGGCTGGTAGGCACGTTATTTTTCATATAACTTAAATGGCTGAATGAAGTTAAATATACAC
>JAOVVA010000052.1:27537508-27558697 GCA_028565275.1 Leiocassis micropogon | reverse complement strand
TCTGTGACATCATTCCATAGTTGTGTAGCTGCATGTTTTATCACGCACGTTAGTAGTTGTTAAGATACGGAAGTGTGAAGAACACAAGCTTTTGACCGTAACACTGTAAACTAAAAGATACAGCAAATAAGTTGTAACCGTAATTTAAGACCGTAAGCTACAAGATACAGCAAAGTTGTTGTAACCACAGTGGATCTATGCAAGAAAACTATGAGAACTGTTGAACTTTGATGTTGAAAATAAAACAAGAGACAAAGAAATCCACGGACACCCGAGTCGTGAGTAACCAAGTGTAACAAGAAAGATACGTCAGAACTTGTGAATAACACAGCCCTAATATTATAATGAAAAACAATATGAACAGTGTTGTTGTGTAGGTTCCTCTTCTGCCACTGGGGCAGCTCTGGCCCCTCTAGGCATGACTTCACAATATGATGGTATACAGTGGATTCTTCGTTTGCTTGTAGATGGTGGGTTGGGTCTTGTGGATCAGACTTGTTTATCAGGTGCATTCCATGAATGCTTGATAAGATTAAGAAAGGAAATTTGGAGGCCAATCAATAACCTTGAACTCTGCAGTGCACCGGTTGTTTTGACACCTTTCTATCATAGTCAGCATTATCCTTTTCAGCAATTTGTGCTGCACTCTCTTTTCTGTGGGATCAGATCAGACAGGCTAGCCTTTGGTCCCTGCGGACATGGGTGAACCATGGTTGCCCATTATCCTGTCACCAGTTTGCCGGTATATAATTGATAATCAATGATATTGTGTTAATGTTATGTGGTGTTAATATTATGGCTGATCTGTTTATATACATATTGGCATATTCATTCACGTTTGAGAGAATTTGGCCTAGACAGTGTTTTGGGGAGAAATTAGATAACTTTTAGAACCCACACAAAGACAGGGAGACCGTGTAAAACTGCGAGTGAGTGGATGCTCACAATTTTGAAGCCTAACAGTAAGTGGGTTTATTGTTCTTGAGCAACGAAAAACAGCTTTCTGTTGAAAGACACCTTAACATTTCTAGACAGTTATTTGCAGAGCAGTGAACTAAAGCGGTATCATTTCCGCTGTCGGGAAAGTCTTCTGGATAGGGGAGTTTGTGCTTTGTGGTTTTTTAGTTATGCAAGGTTTTTAGTCTTAATTTTAGTAGAAAGAGAAAAAAGGGAAGCTGGTGGAAAAACGAACCTGTTTTGCAAATATTCAATGTAGCAGCTTATGTGTTTACTACTGTCTTTTATTAGATACAAAACAGTAGTAATAATTTTAGTATGATATATGTTATTAGAGTATATGTTATTAAACTATGCATGCGTCTTTTGAAAATCTTTCCTGATGCATTAGGTTGTGACATGGTAATTGACCTAGTTGGCATTAGAGCAGTAAATAGCAGATTAAGCTCACAGCTAGCTACACAGAAATAAATACACAGGGAGGGAGCAATCTCAATTTTTGAATCTTAAGTGTTTGTTTTGTTTTTTTTAGTTTTCCTCCATGTTAGTAAATGCTATAATGATTTTCTTTTTATTTAATTATTTAGCTGATAATAATGTATTTGTGTTTCCAGACATGAAATATACAGTAGCTTTGCTGTCGTGATCTGTATCACAAAGTGCCCCTCCTGTGCTAATGAGTTTTGTCTTTCTGTGTACCAAGTATTCACTGACTAATGCTCCTCCCAAGCTGGCCCTCTCAAGCATTAATCACTCCCCTGTCAACAAGAGTAACCGATCACAGGCTTTTGTGAGCTCTTGAATTATGCGGAAGCGGAGCAGTAAGCTCCTCCTCTGAGTGTGTTCAGCTGCCCTTTGACATACCATGGACAAAGTTTGAAAAGATGTTCTAGCTCTTACCCACCCTGGTTGGTTTGGGCTTGCAAACAAACAAGCAAATAAATAAATAAATAAATGAATGAATCCAGGGACAAATTTCCAAATTACCTTCAAAGCCAGGCCTGCAGTCACAGAAGAATCCTCCTTGTATGTTCCAGCATGTTCCACCATTTGAACACACTACTTTCTGACACTCATTGTCAACAACAGAACAACGTGGTCCAGAGAAGCCCTCTGAGCAGTGGCATAGAAATCCTCCAGGCTTGTTAAAACAGGTGCCTCCATTTTCACAAGGGTTTTCCAAGCATTCGTCTATATCATTCTCACACCTAGTTCCAGTAAAACCAGCAGGGCATGAACAGTTAAAAACCTCTGCATAACGGGGAGACACAAATATTAGACGAGAGCTCTCCAAAACAGCAACATCTTGAGTGATATGGATATTTTTGTTACAGGTGGCACCATTTTGGCAGGGATTAAGTGAGCAAGGATCACTGGTTATTTGCGATATAGTCACATTGCTTTGTATTTCAAGTAACTTCTTATGCATTCGTGAGATACCACTTGCCACTATTCCACTCAGATACAGTCCATTATAACTTTTCATTGCTGCAAGAAGAACTGTTTCATTACCTTGTATCCTCATTCCAAATACATGACTCTTAGATGCTTGGAGATTAAAGATGCTATCCAGAGCTTTTGCAAACTTAAGGTAGTTCAGTGACAAAAAGTTCTCAAGATTGGCAACAGAGACATAGAATAAGACACAATTGTCCAATGACAAATTGGTAAAACCTTTATAATTTACATAGATGCTGTTGTTTACTGATGGGTGGAACTGGTCGCTTGCTTCAACGGTGATATTGTGTGTCGCTTCTCCTTGAAATGGCGAGGACCACAAGTCACACATTCCAAAAGGAAAACTAAACATCTTCATTTGTCCATTTATAATAGTGCAGTTAAACACATCTAATTCATCCAGATCACCTGGTCTCACATTACCAATCAGTCCTCCATGGAAAAACGTTCCATAATATTTGACAAATATATTGATATTTCTTTGTACTGCTGGATTGTCATTTTCATCCAGAACTTTAACATGAAACATAGTGGTAGAGGACAAGGGAGGGGAACCTGCATCCTGAATTACTACATGTATATTGAAATAAGGACTGACTTCACGATCCAGTGGTCTTGATGTGAAGAGAACTCCATCAGATGTCAGTGTAAAACTGCTTCTCAAGACAGGCCTTATTAGCCAGTATGTGAAAGGACCTTGATTTGGAGGGAGATCATCATCAATGGCAGTGAGCGTAGCCACTAATGTCCCATGCGGCTGATTTTCCCTGATAAATCCATTTGTGGATGTAAGTCTAGGGGCATTATCATTTATGTCAATAATGGTAACAACTACAGATGTACTGCCTGTTACAGCCGGTGAGCCCTCATCAATAGCAATAACTGAGAGGTTATAAAAAGGCCACAACTCTCTGTCCAGCTCATTGTTTACCGTGATAACTCCATTGACAGGATCAATACTAAAGGAGCTGTTAACATTTCCACTCTCTATGGCATAGGAGAACCTGCCCCATTTTAGTACCACATCTTGATCTGAGGCACTTATTTTAGCTATAGAGGTCCCAATCGATACATCCTCACGTACCATTACTGTGTAGAGAGGAGAACCAAACTCTGGAGGATCATTTTCATCAATTACATGTACATGAACAAGGGCCTCATCAACATTGAAGCCAGTAATGCTCCCTCTGTTTTTAGCGATTATATGGAGGGCAACATGATTCTGTCCTTGATTTCTCATGTCTTTGGAGGTGTATATTTTTCCACTCTTTTCATTAACTACAAAGCCAGCTTTTTTACTTTGACCAAAAATGAAGTAATAAATCTCACCATTAAACCCCAAGTCATAATCTGTAGCCAAAACACTCCCAATCTCTGTTTGCAAAGGAATGGTTTCAGGCACAGAAAAGTTGTAAAGATGTCTCTGAAAGCTTGGTATGTATTCATTGACATCTATCACCTGAATGGTAACACGAGCTATATCATATAAATTTTGATTATCTATGTTAGATGCCTTAACAGTAAGTTCAAAACTCTGCTGTTGCTCAAAGTCAATCATCTCCAGGGTGCTTATAGTGCCATTCATGGAATCCAGAGAGAAGTATTCTCTGTGCCCTGATATTAGTAAATATGTTATCTGTGCATTAGTTCCAAAATCTTTATCAGTGGCAGTGATCTGAATCACTGACGATCCTATTACACTGTTTTCTAAAACAGAAGTCATGTACTGAGAAGAACTGAAGGCTGGTGGATTATCATTAATGTCTGTAACATTGATGGTGACATTGATGCTCCCAGTCTTAGAGAACCAAGCTTGATCTGTGGCAATGATAAGAATGTGATGAATTTCTACTTTCTCAAAGTCAAGGGGTTTAGATAGCTTTATCAGCCCTGAAAGGTGATCCACATAAAATAGCCCATCCATATTCCCACCTTCAATTGAATAAGACACCAATCCACTCAAACCATCATCTTGATCTTGTGCCAGAATTTTCCCAATGACTGACCCCAAAGGGAGGTTTTCAGGGACAGAAAATGCAATGGGATTTTCTGAAAAATGTGGATTGAACAAATTTTCTTGTGTTACTTCCAACATGATGTTAATTTGGGAAGAAAGAGGAGGGAAGCCTCTGTCTTTTGCTGTTACTACAAGATTGAAGAAAGAGCTGACATTTTGCTTGAAGTTTGTATTCAGATACACTTTCCCAGTAAAATGTTCCACTTCAAAATAATTTGATGCATTTCCTCCACTGATGATGTACTTAACACTTTTGTTACGTTTTGGAAAGTCAGGATCTATAGCTGTTACTTGGACAACCTCTGTTCCCATAGGCAAGGTAAAAGGCACGGATAAATTTGGCATAAAGGGCAAAAAAACAGGTGGAAAATAATTATACTGAACAAAAATTACTGTGACAATGACTGAGCTGTTCAAAGGTACATTGCCACAATCTGCAGCTACAACAGTAAAATTAAAGTTTTGAGATTCATGTTCATTCAGGATAATCAGTTGTTTTGTAGAAATATCTCCAGTGGATATATTAACAAAAAAATTCTCACTTGGTGGCTCTATAAAGTACAGAATTTGGCCATTTTGTCCAAAGTCCCTGTCTATAGCAGTGACCTTTAAGAGGAAAAGGTCCTGGTCTTTAGTCTCAGGTATGGTAATGAGGTAACTTGACTGAGAAAAAAAAGGTATATTGTCATTGATATCTGTGATGACTATGGTGACATCTGTACTGATACTCCAAGCTGAATCATTTGCGTTAACTCTCACAATATAATGGTCTTGATGCTCTCTATCCAAAGGACCTACCACAAATAGTGTTCCACTGTTTCTATCAATACTGAAGGGTATTGGCCCTATCTGATCTTCAATAGAATAAGAAATGATAGCGTTAACACCAATATCTTCATCTGTGGCTGTTACATGAATCACTGGATTGCCAACTACTGCATCCTCAGAAACCTCAATAAAGAAGATCTCAGAGAATCGAGGTGCATGGTCATTTGTGTCTAGAACAACTATATTTACTAATGTAGTAGAAGTGTACATACTGTCATCTACAGCTTTAATAATAAGTTTGTACTCTTGTATGTCTTCTCTGTCTAAACTCTGCTTCGTTCTAAGAACACCATGAGTTTTATCTAGTGTAAATGCACCATCTATGTTACCAGACAAAATGGTATATTCTACCTGTCCATATGCGTATGAGTCAGCATCAATAGCCAACACATCACAAACCCAACTCATGGGTAAATTCTCAAATACCGCACACCTGTACTCTTCCTTTGTAAAGACAGGTGGGTTATCATTTACATCACTGACATTCAAATAAATTTCAGCGTAAGTGGAAAATGGTGGGACACCTGAGTCTCTAGCCTCAACCAAAAGATGGAAATCTTTGTTCCTTTCAAAATCCAATGATCTTTTCACCTTCATCTCACCAGTCTTCTCATGCATCTCAAATACCCCTCCAATGTTTCCAGTCGCCAAGTAAAAAGATATAGGTCCAGATCTATGTTTGTCTGCTTTAGCTACTGCCACTATTGTTCCAGGAAGTGTGTCCTCAGAGAGCAAATACTGATTGACATTCACGACAAGACTGGGGAAATCTGAAGCATTTTGAAATCGCACAGTTATGGTGGTGGTGTCCATTTTAGGATTGGTGCCTCTATCCTGCACACGGACATTAACTGTAATGTCTCTTGTTCTTTTGAGGGCCTCCATGGTGAACACAGTTCCCCTGTCAGAATTTATAGTAAAGAGATGGGCATGTTCTCCATATAGAGAGAAATTCAGCTGCCCGTTGTTTGCTTCATCTGCATCCTCTGCCATCACTGCACACACTATTGATCCTGCAAGAATGTTCATGAAATACAGATTTTAAAGTCAGATGAATAAAATATAATGTCTAATTAGTTTATTCATTTTTATTATGTGTACACAATCTCTACCCAAATTTGTCAGTGTGTAATGCTTTTCTAATAGAATTAGTATACTTTTGAATTCATTACAGTTGATTTTTTTTTTCTATAGAAATTTTAGAAAAAGAAAAAAAAAGAAGAAGAAATAGGCCATGCAATAGCATATGCTTCAATGATTTTTATTTTTAGAATATGGGATAAGGGTGTTCTTAGGCACAATGAAAAGCAAAATAGTAACACACTTGTTAAGGTATGTCTTGGTGCAATATTGTATTATTCTAGCTGCAATATAATTTCCTTCCTCAGTGCATGTTTTTTTCCCTTTTCTTTCTATATTAATTGTGCTTTTTCTTATGTTGCCTCACATCAGAATAACAGTATTCTTTTTCACCGGGATATTTTCTTCTTTTTTGCTAGATATCTTTTTGCACTTATATATAATCTTATATATTTTTTGTTGTAAAACCAACTGAGAGGACTGTAAAATAATTCTGTTGTACATGTGCAAATGGCAAAATAAAGGTTCTACTTCATGTTCAAAAGGATGTGGAGATTTCTTTAGCACTGCTAAAATTATTTCAATACAATCAAAAATATCTATTTTACAATCTGACATGTGTATAATGTGTGTATATGTATGTATGTATGTATGGAGAAATTACATTTCTTCATGGAAATGGGACGTGTTCAAAACAATAGCAGTGTGGAGTTCAATTGGAGAGGTAAATTATTCTGTGAAAAACAGGTGTCAAACAAGTCCGCTTATTTAAGGATTAATGCAGAAAAGGTTGTCCTGTGCATTTCCCTCTAAAAATCAGAGTAAAACGGGTCATTTCAGACATTGTTCAGAACAACAGCGTACTTTGATTCAAAAGTTGATTAGAGATTGAAAAAAACATACAAAGAAGTGCAGAAAATGATAGGCTGCTCTGCCAAAATGATATCAAATGCTTTAAAATGGAGATCAAACCCAGAAATATGTGGAAGAAAATGGAAAACTACCATTCGAATGGATCGAAGAATAGCAAAATTGGCAAAGACTCAGCCAATGATCAGTTCCAGCATGGTCAAAGAACACCTAAAGTTACCTGTGAGTACTATTACTATTAGAAGATGGCTATGTGAAGCCAAGCTATTAGCAAGAAGTCCCATTGTTGAAAAAAAGATGTGCTGAAGAGGTTACAGTTCGCCAAAGAACACATTGACTGGCGCAATACTTTGTGGACTGATGAAAGCAAGATTTTCCTTTTTGAGTATTCTGATGTACTCAAATTTATCCATGATCCCTGAAATGTAATAAATAGGCCCAACACCATAGTACGAAAAGCATCCCCATATCATGATGCTTGTGCCTCCATGCTTCACTGTCATCACAGTATCCAATGCATTTGTGTGATTTAAATTAAAAGTTATTGTATAGATATGGCGCTTTACTCAATTTTTTCAACACTGCTATTATTTTGAACACAACTGTATATACAAATGTTCAACTGTATATATGTATAGTCATCATGACTATTTCCAGTGTCACAGGTGACACTTACCTTTAGCCAGCTCAGCAGGAACATTAGCCACATATGGATCATAGAGTATTTGGGGAGAGTTATCATTCACATCCCCTATTATCACTTGTACAAAAGCTGAACTTGAGAGAGAATTTCTGGAGTCCCCGTCATGGGCAACTACAGTTAAACTGTAGAAGGCCACTGTTTCTCTGTCCAGAATACCAGTGATGAATAGCTTTCCACTTATTTCATTTATGGAAAATGGTGCACTGGATCCTTCTAAAGAATACCTATGGAAAATATGGGAATTTGTAATATATTTGAGTTCATTTATTTAAGACATACAGTATGGTCATGTGTCTCTGTCTGGGAAAGCTTTTTAAATGTAAATGTGGCTGAATTCTGGTTAATAGACAAATAAGACAGCATTAACATATTTTACAAAAATGACAAGGATTTTTTGCATACAGTAAACTATGCTGTAAAGATGTTGGGTAAAAGACTAGTTTAACAAATGCAGTAGTAAAAATAGAATGTCTAAAAAGATTTAAAACCTTGCTATTGTGATTTCCTCATATATAGAATCTCATACTGTGATCAAGTCACTATGGGTAAACAATATATTCAATCGATTAATTGACAATCAATTCCATTTGTAATTGAATATCCACTGTCAAATATTTTAAATAAAAATTGGAAACTAAATTTTAAATGCAATCACTTTTAAAGATTTTTATTTTCACTTTTGGGGTTAACCAGATTTTAAAATGCTACATCCTTTACTTCTGGTCGAGATGCAAGCAAAACAGAAACAGACTTTATATAAGGAAATCCTATTTAAATATACAGGTGTATCTCAATAAATTAGAATATCATTGAAAAGTTGATTTATTTCAGTAATTCAATACACAAAGACCACAATCTATATTATATAGATTCATTACACAGAGACTGATATATTTCAAGCATTCTTTTAATTTAGATAATTATGGATTACAGCTAATTAAAACCTAAAGTTCAGTATCACAGAAAATTTGAATATTACTTAAGATGAAAAAAAAAAACGATTAACACAGAAATGTTAGACTACTAAGTCTATATTATATGAGTTTCACTTTTTGAATTGAACTACTGGAATACATCAACTTTTAATATCAAGATTTTAATTCAATTATTTTTCCCTATGTGTGCCTTGAGCTCCCTGGCATAGGCTCCAGGCCCCCAGCAACCTCACACAGGATAAGCAGTATAGATAAAGGATAAATGGATAGATCTTCCATAATTGGAGAAATTTTAACCTCTTACCTTATTTGACTATTTACACCAATATCTTTGTCTGTGGCTGTAATTGTTGCAAATATAGTTCCAATTTGGTCATTTTCTGTTATGAATGTCCTCATCAAGTCATCATCAAATACAGGCTCATTGTCATTGACATCCTCAACAAAAACATGCATAGTTCCTGTGCCTGTCAGTGATGGAACACCTAGAAAGTAAAATATTATCGGCATTTACCTGAACTGCCATAATGCTCCCTTTAAGTAATTCCACATTTTGCTCATTGTGGTAAACTTAATTTAAGGAATCAAACCTAAATCTAAATTTTAATCTGTTTGTACTCATCAGCAACAAATCACTTGTCTTGTCGACATTGTTGATAAAAATTATATATTATAATTACATGCATGTTATCACAATAAGCATATTTAATGCTTATATTACATATTTAATATTACATATAATATTTTGTCAATATTCAAGTCTATTCTAATATTTAGTCATATATTTAGGCCTTAGTGTTCAGGAACAGTGTTAATACACATAGGAAATTAATGGAAATCAATGGAAAACAAAATATTTTATTACCTGAGTCCACAGCAATAATCATTAATATGTAGTGACTTTGTACCTCCCTGTCAAGGGTTTGTAATATCTGTAATGTTCCATTTGGGTGCAATTTAAACACCACCTCTGAATTTCCATTCTCTATATAGTATAATAAATGGCTGTTTACTCCCAGGTCTTCATCAAAAGCAATTATCTGGAAAGAACATAGAATGTTTATGAATTGTGCATGTATTGATTTTATGAAACTTTTTTCCAAACTACTAAATGCTAGTTTTATTTCCATGGATTTGTAAAAAGAATCAAAACCTGATGAGTAGTCTGGAGAGGCTCATTCTCTAATACATGCAAAGTGAGGAATTCTTGGGAGAAAACAGGAACACAGTCATTTACATCCAGTAGTGTAATACTGATTGTGGCTGTGGAAGATTTTTGAATATCCCCCTTATCCACTGCTATAATGGTGAAAGTATAGAAAGAATTCCTCTCTCTGTCCAACTGTTGAATTACTGAGACAACACCTAGGGTCGATTCCACTACAAAGCCACTCTCAGAGATCTCATATCGCACTTCTCCATTATGCCCAGTGTCATTATCCTTTGCTTGAACAGTTAGCAGGCTTGTTCCACAAGAAGTGTCTTCATATATAAGCACACTATATGAGGCCTGTGAAAACACTGGAGCATGGTCATTGATGTCCTCCACAATCACTGTCAGGTTCATAGAGCTGGACAGCTGAGGAAATCCTTTGTCCCTAACTGTTACTGTTACAGTAATGACCTCTTCAAGCTCCCTGTCCAATTGTTTCTGCAGATATATGACTCCAGTTGTGCGACCAATGCTGAATGATCCCCTTCCTAAACTCTCTAGACTGTACAGAACATCTCCACTGGCTCCAGAATCTGCATCAACTGCTTGCATAACTGTAACAATAGACTGAAGAGGGATATCCTCTGGACAGGAAACGGTGTTGTCCGATATGAAGAGGGGAGCATTGTCATTAACGTCCTCAACATAAATAGAAACACGCACAGTGCTTGTAAGACGTGTATTTTCAGGTAACGAACGATCATTTGCCTGAATTAAAAGACTGTACATTGCACATTTCTCTCTGTCTAACTCTTGATTTAGACACAAATTATCCATTTGGCTTATGGAAAACATGTTTTCGTTGTTTCCTGATATGACAGCTATGTCCAATTCTCCATTTATTCCTGCAAGTTAAGACAAGGGGGAAAAAAGAATATTAGGAGAATTACATTTCTAGATTGCTAACAGATGTATATGCCATATGTCTGTAACACTATCTGGCTTGTCTTTTTTTCCAGGAAGCTAGCCAGAGTCCTCTGTTTAAGACATCACCATGTATAAAATGTATGTCTATTTCAATGTTATAAGCATTTAATGCATCTAAAAACAATGTCGAGTCTACCATCCTAACACAAAGCAAGCAGAGGAGCTTTGTCATTCTTAGCACAGGCAAGCAATTCCCCTGCGACAGCTCCTCTATTCATCTTCGCTGGGAGGCTACAAAGGATCTATGACGTAAGACTTAATGAGTCTGCTTCGACCATTCGAGCTGGAGTAAGCCTTTCGAACCTTTATGGCTTAACTCCTCAAGCAAACAGACGACAGAGTGAGTAAGCTCACCAGGCAGATTTTATTTATTTATTTGGTACTCCAGTAGACTAAAGTTCACTGAATAATAAAACATACAACTTTTATATAAGACCCAATAACACTGTAACAACTGCAAAGCTGCAGCTTTTGTACTAACCGTCATCCGCATCTGAGACATTCAGTTTAAAGAAACACAGGCCAATAAGTGCGTCTTCTTGCAAGGAGATGGAGTAGACATTAAGTTTGAATACCGGTGGGTTATCGTTGATGTCAGCCACGTTGAAATACACCCGGACCCTAGAAAGCTGACTATCTCTGTACTGCACTGCTGCAGTTAGGATGTAGAATTGCTCTGTCTCAAAATCCAAAATGCGGGATAAAAGGAACTCTCCAGAATGTGGGTTGAGAAGGAAAAGGCCGTCCCCATCATCCTCCAGCACAGAATACATTAGGCTCCTGTGTCCTTCATTATGCACAGCTTCCAGATGTCCCACAATTGTTCCTGTGTCAGAGGACAGATCAAGGACGCAGACAGAATCCCTTTTAGATGGTCTTTCTTTATATAAATATTTTGACTAATGTAGAAATTCACAAATTATTTTCAAAACATAATTTGTCTAAGGTTTGAGTGATACATTGTCCAGTTTCTTGCCTGTTATAGAGAGAATTTGGTGGTGAATTAGTTAAATTAATAAGGATCATGCTCAGTAGGAGGTTGCACTCCTACTCCTACAGTCTCATGGGAAAACAATAGATTGTGTTTGTGGAATGCTGCACACAACATGCACATAAAAGCTTTACATGTAACCCAGGATACAGACATAGGCCATGTTATAAACAGAGGAATAAAAGAGAAAGCAGAGTTACTCTGTTTGACATCATACGTTTTATCATATTATAGTTACATTTACATATTATAAAACATTTGTCAAACAAGTTGGTTCCTATTGTCCATTTTTGGGCTAAAATCTCTGCTCTGAAAATTTCTCATTTCAGAAAACCTAAATTTAAAGCTCTACCTCTGACTGTTATAAAGCAGTGACATTGGAAACTCTTTCCAAAAAATATTCTGCAGCCTAAGAGAAAACTTCACTATGTCAACACTGTCCGCCAGTCAAGTCTGTGTATACACTGATCAGCCATGGAAATAAAATTCTAAACATTAAGCACAAAATTATTTAGATTCCCCTTGTGCTGATGGTTGCTGTAAGTTACCGGGAGGGACCCCCATGGATTTAACTTGTTGATCTGGTGGCATTCCATGGATGCTCAGTCAGATTAAGATCTGGGGAATTTGGGGGCTGGCTCAACAACCTTGAACTCTCTACCTGCTAAGCCCCATATGTGGCAGTCTGTGATGCACTTGGTTGCTCTGATACCTTTCTATCATGAGCAGCATTTACTTTTTGCATTGGCTTTTCTGTGGAATTCATCTGGGTGGGCTAGCCTTTGGCCTCCACAGGCATACTGTAGATGATTATCACCAGTTTACTGGTAAGCGATTGATGATCAGTGTTATTCAATTCACCTGGCTGTGGTGTTAGTGTTGTGGCTGATCAGTGTAAGTTGTTACTATGGAAACAATAATTCAGGATGTCACAAAAGTCTTCACACACAGGGGATATGAGCACCATGCTAACACAGCTGGTCTTATGCGTAATTGCTTAATTTTGTTAACTTCTCCTATATATTGATTTTATGGACACTCTATACTGTCTACTTGAACAACGCATTATTACGAACCTCCACATTGAATTACTGTCTGAGACAATGAATCAATGCTTTCTGACTAATCAGATTTGAGAACAGTGCTGTGCTATAAAGGAAAATAATTCTAAAGTAGGTTAAAGGAAGATAAACCTACCTGGCTGTGTATCTTCTTTCACTTCAAAAGAATATACAGACTTGGAGAAGAATAACTGAGTATTGGCTCTGTTCAGAAGAACTGAGTCATTAGTTGGAGAAACCAGACCTTCTAGCAGATTTTTACAATTCACTCCATATATAGCCAGTGTGCAGAAAATCTATAGAACCAAGAGGAAATGGTTGAAGCAATTGCTAAATCCATTTTTTGTTGATTGTGAAACTGGCATTACTACTGTGGGAACCATTGCATATTGTGGCATTTGTAACCAGTTCCCCCAAGACCTAAAGAAAAAGGCTCTTTGTGAGGGACCTTTTCTAAAAGCAGAAACACTATCCCTTAATTCCTAAGGTCTCTTCTTTGTGAGCCCTTGTTTTTCTGTCTTTCACAGTATGTCACAGTCACAGTACCAACCTCAGTGTGTTATTTGGATCTCCCAAGGTACTAGGGAAGTATACCAAGATCGTATAACTTCAGCCACAGTGGGACATTACAAAACAGTCATATAAAAAAGATTAACAATATTATTAGTTAAAAATACAATAAAAATAAAGAAAACAAAACAGATAAAAATATATCCAAATATTTGAATAGTGTCTTCTTTCATGCACTCATTCATTCATTCATTCATTCATTTAACATTACTGATATAGGGCAACTTATTTTACAAAGTTGAAAAAAGTTACATTTATTTAATCATTTAATTTTTATTGGTACCCCTACTAAATAAGAACAAATCTAAGACAGCCTAGAAATGACATAGTCAAAATGTATCATCCTGAAATCTTGAAGTAAAAAAATACTACAGCTGCAACACTACTGAGATTCAGATCATATCACTGATGAATATACTCACCAAAGAGAACACAAGAAACACCAGGCTCTTAGATCCTAAAGGAGCCATTGGTTGTGTGTATCCATTTACCTTGCTGTGCAGGTAGAGAAATATTTCAGCCACGAAAATGAGCGATTATTGCTGTGTATTCAAAGTTTAGCATCCTTAAAAAGAAAGCAAGTCCAGAGAATAGAAGGCTGTAATATGAAGAGCTCTGCTTTAAAGCTGTGTAGAAATGAAGAGGGGGAAAAAGGCATTTGGAGTCCGCCCCTGGTGAGCAAGTAAAGCCGCTTTATGGAGTGTAGATATCTGGCAACTGTTGGGTGAAATCTGACACCTTTTTGTAATTAAAAGAAGCTTGATACTTTTAGCCTGTTTAAATAATGTTTAGAATATAAATCTAAAGGATAGATAATTATGAATTATCTATCTGAAGGATAGATAATTAATGGTATAACTGTATTAAAATGTGTTAAAATCAGAATTATATTTTAGCTTAATCAACATCAAAATATAAATTACTAAGCTTAATAAAGGTTTTAAGTTTTAAAGTTGCTTTCTTGGACAAATTCTTTGGAGGCAAGGTCAGTGTCTTTGATTTATTCATTTTAGTTACTATTTATTTATATACACATTTATTATTTATTTATTTTATTTTATTTACAAATACACATTACAGTCTCTCTGCTGCTGAACATCTCTGCTTTTTATATTTCTTTTTATAAATGCTGTATATAACCATAAAACTAAAAGTATTATTTATTTAAGCTTAGACACACATTTCATAATTTATGCTCACAAACACCAGCAATGTATTTACTCCTGCACATTTATTGCTCTATTCGCTGTCCCCCTGTGTCTGCCCACCTTTATTGTCAATTTGACAATGATCTATTTAAATAAATTCCCTCCCGCTTTTCCCCCTCCTTTTAGACTTTTCAATTCACTGGGCACCAGCATGGCACTTACCCAGAAGGTGAATAGACAGGCTGACGTGTGAAAAGAGACTCAGCAGATGGGCTTGGGACAGTTCTCGAAAACAAGAACACAATGGCAGAGAATATTAATTTGTGTTGTATCAACAGAAGATGCATTTTATAAATGCATATTTCCATAGCCTTCTGCTGCTTATGTACATCCGCTCATCACTCTCAGCAAGTAAAATTTGATTACCTCTAAGGACAAGACTTCCACAAAAAAATTGGATAAATTAGACATCCTATTAGAAGCCTGGTTGCACAATTGACATGATAAGGAAGATAAAACTGTTAGACTGGCAAAATATTCTAAACCAACCAATATGCATAGTTTTTTTTTTTAATCTTTTGGCTGAAATTAAATAAGCAGTTCTCTGCATATGTTATACTTATTTTTTACAAAACCTCATCATGTTGGCCTACAATGCACTTCCAGAATAAATATAAAACATCAGTTATTTTTTCTTATTCAATTGGATTTAGTGTTGTGTGATTACACATTACTGCAGGCGTGATTTTATTACAGATGTCTTTCGCTAGATGGCACTATAAATAAAATTCTGAGTGGTTAAAAACATCACATAACTAACAAATAAATGAATAAACATGAATTAATTAATTAGCCATGATTTTTAGGGGGGGAAAAACTCGACATGTTAACTAACTCACAAACTTAATACTTAAAGAAGTGCCACCAAACTTGTCCTAATAAATATTTTAATGCATGTGTTATAATATACGTCTACGCTTGCAGATCCTTCTCCTTATAAACCCACTACACATTAAATCAATTTGTAATTTAAATATTTTTCTATATTTAGAACCTAAAATATTCATTTCTATCTTTATTTATAGGGTTATGACAGAATTTTCCTAAAATGTTGGATTACTTCAACTGAATAGCATTGTATAAGTACATATACATATTTCTTGAATAAATAAAAATATTTTGCTTTCTGTAACAAATATTTAAATACTAACATCAAAAGATCACATATTTGGCTTTAATGGTTGGCCTTTGGTTTTAATTATCAAATTACTGTGTATTTAATTAGATTTAAGTCTTATTCACAAAAATACAACTGGCAGGAATTTAACCAGTTTTATCTTTTCTTGATCTGATCTATTATCGATCCATCTAGATGTACAGTATATCTATATAAACAAATTCAGTGCCTCTTACCATGTAACTATAGGTAGTGTCATCACCTTTTATGACATATAGTGAGGTAATAATTTATCTGCTGAAACATTGGAGCAGCAGCAAGTTGACCACATATACATCGCAAATAATGGGAGCACACGGGCAGAGCCACGGCTACCCGCCACTTGATTATAGAAACATACTGTAGTCAATTATTCTTAACTTACTTTAGTAGTTTCTCTGCTCATGCCTCCCAAATCATTAGCAACCCGGACTGTACTTACTACTTTAAGCATCTATGCATCAAGTAGTGTAATTTGCAGCAGGCATTAAAACAAAGAAAGGTGACTAAAATTTGAGAGCAGTTATGCGAAGTGTGTTTATGTTAAAAAATATATAACCTAATATTTTACTACTGTGTATAGAGTACAAACCATCATTGCATGAATACTGGAAAGGTTTCCAAAGACTATGTAAATAAATCTCTTAAAAGTTTGTAGTTAGAAAGGGTCATGTGTTAAACGTGCACAAACCGCACCACAATAACAAAAAACAACTGAACTTTTTTTTCTAAAAAAAGAAAATGTTTATTTTGGACACATTCTTGAATGTCAAACAAAGCTGCATTCTTGTAATTAGAGTGGTATTCAAAGTACAGTTAAAGGACCTTATGACGGCAATTACAAAAAGAAAAAAAATAGATTAAAAACTAATATGATAATGCACTACTACAGGTCTACGGAAATTGTATAATTGTGCTATGCACCTTCAAAGAAACAGTTCTCCTCCCCCTTAAACTGCTTCAGGCAAGAGCTACCACTAAACAAAAATGAAACAAAAACTGAAGACACATAGTGTTAACTTTACAAAAGGAGAATAACACTGTACATCTTAAAAACGCCCCATATACACGCCTAACAACTGGTTCTGTTGTATTACTTTTGAAGATGTGAATCGTGTACAACTGGGTTTATGGCATGAACGAAAATCCAGGCTTCATCAGAATCTACTCATCATCGTCGTCCTCGTCGTCATCCTCCTCCTCGTCTTCCTCATCCTCGTCCTCATCATCATCATCACCGGGATCTGACTTGGACAGGCCGGCAATACCCTTTGTGCGGTATGCCGCAATATCCTAGCGGGAAAAAAAGAAAAATTTTACTTAAGATATGTGAAAATATTTGTGTACATCAAATGCCTCAGAAGAAATTATCACAGAGAGGAAGCCTCACCTTGTCATACTTCTCTTTCAACTTGGCTGCCTTCTTCTCATAAGGCTGCTTCACCTCTGCTGATGAGCTGTTCCACATCTCTCCAAGCTTCTTGGCTATGTCTCCAATAGTCAAGCCTGGATTCTCACCCTTGATCTTGGGGCGATAATCTCCGCAGAAAATGAAGAATGCTGACCTGGATGGTAAGAGAACATAAATGTTTCCATAAAATAATCATGAGATTTTTTTGGTTGTACAACAGGAATGCGTGTGCATGTATTGCACATACGGAGGTCTCTTGGGAGCATTAGGGTCCTTAAAGCGCTTCTTCTTCTCCCCCTTGGGTGGAATGTAGTTCTTCATTTCTCTCTCATAACGCACTTTATCCTGCTTTGCCATATCCTCAAACTTGCTCTTCTCCTTGGGTGACATTGTCTGTGAAGCAAAGTACTTGGTTGTAATAAAAAGGCATCTCAGCTTACAAAAAAAAATAAATAAGAATTTACTCAAACCTACTTAAAATTGTAAAATTATTGTTCAAAATTGCACATTTCTAGCATCCATTGCATACCTTCCATCGCTCTGAACACTTCTTGGAAAACTCAGAGAAGTTGACACTAGCCTCAGGATGTTTTTTCTTGTGCTCCTCACGGCAGGTTTGCACAAAATATGCATAAGAGGACATTTTTCCTCTAGGCTTCCTTGGATCCTTCACCATTTTGACTTATCTTCAAAAGAACATTTGTAATGACATTATTATAGGAGATGAAATGTTAAAAATATTTGTCTTAGACAAGAAATCCAAATAAATCTTATTGTGGGAATTACAAGACAGATTGTAGATATGTTATTTTATTCATTTTACCAAACATTACACACAGAACAAAAGGAGCATGATTCAAGCACAGAGGACTTATGAGTAATATTCCATTTAAATATCACCCCGCTCACAATCAAGGTTGCCTTTTCAATTCTAGTCATGCACAAGGCATAGACGGTCATCAGCTTGAGGAGAAGGAGAAGAACGACCTCTAATTCATGTACACTTACATTTCAGCTGAATATTAAGCAACATTTAATTTAATCCATTTAAGCTATGCTTAATATTCAGAATAACCCATTAAATTTAAGCATGCAAAGATGGGCCAGGCTAGAGGGTATGATTAAATAATAATAGTTCTTCTTATTCTTTTAAAAATACAGTGCTCATGTTAACAACTATGCCTTAATAGTCTACACATGTGTACCAGGATCATTCTTCAGCTTTTAGCAGGTTTGTAGATCAATCTTCACAAGCGATCCTGAAGAATATATGCAAGAAAAAAAATAATATACAATAGGGGAAGGTAGAAACCAAGCACTGTTGTCTTTTTATTTTTTATTTCAAGCATATTTTTATCCATCTTCTGTGATAAGCGTAGTTTTCTAATGAGAAGTGTTGAGCCGCATGCAGTCTCTAGATGGCTGCCTGCCATACACTGTCTCCACTTGGGGAGGGGGGTGGGGAGTGTGTGAGTGAATGAGACAGAGTGAGAGAGAGAGAGAGGTGGGGGTGTTTCAGCATCCTAGCTTGGATCAATATTATCCAGCAAGAAGTGGGAAGACAAAGCTGGTGGACTTGGAGACGTGGTGCTACTAGACGATTTTAATAAAAGGAGGGCTTCACACACAAACACATCTTACTAGGACTAATATGGCCTTATGCCTTTATGTCTTCAAAACAAATAAATCCACACATCTGGCTGATTTCAAGACTTTGTTATTTATCTTATTGTATCATTTCTTTAAAAAAAAAAAAAAATCTGAGTAAATTTTAAAGTGCTAAAATTGCGAATAAATCTTGATTTAGGTTCGAAGATTATTCGAAATAAACAATTATGAGGTATTGGGCGCTCCCATCCCCCGCCACTCTCATTAAAACGCAATGACGCGCTGAATAATATCAGCCATATTACGTTATTGACTCACAACACACTTCTTGCCATTTGGCTAAAATGGCGGAAAAAGAAAAAAAAAATTTTTTTTTTTTTTTTTTTTAATGTAACGCTATATAATTTCCTTTTATGTTTTAGATACATTTACACCGCCGATATTTAAAAGCTGTAATTCCCCGTTTTACGCAACGGCTCGATCTCAAATGGCTTCCCACTAGACCTGCTTTGTGCTACCTAGGGTGCATAAACCATTATTCCAAAGGCGTATGTAGTGCGGTTATAGAGGGACTACGAAGCCATTTGGGATGCAGCTTACTGAAATGGCCGGCGGTGAACAGCGTTCAGGCTAACAGGCTATGCTAATGCGCTATTGAGGGGGGAGGGAAAAAACGCAGAAAACTTACTTTGAACTGGATACGTTAAGGGAAAACGTGTATAAGGAACGACGTCAGATATTACACTAAATTTCTCCAGCATTTAACACGTCAAGCGTAACGTTATAGCTATAACTTTAACCTGAATGACTGACAGACTGGATGGCTAACGGCAAACTGAATCTGACAAAAGATGGGCCGGCTATTTGAATACCAAACATCCTTCTAACAAAGGAAATCTTCGGAAAACGCCATGATAATTAAAGACTATACAAACGAATCCGTGTCAAATATATACACATATTTTTTTCAACAAACTCACCAAGGGGAAAACTGGCTCCTCTACCCGTAGATATTGTGTGTATTAGTAGATTGAAGTACAATACAACAGCGTCGCGCGCTCTTCCCAAGTGCGCGTGTCTGTGTCCTCCTGCCCAAGAGAATACTGAATACAGAGGAGAGTTCCTATTGGCTACCGCCAAGTCCGAGCTGCTTCCGATTGGCTGCGAGCTGCCTATAGGCCATAGCAGGGGCAAGCGTTGATTGGCTGGTTCTTCGAAGTAACGTCATATTTTTTAGAATGGCGGGTTAACTTGAAAAAGTCTCCAGTCTAGTGCTTGACTACACATACAGCCTTATAGTAGCAGTAGCCTACTACACACATACACACATATATACACAGCTACAAGAACTGAGCCATTTTTATATCCAATTATATAAATAATATAAATAAAGGTATGTGACATAAAAATATGGAAAAATACAGAGCTCACACTAGAGTCCTTTGTAGGGGAGTGTGGTTCATTTAAGGACAAAATGGCTTATCAGGTCTTTTACACATGCCTTATTTCGACTCTCAGCCAAAAGTGTGCAACATCCATTATGCATATATTTTATTATACATATTCTTCTGCCATTATTTATGAACTTTGTAAAACAATACACAATCATAAAAGCATGTTAATGGTAACAATTATATCTTATTATACACTTATATATATTATTATATATTATATATATTATTGTCTTGCACCCCCAGGCACTGGATTCGATTCCATGGAGTTTGTATGCTCATTGCTAAATAGGCTACCTCTGTGTACTCTGGTTTCCTCTCACAGTCCAAATACATGCAGATTAGCCTATCTGGCTTTCCCAAATTGCCTGTAGTGTGTGTGTGTGTGTGTGTGTGTCCAGGGAGTACCCCCCTCGTGCCCTAAGTTACCTGGGATAAGCTCCAGGCCCCCCACAACCCTGTATACAGCATAAAGTGGCGTAGACAATGAGTGAGTGATTGTGTATGTACATAGTGTATAGGCCCAAAATTTATGCACACTTCAAGAAAAGGAAAAATATTGGAATACTAAATTTATTGCTATATGTTATATATTAATATAATATATATAATATTATGTTAATAATATCATGATATAAATATAATATAAATATAATATAAATATAATATACTATCATACTAATTTTCTTTTCCTGAAGTATGTATATTTTTTTTGACTAATTCTGTGTGTGTGTGTGTGTGTGTG
>JAOVVA010000052.1:27518709-27530345 GCA_028565275.1 Leiocassis micropogon | reverse complement strand
CATCTGGGAGGAGGCGGGACCAACAAAGGACAGGCAGAGCAACAGCCAATAGATTTCAGGCAATGGCAGAAGTGGGCAGAATCTGTAAGAACAAGAAAGAGACGACCCCAATCCCATACAAAAGTACAAAATGCAAAGAGTCAATATCGTAACATACAGCCAAAGTGTGGATAATCTGTGACTCACCCTTGTACACACATGCGCGCACACACACACACACACACACACACACGTGGAAAAAAAAACTACAGAATAGTACAGTTGTGAGGTGTTTTAAAGTAATAAGTTGTAAGTGGTTTAAATGGTTTAATGCGGTAGGGTAGAGTTTAGTAGTGTGATGGTTATGAGAAAGAAGCTGGACCTGAATCTGGTTATTCTGGTGCAAATATTCCTGTACCTTCTCTTGGATATAAGGAGGTCAAAAAGCTTGTAACTTGGGTGGAAGGAGTCCCTGATTATGCTGTGTGCTTTCAGAAGACATCTTCTGTGGTAAAGGTATTTATAGGTTGCTAGTTGGGTGCCAAGTTTTATCACCCTTTGCAGGGTTTTCCATTTTGACACAGTGGAGCTTCTATACTAGATGGTGATAGAGTTGGTCAGGATGCTTTCAATGGTGCAACAATTAAAGCTTTCTAATATTTGGGGAGACCGATGAACTTTATTCAGTCTCCTCAGGAAGAAAGTTATGATAACACTGTTCAGAATCTGGATGGAATCTCAGAAATACGGACATCATGATGAACTTGATGCCATGGACACATTCCACTTCAGTTTCATTGATGTAGATGGTGGTGTGTAATTTGAGTTATTGAGTTATTTGGAAATCCAAAATGAGCTCTTTGGTTTACTTGGCATTAAGTGTGAGGTTGTTGGAGGAACACCATGCTGATAGGCTATCAATCTACTCGCTATGGAAGGAATCAACTGCATACTTGATGATCATGTTGGAGTTGCAGAGGCACACAGTCATGGGCAAACAGGGAGTAAAGCAATGGACTCAGCACACAGCCGTGTTTAATGCCCATGTTCAGAATAAGGGCAGAGGACATGTGATTGCCCAACCTAACAGACTGCGGTCTGTCAGTAAGAAAGTCGAACATTTAGCTACACATAAAAAGGCTGGCACCCAGTCCCTGGAGCTTGATGATCAGCATAGTGGGTATGAATGTATTAAAGGCAGATCTAAAAATTGATGAAAAGCATTTTTATATATGTTGTTTTTATCCAGATGAGAAAGAGCTGAATGAAGTGCAGTAGAAACTGTATCCGCTGTGGATCTGTTCAGATCTAGGCAAACTGGTGGGAGTCCAGTGTTAGTGGTAGGCCTGCTTTGAGGTGACTCAAAACCACTTTCTCAAAGCACTTCATTTTAATGGGGGTTACTGCAACAAGGTGGAAGTCATTTAAGCACTATGTAGTAAAATGCTTAAGCACCGGTATGATTGTAGATGTCTTAGGCATGTGGGAACAGTCAGGGCCAGTAGCCTAAAAGAAAAGATCACGAAATAACCTTTTCCCACAGTGAAAAAGCACAGAGACCCTTTCCAAAAATTCTTTGTGTCACCATATGAGAAATGACACAATTATTTGGTTAAATAACGACATACTTTTGTTTCATATATGTATTATTAGTCTTAGCTTGTGTGGGTAACATATTAGAAGTGCATTAAACTGTCAGCACAGATGTAAAAAATGAATCACTGTTTGATGATCAGAATTAAGAATTTAGCAGCTTTGCAGTATAAAAGCATACATGAAAAAAGATGTGGTAGGCATGTGAATTATTTAAATATGTAAATATTATTTTATTTTATATTGTACCATTTCACTTTTTTCGATTAACTTTTAACATATGTATTGTTATTACTATTATGACAATGCATTTCATTAAGATGTTGATTATGAACACTCTGTTTAATCTTTACTTTCTCCTGGTGAAATATTTATTTTTATTTTCTACTCAAATAAAATGCCAGTTGCCAGGTTTGTTTTATTTATTTATCCTTTGGGCTTTATGCTAAAGTTATAAACTTGCCATTTACTACAGTATATATCTCAACTTTGTTTCCTTTCTACGTTTTAGTCCCTACAGTAGTTCCGAAGCATATCACTTTCCAAGAAAGCATGAAGCCTTTGACCACCTATGACAAGCATTTTGGTGGTAAATCCACAGACTTTGCTTCAGGGCTCAGTTCCCTCCAGCCGCAGGAATTCCAGCATTTCTACAAGCACTTATCTAAAAAGGGTGAGCAATATGAAGAATGTTACACAACATTAAGTTCCGAAGGAGTAATCTGATTGGACGAGAAAGCATTCTACAAGTGGTGATAAAGAGCATATTGGCACTGGGACATTTAACTACATGTTTCACTCCATGACACAATTGAATGTAAAAAATTTTAATTACACTAATTGTCGGTCATCAGCATGGGTGAAACTAGGACGGTGTTGTCCGCAATATTGCAAAGAGGAAAGAGCTGCTACCTGCTAAAACCAGTCAAATGATTGATTTATATCATCTTAACATTGGCTCTACTTAGTGTGCGAAACTGTACACCCTACATAGCGCATAAAGCTTTCCATTTTAAACAACATGGGGGTTTGACCCCTGAAACCCAGACATTACCTGATGTTCTAAAACAGAAGAAGTGGAAATATAAAGAGAAGATTTATTTACAAGACATAACAAGATTTACCAGACTGTCCACTACCTCCATGTTTTATTTTCCTTACCTTTCGGCTACATAGTACCAGTAAGAATTTAAAACTACTTTTACTCCACTACCTCTCAGTTGCCAGCTAGTTAGTTAATTTTTTAGTTAGTTTGTTAGTTACTTCTGCCAGTCGCAGGAGGGTATGCGTTGGCAAAGCAAAATAACTGGTTAAGTAAACAAACTTGTAGACAATAGATGGAGTTTGTAGAACTGTTGTATAAAAGCAATGTCACACTTGAGGTCATGCTGTTGTACTGAATATCAGCACAGCTGCAATATCTTCTGTACTTGGCTGTCCATCACATCTGTGCTAATATTCAGAACAAAAGCATGACGAAACGTTTCATTGTCTTAAATAACATTGTTTAGCATTCACTGAACGGTTATGTGAAAAAAATCAAACGTAGTCATCTATAAGGTTTAATTTACTTTATTTTTCTTTTAACAGAAAAAATAGTGGTGGAAACAGTTTTCCAAAAAAAGCCACGTCCCCCTTGTCAAAAAAAGAAAATAATGGATACAGTGGCATTTACGCAACCTCCCGCATTGCTAGACAGGATATCCGTCTGGCCAGGCCCTCTGTGACTGATTCCCATGATATGTATTTGTGTGTGCAAGACAATAATAAATTGCTTCTATTGATCATGCTGTTCAGGTACTGTAGATGTTAAAGATTAAGTTTTCCTCTGCACATTATATTACATCTTAACATACACCAGAAATACATACTAGACAACCAGTTTAATGTTTCTTGATTGGTCTAAAAGTGTTTATAAATGTTTGATAACAGTAGTTCCAAAGTAGCATTAATGAATAACATTTCTCACAAAACAGTGTGCAACCAATGATACTGTAAAGCTTCTGTAAGGGGACATTTATTTAACATTTAAGGAAAGCGTCTCCAAGGGTTTGACACTTTGTATAAATCAGAGGTAAGCCTGTGACTTAAACTTTTGCTACATGTGAAGGTCTTAAGGAAATGCATTTTTTTTCATACATATTAGAATTTGCATTTTGTTTTTGTTATTAACTGCTAGAGAAAGAAAAATGAGTTTGATTGGGGAACAACAGTTTGTATCTGTTCCACAGCATTCAATGTAACTATAAATGTACAAAATGTAAAATGTGTTCCTAATTAACAGGAAATTGTAATCCCTCACAAATTCCTGTGGTATAAGAGAAATTAAACACTGATATTGGAAGAAAAATTGTATTTGGTGTGTGTTTGTGTGTGTGTGTGTGTGTGTGTGTTTGCCTCTGGGATGCAAATTTTGTATTTGTAATTGTAAGTTATGAAAGATGACTAAAAACAAGGGGTGTCTAAGTAAAACAGGGCCTTTTGATTGTGTAAAATGAATGCACTTATTCCAGTGTCTTCTGTAAATGTTAACCAGTTTTACGTCTTCATTCACAAGAAATTTCATCACAGCATGCAGCTCCCTGCTTACACTGACACAGTTGCTCGCCATTTTGCTTAACCCATTATTTAACACGTTAGCGTCACCATGCGGTAGTAGGAGACACATGCCACCTACCGGCATGACTAACAGGATATATTCAGGTCTATTCTTCTGCTCATGAGACGACAGGTCCTGTTTTGATTAGAATGCCCCTCGTACATTCTGGATCCCGAAACGTGATTGCACTTTAATAACCTGCGCAACACTAAGGTTATACACTTGTATTTAATATTGTCTCTTTTTTTGAACCAGCTGGTAGAAAATGATGGAAATGAACAAGAGCACTGCAATTCTAAGGAAAATAACTAAAAAAGGTTTGAACCTACCCTTTACATTAGAGTCTATGTAAGGCAATAAAAACTGTTTTTTTTGTTTTGTTTTATTTTTTTTTAAATAAGTTAAAGTACCAGTAAAAGGTTTTGAATAGACAAAGGAGCATGGAGGGGACCACTATGCTGTTTCAGATGGAGGCTCAAATATCAAGTAACTTGAGACTCAGGTGAGATGTGGGTTGGACTGTGTGCAACCATAGCTCCTGCTCAGCTCTTAGCAAACAACATGAGTGAAGAAGCAGTGCAGACGAAACAAACCCCTAAGAAACTCTTCCAGAGATGCTGCTGAGAAAGAAAACTCGTCCTATCTCTGCTGCGAGCAAAATCGAGAGCCAGAATGTACCCAGGTACTCCGATTTACTACACCTACTTTTGTAGTTCAAAGATCATGCAGGCAGATCAGGTTCACTGTGCTGTTTCACAACAGCCTTGCTATTTATTTGTCCTTGCTATTATTATGTTGCTAATTTGATTTTGACCTTAGTGTAGATTTTTCTTTCATTCGGGTATTATTCAGGTATTACTAACCATCTCTTATTGTGCTCTCCCTCCACTGGTGTTTAGTGATTGTTTGCTGTTGCCAGGAGAGCGAAGCAGTAGCACAAAGTGGCATCATGCATGAAGATGCCTATAAAATGAGTACTAACAACATCAGTGTCCTTGAGGACTAATTATTTTCTGTTTTGACAAATGACTTTGAAGGGCTCGGCTGACTTTCATTTGATTAGCCTTGGCCCCCTGATGTCATTGCAGGAGCAAATCTAATCTGTGAGGTTTCAAATTTTCGTTGTCTGTCTGGCACACTTTAATAAAGATGGTCATGTGTAAAAGCAGTAGTTAAAAATATCATCAGCATGTAAGACCCTATATAAATCTGCTTGGATTAATCTTCTTCAATATATAACAGAGTATGTAATCTATCTACAATTTATTGCAGTCTATGTAAAGCAGGATATTTCTTCTTTCTTTATTCTTTTCTTTCATCAGTGGTACATTCAGAGCACCTTTTAGAATTGCTTTTTATTTGCCTTCATCTATCTTGTTCCCATTACCTTTTAATGAAAAAAACATACAGACAACAACATGATGCTTCCACCACCATTCTTCTCTGTTGGTATAGCATTCTCAGAGTTATAAGAGGTATGCAATGTATGTGCTTTGTGC
This sequence comes from Leiocassis micropogon, assembly GCA_028565275.1. Lineage (NCBI taxonomy): Eukaryota > Metazoa > Chordata > Actinopteri > Siluriformes > Bagridae > Leiocassis > Leiocassis micropogon. The sequence continues at coordinate 27,524,675 of JAOVVA010000052.1, read as the reverse complement.
CAAGGCTAAAAGAAAAATCCCAGAAAAATTATATTTTCAGCCAAATGGGATTTCAGATGGGGTTTTAAACCAAAGCTTTCTTATCAACACTCTTCTATTTTAAAAATGCTTTTGTAGTCTTGGGGTCTTGTTTGAAAAGCTTCTCTTGTACGAAAAGATTTGTATTTATATTCAGCACTGTGCAAACGTCTTAGGCACTTGTAAATGCTATAGAGAAAGTATGCCTGAAACAAAAAGCAAAAAACAAAATGTAAAACAGTAATTAATGAAACAAAGTCAGTATTTAGCATGACAACGCTTTGAGGACCCATTAGTCTCAGGTGCAGTTGTGCAGTTTTAGAAGGAATTAGCTACTTGCATACAAAACCAAGCAGCTTCCATTTTGTTTTTGTCTGAAACATGGTTGCTTACATAATATGCTGCTTTCTTTTCTGGCATACAATATTTTTGCAGTACTGCATTTCGCAATTAAGTCAGTTTTAGTTCCACTTGGCAGTTCTTTATTGTTTATCACATTGCCTCAAGTCTAATATGTTCATACATGTTTGATGCACTTTCACTGTCTCTTCCCCTGCAGTCTTCTGACTGAGCTCAGACCTTTGCATGGAGCCACTGCCTACAGATTATCCAGACAATCTCGATATGAGAGTGGAGGTGTTGAGGTCCTGAGTGGAAGATCAGAACTGAATGAGACACATTCTGAGAAAAACCCAAAGCCCGAATGGTTGGAAAAGGAACTCCTAAGGCAAAAGCACAGACGACATTCAATCACTTTTGGAGACAATGAGACATTTTCCAAACTCAGTATCCATAGCCCCTACATCTCTAAATTCAAGGTAAAGTTGTTTACAGATTTCTGTAGCGATTCTCTTTAGGCTCGCCTGTGTTTTTATCAGTGTGCACTGTAAAGTACGGATTATATAGTTCTTTAAAATGTCATACCTACTATTATTATTGTATATATTATTATTATATTGTATATGGCCTGGCAGCATGGTGGCATAGTGGTTCGCACTGTGGCCTTGTATCTCCAGGGTTGAGGGTCCGATTCCTGCCTTAGGTCTGTGTGCATGGAGTTTGCATGTTCTCCCCGTGCTTTGATGGGTTTTCTCCAGGTACTCCAGTTTCCTTCCACAGTCCAAGAAATGCAGATTAGGTTAATTAGTGTTCCCAAATTGCCCATAGTGTGTGTGTGTGTGTGTGTGTGTGCGTGTGTGTGTCTGTGTGTGTGCGTGTGTGTGCGTGTGTGTCCTGCAAAGGACTGGCATCCTGTCAAGGGTTTACTCTGACTCGTGCCCTAAGTCTCTTGGAATAGGCTCCAGGCCTCCACAACCCTGTACATAAAATGAGCAGTATAGAAGATGAATGAATGAAATGATTGGCCCTTCTGCCTGAATACAACCTTGTAATACCAAGGTCATGACTTGTATATTGATTCCTTGCCAACTTCTTTTACATAGTGTTGTTAGGCAGCGAAACAAATAAAATAATTTTTTAATGGCACTTTGTGCAACAGGGAGACAATGTTGGACAATGTTATTTATTTACAATAGTTTTTCTGATGATCTATGCCACTAAGTACTTGTTGAATTAATGCCAAACAGAACAGATGGGATTTTGCATATAAAGTACATTTTCAACTCCACCAGATTCATAGCTCCTATTTTTGTTTCATAGAGCAGGGTTTATTCCACTTTTCTATCTGGCTGAGGACCAGGTTAGAAAAAAAATGAAAAGGATAAAAGAGCCTGCAACAACTATCGTAGAAGCTTGTAAAATCTAAACAAGATTTAATGTCACAAACTTTATCTAACAGAATGAATTAACTTGAAGTTGTTGATGTGAGGAGAAGCAACAAATGAAAAAAGAGTATAGGACAATAACAAATAGTACTGTACATATCTTATCAATTTCTCATTTGGACCAATTACCAGCTTCTTTTTTATTATTATATCAACACAGCTATTTTAATGCTTTTATCATATTTATTTTATTTAAATCTGAGAACTCATAGTATGTCAAGACATCATTAGATATACTGTACTAGTTTTATGCTGCATGTGCCAGGATAGCCAGACTACAAATCCCTTCAGTCACTGCACTGCACCAGTTCAAGTAATATAAGCATCTGCATATCACATTATGACTAATATGCACTAGTATAAAAATTCTCTTCTCACTCATTGTCTGTCTTTGTCTTAAACTGTTAATATTCTCTGTTACTCCATGTCCATTTATATCATCTTGCCTTTAATTCATCATTCATATGAAATGAAAAATCAAAATTAAACTTCATCTGCAATCTATCTCGGCTTCTTTAATCGTGGCAGCAAGAAATAAATTACTTAATTAATTTTTAAAAAATCCATTCAGTCATTTTCAAATGTGATTGCCAGAAAAGCCAATGGGGTATATCCATCTTGACCACTGACTGAAATGGTGGAAAAATGGTGTTTATATAATTTATTTAGCAAAGTGCAATTGTTTAAATCAATTTTGTTTATTTTAGAAGAAATCTCTCACCTAGCTTCACTTTGTAATGTATTTTAATTAAAACCCAGTATCACAAATAATTAATCAATATGGTAATAAAATGTGGTCTGGAAATAGTGAATGTTTTTATTTTTATTTTTACAATAATGCAGACATGATATACATATATAACAATTATTTTATCATAATTTTATCATAACTGTTAAAAGAGTATTTGAATCAATAAAGTTTTCAGTCCCCTCCAAAAATATTGGAATGTACTGAATGTATTGATTGCCAATTGTATTGATTTTGCTATACACTGAAGATATTTGGGATTTAGATGATAGATAAGAATTTCAGCTTCTAATTAATAATATGTCACTTCAGATCGAGCTAATCTATCTAAATGTATTAAGCAACTTAGTACTGAGCACATTTTGATTGAACCCACCCATTCTTCAAATGATAAATTTTTGAAACATGTGAGTAATACTATGGTTCAGGTGATTGTTCTTACCCAGGTTCTTACCTTGGGTTTGCATGACTCAAATCATGATGGTAGCAGCAGAAAAAATGTAAAAGACTACAGAAATATTTTTATTTACTCATTTTATTCATATATTCTTCAATATTTCTGCATGGTGCTCCTCCAGAAAAGGTACAGAAAGTTGTGTTGTTCTAAGTTGTTAAACACATCAAAATCAAATAAATTGGCCTTTCTGTTCCAGTACTTTTGGAGTGGACTGTATGCCACAGACCACTACAAATATTTTTGGTTTTTCAAGTCGGTCTTAAATCAAAATTAAGGTTGTATATACAGTGTAGGTACAGTACAGTAGGTCTTGGTTGTTATAAATTTCCCTGCTTTGTACACTGACAGTAAAGACCTTGAACTCACCCGGAATGTGAGTACAGTGTAAGCAATTAGGGCCAAATGTCACAACCCTTGTTCCATGCAAAAATGCATTCCAAAGTTCAACTGAGACTCATATGAAGCAAATAAAGTTGGTATCTTTCAAAATTACTGTGTACTATATTTAGGCATATTTACACATCATATGCGTCTCAACTTAACTTTGGAATGCATTTTTGCCCGGCATGGCTTTAATTACTTGCCTTGTACTTATGTTCTGGGTGACAAACTAAGTGATCGGTGAGCAAAGCAGGAACATTTATAACGACCAAGACCTACTGTAATGTACCTATATATACACCTCAATTTTGATTTAAGACTGATTTGAAAAAAACATAAACTTCATTATGCATTATGCATGTAGTTTTTGGGTCAATGAAGTGATGGTCTGTGCACTAGTCATGCATCACACATTTCCTTAGCCGCTACAGCAAATAAAAAAGATAAATATTTAAAAAAAAAAAAAAAAAACAAGGAGAAAGAAAGAAAAAAAAACAGTGCAAAGAAAGTGGTTAAAAACAAAATAATCAGAAATAATTGATTGTTTTTTATTTGGAATATTGAAGTATTTCAGCCACCTACTAAGGCTCCAGCTTTGTAATATTATTTTTTCCACCATGTAAGATATCAAATTTACTTTGTATTAATACCATGTCCATGAGTTCAAAGATCAAAGAACAATGTGAGACAGAGTCTGTACACTTAATCTCTTAATAATTAATAATCTGTGCTATTTCTTCTATTTGTTTTTAAGCTTCATGCTAATAGACAAGTTGATAAAAAAGGCACAGAACACTCTGTGCTTTTATCAAGCTGGTTTTATTATTGATTCATTATTAGTCAGATGTAAAATATATATTACAGTCCATTCTTTGCTATCTAAATGTTTCATACAGGTAAATTGAACTGTGATGTTGCTAGGAAACTTCAAATTCACACAATCCCATTAACAGAGATACAGTATTATATTTTTGTTTGTGGTGACATGCTTCCATAACTACAAAAATCCTTGAGATGCTGCCATTGTATTATAATTTAGGCATCCAGTGTTCCTCCTGAAGTGTTCGAATTTGAATGCATTTCACATGCTGGTTATTTCTCCATGTCTTGTTTTTTCTTGTTAAATAGGGTTTAGAATTCAGTAATTGGCTGGTAAGCACAGAGTTTTGCTCTCTGTGCTTTTTTGAAGTGTGTGTATTTTATGTCTTCGCAGTGTTCTGGTCCCACTCACCTTTGGCTTAAAATAACTTGAAATGAAATACAGCTTGTTAAGGCAGAGAGGGAAAAAAAACTAATTGGCTGAGATCGCAGACATGGATGTGTGCATGCTGATTGAGCCTTTGCACAAATTTATTTTTTTAATAGTTCTGGAAAATCTGCAGTGATGGAACCTTTATGGTCTTGGTTTAAATTTTAGATGAAATCTTGTGCCACAGTTAGTGCAATTTAGTGAAATCACATCATCAATGAGAAAATACAATGTTTTTTTTTCACTTCAGATCGAGCAGAAGGTATCCATCAAAAGTCTCACAAAGCTGAAACAGGCATTTGAGGTAAGCTGGAAAAAAATGTCATCATATTGTTTGTAAAATTTCCTTTATAGTTGAAGTGATCCATGGTGTCTCTTGCACAGGAGTTTGAAAAAGCTGGCACCAGATTTTTGGATCTCTCTCACTTTCGTCTTGTTGTTAAGAAGTGTTTGGGCTTGTGTGCCATCGTAAGTCACAGTGCACTTGCACCTGAAAGATTGTATCATTCACACTGATTAATTTTTCTCCCCAAGGTGTTTAGTTTGTTTATGCAGATAACAATTCAATTATTTTCCATATGACAAAAGCTTTTGTATTTGCTCACTCAGTCGCTGTTCCCCTTTAACCCTTTCTAAATGCCACAGAATGATGCACAAATCCGTGAGCTCTTCATGAAGATTGATTACTCTGGACGAAACTGCATTGGATGGGTATGAATAATACAACATTGTTATATGCCAATCACTCCAACTTACACATTCAAAGAAAGGGCATTGTATCTAATGTACAATTACATATTTTCCACACTCCCATAATGAAGGACTGAATATTACTCAAAAGGATTGTTAATCCATTAAAGTGATACGAGTAAATTCAGATGAAACAGTGCCTCCATTGTAAAACATCTGGTGCAAATGAAATCCAATAATCATCACATTCATTTTACTGAGTGTTAGAAATTGTAAGAAATCTGCACATTAAGTGCTGAGGTCTTATGAAGAGACACAATTTGTTGAAGATTAAAGAAACCATTTTTCACACTTTATGCTCATATAAAGCTGTTGCACCATCTGCTCCTTCAGCTCCTTTTTTTATGCTTCCATGCAGTTTTTACACATTTAATTGAAGACATTTTAAAAGAATTTCAATTAATGCTTCCATATATACATATTTGTGGAAGATATGTACAGTTCCAGTCAAAAGTTTGGACATGCTTTCTAGTTCAAATAGTCTTTTTATTTTATTCTACATTGTAAAACAATGCTGATATCCAATATCCAAAATATGCAATGATCTTCTCTGAACAGTTGATGTTGAGATTCGTCTGC
>JAOVVA010000052.1:27498305-27509169 GCA_028565275.1 Leiocassis micropogon | reverse complement strand
ATATAATATAATATAATATAATATAATATAATATAATATAATATAATATATAAGTTTATGAAATATTACCTATAGTTATTTGATATTATGTAATAGCTTATGTAATAGCTAATTATGTAAAAGGCTTTATAATTTCCTAACTGGTATCATTCATATGATGAAAAAGAAATAGCTAGACACTCGCCAAAGACTAAATTCTGAATTCTAAAATCACTTCTATATAGTTGAACCTGCCTTGTTGATACATATGTGGTTAAATTTACTATACTTTGTTTTCTTTCTTGTGGATAACAGATCACAGCCTGAAGGCAGCCATATTATTTCCCATAAGGAGGCAGTGCTGTGCTGTGGATACAGTCAGGAGTTTCGGCATGTGGTGAGCTGCACTGAAGCATCAGTGAGTATGAATAAACTTTAAGAAACACCTGTAAAAAGCATACTCTCCCCTGGTGACATGATGAGGTGCTGGTATGCACTGAGTGAACAGCAGTGTGTTTGATGACACTGTGTGTGAACAGCAGTGTGTTGGAAGATGCACTGGGTGTGAACAGCAGTGTGTTTGATGATGTGATGTGTGAGAACAGCAGTATGTTTGATGATGTGCTCTGTGTGAACAATGCCATTTATTCACAGACTTTTAAAGAGTTTCAATACACATGCCAATTTGGAAAAAAAAATTTGCAGTCAGGGACTTCTAACTGTTAAATATAAATTCAACAGAAATCCTTAGCACAAAGTAATTAAACTAATCCAAGTTATAATGACATTGCTACACTGCCTGGTTAAAAATTTCAAAATTTCGAAAGGGTTAAATTATTGGGCTGCATCAATCAAAGAAGACAACTAAGGAGAATTGAAATTACTGTAACTTCTTTAGAACCCTTTGACACATGATCAAAACCCGGAAGGATAGTGCTGAACCATCACCTTTGTGGGAGAAATGTGGTTGAAGAAAAATCTTAAAAGTTTCATGGTAAAAAAATCAACAGTAAAAACAATAGCTATTTTTAATAGTAAAAGCAAAAGCATTTCCGTACACAAAGAAATGTGATGAGAACTAACAGGATTGGGACTAATCAGTTGTGTGTCTATAAAAAAAAAACACTTATTAGTGAGACTCATCATATAAAAAGGCTTGCTAGGCTAGGTAGCATAAAGTTTAGACTTTGGAGCAATGGAAAATAGTTGTATAGTCTGATGCCAAAGCAATGAGTGCATTGGGGTTAGAATATAAGTGCATGAAACGATGCACCCAGCATGCGTAGTGCCCACTGTACAAGCCTCTGGAGGCAGTGTTATGATCTAAGTTGGCTTCAGTTTGCCAGGTCAAACTCAAATTGTGAAAGAGTGGTTATGAAAGTAACCCATGTTACTTGTGTATGACACTCTCTTTGTGTCATATGTCCATAAGGACACATCAAATAATAATTAATTTTTCCTTTATTACATTTTAAATGTAACATTCACTGAATACACTAAGGCTACATTGTAGAACTTAGAAAAGCCAACAATGAAATTCTGTATCTGTTTAGATTTACAGTTAGTTTAGTGGACAAAAATTAAAAGGGAAATTTTATAACGGCAAACTATTTACACATACATTTGTAAAGCCTGCTTAGCTAGAGGCATTTAGCATACCTTTCAAACAAAAAGCACTGCTCAACTTGTCCCACCATCTCTCAGGGTACAAGGAGGCATGCATCAAGATTATTTTTTTGTTCTGGCACCTGGGTGGTGGAATGAACTTCGTCTAGATGTCCGAACAGCTGAGGCATTGGCAGACTTCAAAAGATGTCTTACCTTTTCCTTAAGACCTACCATTTTTTTTAAAAAAAGTATTTGTTATAATTAATAGGTATAATTTGTTAAAATAGGGGTTTTATCTGATGGTACTGGTATATACTGGTATACATAAAGACCTTAAAGACCTGTAAATCACTCTACAAAGGGTGTCTGCCAAATGTTGGAAGTGTACTGTAAATGTAATTGTAGATATAAATTATATTTTATAAATAAATAGTCACATTTCGTCATTTGCAGTGAAATAAATATTAATGTTTGTCCCATTTCGGTGTAGCTACTCCACAAGACTGCATTAATCCCTTCTTTTTTGGCTGTTGCACTCCTTTTTGACGAACGCTTTCAAAAATTATTTGCTCTGTTTCAGATTGTAAAAGTCTGGGATGTGGACACAGGAAGTCAGCTCTTTGAGTATGGAGGTGCTCATGGAGACTCTGCAATAACCTGCATGGCATTTGATCCAAAGGGAAGAAGGTCTGATTTTTCAACATTTATTATTTGCATGTGCATCAAAGCATATTTTACTTCTCTTTTATTTCTTTTTACCTTTTTAATGTTCTTATTTTAAAGGCTTGTAACAGGTGGCAGAGATGGCTGTCTCAAAATCTGGAACTTTCACAATGGTCACTGTCTGAAGATACTGAGACGAGGTGTGTTAGCCCATCTCAGTTGTACAGTAGGTTTATAGGTTATATACCTGCAAAAAAAAAAAATGAAAATGTACCAGAGGTCATAGTATGGCATAGTTGCAGAACAAAAACTATTTATAATCTCAGCCTTACAGTGGGCTCTTTGTTTTTAACTTGTCTTAACAACAATGATAACCTGTATAAGTATTGTTATTAACTGCATCCTAATTCACTATACTAAGCTATACTGTATAAAGTACATGATCATCTCAATTAAATGTGTTTAATTAGCCAAATGGAAAATCTGAAAAATGGCTGAACATTTAATTACTAGATGTACACACTTTATTCTTTGTTATTTTCCCATTTTCAGCTGCCCAGTTTTGGTGACCGTGTCCTCTGTTGTCTAAGATTTCTGTTCTTGACTGACAGATATGGAATCTGATGCAATCCTTTGCAGAAGTCTGAGGTGTTTGGAGTTCTGAGATTGAGCTTTTATTCTCATCTTGCTTATAATGAGTTCTTATGAGATTTAACATACACTTCCCGTCAGCCCAAACCTGTTCAGCCATTCTCATCTAATCAACAAGGCAATTTTTTCTGACAGCTCACAGCTGCTTCTCACTGTGTGCCTTTTGTTTTCTGTACTGTACTATGAAAATACCCAGGGATCAGGAGTTTCGAGAAAAATCAAACGAGCCCACCTGGTGCTAACCATCATGGCATGATCAACATTGCCGACATAATTTTCCCCCTTGATTCTGATATTTAATGAGAACATTAACAAAAGCTCTTGATGTGTATTTGTATTATTTTATCGCCCTGTTGTGGCATGAGGGCGGCATGGTGGCTTAGTGGTTAGGACTATTGCCTTGCACCTCCAGATTCCGGGTTTGATTCCTGCCTCGGGTCTGTGTGCATGGAGTTTGTATGTTATCCCCATGCTTGGTGGGTCTCGTCTGGGTGCTCCGGTTTCCCACAATTCAAAGACATGCACTCACTCACTCATTCACCCACTTAAACCACTTTACCCTGTATTCAGGCTTGTGGGGGGCCTGGAACCTATCCCAGGAGGTGGGGTACACCCTGGACAGGGTGCTAATGCATTGCAGGGCATCAAAGACATGCAGACTAGGTAGTGTGTGTGAGTGACTATGTCCCCTGCAATGGATTGGCACACCATCCAGGGTGTACCTCACCACGTGCCCTAAGTCTCCTGGAAAAGGCTCCACGCCCACTTGACTCTGTATAGAGGATAAAGTAGTAAAAACAGTGATGATGATGATGATGATGATGAAGATATTGTGGCATGATTGGCTTATTTGAGGTTTAAATGATGTTTAGGTAACTATTAAGGGAATTTCTATATAGTATTTTTTATGTTATCTTTTTTTACATGTAAAATATTCCATATTATTTACAAGCTTTCACAGAAATTAATTATGTTATAATATTGCACTGATCTGTGACCACATATTACATATGCAATCACTTTGGAAAAAACATATGATCTCGAGTAAAATAATTCTTCCTGTGAGAGTACTAAAAATCTAATCTACTAAAAGCACACCAGCTTTTTTTTTATTTTTATAAATTTAGGAGATAATTTACGTAGAAGCTTCTGTGTGTCTTTGCAGAGGATGAAAGTAAGGAGATCTGCGACTGCTCCTATCTGCAAGTGCACAGAAACATGTGAGTGTAAACTTCAGCATAGCCCATATTTCATGTTTTTCCCTCCCTCTTATTTGTTTTTCACATTTTTTGCTGAATCATGGTTCACATTTATTCTGGCAGATTTGTGATGTCAGTTGGCTGGGGTCGAAGGATTGACGTTTACTTAGTGAGTATAAAGACCCCAGGCAGACCAGGCTTCCCATTTCATATCAGCTTAATTCCCCAGATGGCTCACATAAAAGACTGACTGCTGTGACCTGCTTTCTTCGCTGTTTATTGCTGTGCAGTGCATTAACATTTTTCATTTACTGCATCCCTCGCACCTTCACTCTGCACTCTCTCTTCATTTTTCTGTGTATGATAATGCATTATTCAAAGCACACTCGACAAATTAGAAACTGGTAAAAAAAAAGGGGCAAGAAAAATATTTAGAGAGGGTAATATTGTGTAATATGTTTATCAAGTTTGTACAGGAAAGAGTTTTGTGCCAAAGATTTTAAATATTTTTAGGTAAACAAGTAGTAAATTTTTTTCATTGCTTTTTCATGATCTGATCTATTTTTTTTTCTCTGTTCCATGGTCTTTTCCTTTTAAAACTTGTTTCCTAGTCAAACTACAACCTAGATACACTGACCATTGTATAGGTTTCAGTAAAATGTTTTTCTCCACAAAATGTAAAATTAGTTGTGTTCTTTTAGGACCTATTAGATGACACTCATCAAGTTCATAGGCCACAACCCTCGTGGCAAGAAGATCTGGTAATGTTCATACACACATGCGCACACACACACACACACACACACACACACACACACACACACACACACATACACACAAACATCTGAAAATCACTATTCCACTTTCCTAAAATGTCACTTATTACAAAATATAACTTGTAATACAATTAATGATTGAATAGAAAAAAGGGCACAAAGAGGACATTTTGTGTATAGCCCAGTGTCCTCCAGCTCTGATCGCTACTGGCAGCTGTGATGGAGAAATCATTGTGTGGAACGTGGTGTCTGGACACATCCTGTGCCGCTTTCTTACACCTCTGCCTTCACACATAGACCCCACTCAAGGTACGTTTTTTTTTTTTTAACAATATCTGATTATGTGCAATATGTGGGGCAGTCTGAGGAAATCCTTCACATGATATAAATTTGATTCTTTTTACAATAATTGTAAAAATGACAGGTTTCCCTAATTGAAAAAGGTTCTCTTCTGCATCTACATTACCACTGTCTTCTCACATTTCCCCTACTGTAGACTGTGTTAAAAATTTCCAAGCTTCTCTTTCTTTTTTCCATATAATCTATTCTATAATCTAATTTTTCTATATTTTTCTCTAATATCTATACAATGTCCTCTTTCACCAGCACATGTTAAACAGCTCATGGACTTTGATGTAACAGATGTAGATGGTGTTTGATGGAGACTTAAAAAAACTCTTCTTCTTTGAATCAACTGAAGAACATTCAGGCACCATCATGTGCATGCATATTTTTGTTTTTGCTCCGGTTGGCAAGCGTGGTAGAGCCGATCTGTACGCCTATTGAAGCATCAAGCAATTCTATCCTCAGATTTTTTAACTTAACACCTTGTCATTAACCTCACCTGTCTCTGTTAAGTGCAAAGTAATGAATTCAGTTCAGTTTAGTTCCGTTCAGTAAATGTAATCTGTACATGGTGTGTTAGTGCACTCCTCGGTTTTTGATGCTGTGACAACTATGTAACAACCTGTGCGTAAAGAAAACTTAAGTGCTTTGTTTATGAATAGTTGTTTAAATATTTCAAATATACCAAGTATTTACTAATATTATTATAGATTTAGGTAAAATAAATAAATATATTTTCTAGATTGCTTTTATTTGCTAATTTCAATATTTATAAAACAATATTTATAAAACAAAAGAACAAGAAATAGCTTGTTTAAGTGTTTAAATGATTCTAAAATGGCTGCTATAATAATTTTACAATAAATAGATATGTTGGGTAATACATTTAAAATGATTTGCCCTCATCAAGATGTATGTGAATTGTTTGACTGCAAAATTAGATAATTGGCTTTTCAGATTTTTACTTGTATAAAATATTAAAAAAATTAAGCCAGAAATTTCATTTAGAAACAGAATATGATGGAATGGACAATGGAAGACTTAAGCAGGGATTCACACACAGGGACCAACTCAAAGACCTGACCTCTATAACATTATGAAAAAAAGAAAGCACTAGGTTGCTTGCAGTTCTTTAGCTGTGTTTCTCAGTCTGTGCTCCCCAGACAGGTTCCTTCTCACACAGAGCTGTTTTTAATGAACCTCTTTGTATGGTCTGATTTGAAGTGGTCATGGATGTGTTTTGCTACCTCTCCTCCCTCGGTCCTTCTCAGTAAGAACTCTCCTCCATAAAAATTTTAAATAATGCCTTTTCCAAATACATGTTTATTTTTGCTTGTAAAGTTAAAGTTAGGGTTCTGTCATGACACAGATCATTTACGCCTTGTAGTTTGGTACAAATTCTTTGTATCATGAATGATTGGAGTGGAGCTCAACCAGAAAATATTTGTTAAAGGGGTGCTGTTTCAAAAAATAAAAAAGCACACATAGAATTTAAGAAAAAAAAACACATACAAATATACAGTGGAACCTTGGATTACGAGCATAATTCATTCCAGAAGCGGGCTCGTATTCCAAAACATTCATAAACCAAATTAAATTTTCCCATAAGAAATAATGGAAACTCAAATTATTCGTTCCACAGCCCAAAAAATAAATACATAAAAATAATTAATACAAAATATAAAGTAAAAATAAAACAAATTAACCTGCACTTTACCTTTAAAAAAAAGTTAAAATAAATCCAGTCAGATAAGTGTTTCCGTTTATGCACGCAGACGCTGTGTGTGTGTGTGTGTGTGTGTGTGTGTGTGTTTGGGTCGGTCGTTATGTGTGTGCGGCCGCATAATTTAACACCGTGCCGATTCACAAACACACACACACACACACACACACACACACTGAAGGCGAGAAAGACAGAGAGAGGCAGAGAGAGAGTGTGTGAACCGGCATGGTGTCAAACTACGCATGCGCACACACATAACGATAGGCTATGGGGGAAAATGTGTGCATGGATGTTGATTATGCCAGTGAGAGACGCTCACTAAGACCCAGTAGGGGAGACGATTACCCACAATTCCGCAGTGCAAGAGAGAGAAAAACCATTGGCTCAGTTGTGATCACGTGACGCTCTGCGTCAAAACAAGAAGCGCATGCGTAATACATGATACTCGGTACTCGTAAACCAAGACTTGCTCGTTTTTCAAGTCAAAATTTATTACAAATCTTTGCTCGCCTTGTGGAACGCTCGCAAACCGCGTTACCCGCAATCTGAGGTTTCACTGTAATTTAGATTATTGCATGAACTATATACATGCATATATATATAGTCTGAGATAAATTTAAATTTATGAAATAATTTATATTCCTTGAAAATAATAATGCTAAGAATTGTCATTACTGAAAATTTCTAATATTCACAGCTTGGTTTTTATCTTTATGTGTAGTTGTGAACAGAAGTGTGCTAAGTCTTGTCTTCTTAAAGACCCGGTCGTTAGATTCTGCATTCAACTCTGCTGCATCGCTCGTGTCCTCTGGTGTCGAAGGTAAATTTTATCAAAGGGTTATAATGCTTAATGCTTACACCACTATTAACATTGCATTGACTTTAAAATTCTGTAAATAATGAAAAAATGCTCAATCAGTACATTGTAAAATAATTTTACACTTTTACAAGACACTTTAAGTACTAAAATTCATTTTTGATAAATTTATACACCATATAGCCAAACATTTCTACACACCTGACTATAAAACTCAGATGTGTTTTTTGAAAGTTATTCTCCAGATTTAGTCCCCCTTTACTGTTATAATGACATCTATTCTTGTTGGAAAGCTTTAGACTACTGTAGATTTTGGAGTGTGGCTGTAAGCATCGGTCCATTCAGCTGCGAGAGCATTATAGAGGTCAGGTCTTTGGGTGTTGTGTGAGGAGTTCTGTGTGCAGTCAGCAATCCAGGTCATCCCAAATCTGGTCAATTGAGTTGAGGTCAGGGCTCTATCCAGGTTAATAGAGCTTCTCCACTCCAGTCTTTGCAAACTATTTTCATACTGGAATAGGTTTTGGCCCAGGAAAATTATACTGCCACAGAAGACTGGTTAAAACAGACCAAATTTCTTGATATAAAGTGTTTATTTAGACTATAATACTGGTATGTGTTGCATCAATATTTTAAGCATATTTAATATTCCTCAGGTTATGTTCATTTCTGGAATGTGTTGAATGGGGGGAAATTTTTTACATCTTTTAAGGCGGTATGTGTCATCATATTTCGTTTCTATATATTATACGTTTTTATAAATCAATAAGAAAAATAACTGTTGACAGATTCTTTTTTTATTTTTATTCAGTCTAGACACCAGCAGCAGATCACAAAATTGGTGGTTACACAAGATGACCGTCTCCTCTTTGCTGCTGATCATGTCGGCTACATCTGTGTTTACGACATTGAGGAGTGTGCAATCACTCACAAACAAACACCTCCAAAATGTAATGTTTCTTTCTTCTTGCTCAAAAAAACTGTGTTCATGGGTAGAAATTAAGGATTTGATTTAATAACTTCTTTCTTTCCAGCCATAAGGTTTTGGCGAGCACACGTTAGCAGTATCACTGGGTAGGTATTTTATTCAGTTTTCATTTATTGTGTTCTTTCAAAAAGTCACAGATGTACTGATTTTTTATAGTATGCTTCTATTCAAGCTTGCAGATCATCGAAAATGACAAAGTTCTACTCACTTCCTCTTTGGACTGCACAGTGCGCTTATGGAGCATACACGGGGAGTTTATAGGTATATTTATTGTGTATTAAATATAGCCCAATTTGTAAAATTACCTTCCTCATTCTTTATTAACTTTGGAGCACTGTTATTATTCACTATTACTATTATTAATATTTTGATGTATTAATCTACCATTGATGAACATAGGATTCGGTCTGAAAACCAGCAGTTAGATCTGGTGTAAAGTATAAACACACACGTAAATGAGAATATACACACACACACACACACACACACACACACACACACACACACACACACACACACACGCATATAAATGAGCAAGGACCTTAACCCTGTGTGAAAATCAGGTTTGCCAGATTGGAGGAGTAATATAGGAAAAACATTTTCACCAGGCTGGGCTACAAGTGGTTTTGGTATTAATTCTTAATTTATTTGTAGTGACCCCTTCCTTCAAAGGAAATTTTTCTTTCATTTGTAATTAACTGCAAAATTTTAGTATACAATTTAGCAATATCACATGAGAGGGAGTGCTGTTGTGCTGGATATTGCGTAACCCGGCAATGATGCTGCCATGGGTATATGGGCAGCCCGAGTGCCAAAAGCAGTATAGCTGTGCTGATGATAACCAGAACAATAGCATAACCTTGTGTGATTGTGTGATGTGTGATATTGATATAATACAACATTTCCACAAACATCATTTGTTATCAACAGCTTATAATTTGTTTGTTTGTTTAACCAGTTATTTTGCTTCACCCACACATATCAACATGGTAGTGGTAGCATTGTGGTAAGGCTACAGTTTAGTAGGTCTCAGGTTCAAGCCACTGCAAAGTTACCCCTCCTGGGCCCTTACCCTCAACTGCTCAGATATATAATGGGATAAAAATGTAAGTTGCTCTGGATAAGGGTGTCTGCTACTGTACATGCCATAAACGTGAAATATCCTTCTGTGATGGATTTTTTTTTATGCTCTCAGCAGAGCTGGCGGCTGACAGTTAATAGTGTAATTAATGGGGTGAAAATAGCTTTTCCCTGTAATATGTAGCCAAAATGGTGGGAAGAATAAACCATGGAGGTGGTGGTCAGTCCTGTAAATCTCATAAGTTTCTCTTTATATTTCCACTTATTCGGCTTTACAATATCAACTACATTAAGCTCCAGGTTCCAGGGTTAAATAGCATTAAATAGAAAGCTAGTGCACCATGTAATGGTGTGTACATTACATTGCTACTATTGATACTGTATCATTTTGTATGTCTATTGTCTCTTCGAATCTCTCTGATGTCGTTGATATTCGTTGATGGATCTAATTACCACTCTATAATTTCTGAAATCCTACAGCAGCATGCTTCTATCAAGACCAGAAATGTCCCCACCACTCACTCTTCTCCTTGGTATACCCCTGAGCTCCGTATTCTTAAGGCTACCGGTAGACGGCCTGAACGGGTCTTACTGTTCATTATTTGGCATTTCTTGATCATCTCAAATTTTATAAATCCACTCTATTTTCAGCTAGCTCTAACTTTGTCTCTGCCACAACTAATAAATCGAGCAACAGGCCATTAGCATTATTTAATACAATAAATAAACTTACTAACCGCCCACCTCAGGATGCTCTAGTATCTAATGAGTTTTGCTGTTCTTTTATGGATTATTTGCTTGAGAAGACTAATGCTGTCCACCAATGTTTCCCTATTGATACAGAGCTTAGCCATCCAACAAATCTATCCAGTCAGTCTCTCTTGTTTTTCTCTGACGACCCCAGATTCTGTCTCTTGAAATCCAACTCTTCATCCTGTCACCTTCATCCTGCTCCTACTTCTCTCCTGCCATTTCTGCACCTATTTCTCATTTCATCAACGCATCTCTTACCTCTGCTTCATTTCCTCTGCCACTAAA
>JAOVVA010000052.1:27452471-27468531 GCA_028565275.1 Leiocassis micropogon | reverse complement strand
ATATCTACCACTGTATTCATCTTCCAAACATGAGGCATATCATTATTATTATTATTATTATTATTATTATTATTATTATTATTATTATTTGCTGCTCGGCTGTATAGTAAACAGTAGTTTTACAGTACATTATTTACAATATAGCTATACTTTAAAGCATAAGGGACTGGTCATATGTTACTTCATCTGAATCCAGTTAAAATGATGATCACAGTAATGTGTTCCTGATAAGCCTATTTATTTATGTATTTATTATTATTATTATTATTATTATTATTATTATTATTATTATTGTTGTTGTTGTTGTTGTTAGGCCTGAAAGCCAGGTTCATCATGGTGCTTGCACATCTCTTTAAAGTTGTAGTATTAGCTCTCCATTTAAATTTCTTAAAGATAATATTAACGTGTAGTGCATTATGGCTCCCAAACACAGCACAATCAGTGCTAGAGATAGCAACAGCAAGAAGCAAGGAGAAATCTTAATTCAGAAGTGAAACACAGAGATGGAAGCAAGTTATTTTTCATAGCATGTTAATCAGCCTAGGTCGTATTCTGCAGCTGTAGTATCCAATAGAGCTTTGTTAAGTATGCACTTTACTGTACTGCAATTTGGTAAGTACAACATACAAACTGCATGACTTCTGCTTTCATACAATTTCACATTATACAGTATACTCTTTTCTATTCTTTTCTTTTCCTTTTCTTTTGGTACCTTCCCATATTCATGTTTGGAAGTAGTTGTTTAGGGTTTTTCGTCTTTTATTTTTCTTAGTATTTTTTCCAGTTATTTTGTCATGCATGTTACTTGAAACAGCAATGCATTCGAATTTACTAGCAAACAGCAGACAGCAACATGTTCCCTAGTGAAACAGTGGCAAGCATACAGTGCTCTTATTGTCAAGTCTGGGGTTTGAGTCCTGCAGGGTATTGCCTTATTTTCAGAAGGAAAGGGGAAATTTTTAAACGTCAACATGTTTCAAGGATGTATTTCAGCAAAGTAATTAAAATAAATTCTATTCATGAATATTGTTTTAAAGCCACAACTACAACACTATGTTGGCATTATTTGCTCAACATTATCCTAACATCATGTACTTGGTATTGATTGGTCTGACAAATTTGGTTCATTTTCATAAAAAATAAAACAAAACAACCTGATACCAATGGTGGTTCAGTATCCATAATGTCATCATTGGCTTAGTGGTTAGCACTGTCGCTTTGCACCGGACCGGGTTCGATTCTCGCCTCAGGGTCTGTGTGCATAGAGTTTGCATGTTCTCCTCATGCTGGGTGGGTTCCTCCGGGTTCTCTGGCTTCCTCCCGCAGTCTGAAGACATGTAGGTCAGGCTAATTGCCATCCCCAAATTACACATAGTAGTGTGTAAATGCGTGTGTGAATGTTGACCAGAGGTCCTCTCAGGGTCATAAAATGGGAATAAATACAATGGTCACCATTGCCCTCCACGGTCCCTAGCTCCTACATGGTCACAGTGGTTGTCCTAGATGGATGGATGACTATTATCATTAACAGTGCCAAAATTATTTCAACAGCAACAAAAAAAAAAATCTTCTAAAGTTTAGAAGCATTTAGGATGGTTAAACTTAGGTTGTAAAAGAACCTCTAAAACTCATACTGTTCATACAAAACACAACACAGTACTACTAATGAATCAGTTCTGGAAATGCTTACACCAGAGGGCGCCACTGAGACGCGTTTTCCTTTCCTTAGCTTTTTTTTTTTTTCTCTTTCTTTCTTTTTTTTTTTTTCCTAACAGGAAGCGCGTGTGCAGAATCACCCTGACTCTGATACCGGAGTGAAGGCAGTTTACCGGGGATCTCTCAGGGTGAACTAACTGTGTGCAGTGATGGTTCATTTCGGATACAAAGCAGCGGCATGTGTGTTTTACTCACTCGGTAAGTGTGTTCCAGTCGTCTCAGGCGTTTACGGAGTGGAAGTGATTGCACGCGTTACTTTTGGTTGTCAGCTTGTGCTTTCATTTATTTATTTATTTAATTTGTTATTTATTTATATTTCGCTTGTCTATGTTTCTGCACTTTTCTCCAAAGACACGCGCAGGAAGTGCGGGGAAACTTCAAAGCGCCGCGGGCCAGATTGATACATTGTTGCCGATCACATAACGGGCAACTTGTTTCTACATTGTGAAACATTGTATTCTTTGTTGCAGGAAGTGGGTTAAATTGTTACTGCAGTCAGGGAGGTGTGTGTGTGTGTGTGTGTGTGTGGTTGGGGGGGGGCACTTCAGTTGTGTACTTCAGTAATAACTGTGAAGTGTAAATCTGCCACTTTGAAAATTCTAGCTAATACTGTATATATTTTCTCTGTCTAGTTTGTGCAGACGCTGTATTCACTGCATTGCTAAAAGCAGCACAACATTCTTATTCAATATTCTCGACTTTATGGAGTATAAATGTCTAGTTGGGATTGTTTAGCAGAACAACACACAGCCCCCAGAGGTGAATAAATTCCCCCTGACTCACATTAACAATGTTCAGTTTAAACACTCCAGCACTGAGAGCTTATTGAAGGCAGCAGCATCGGAACATCTGAATCCTATTCTTGAACAGTGTTTTATCACACTTCTGTACACGGTATGCAACCCCAGTATTTAAGCGGTCTGATGTACTATTTAGTATGCTGCCCGATGCAGTGTTCAATAAAGGTTTAGTGTTGATTAACACCCGTAGTGGTTAAAAGCCGTTCCCGTGAACGTCCAGCGAGTCAAACTCCTGATCCTTAAAAATCGACGGATAACTTGCAGGAAAGAAGCATCTGTCTGTGGGAACTCTACACTGTGTCATTCACGAACGCCACTTGCACACTACAGGAACACGTCTGACAGTCTGCGTTACAGTCCTGACCTCGCTCCAAGCCATTGCCACATGTTTTCGGGCCTTTAAAGGAGTTCCTGGAAAGCCAGCATTCAAGAGGTGAATCAGACAGTGAGTCTGATCATGGTTCCGGCATTCTGAGAAAACTTTCCACCTTGATAAGCAAAACACTTTTGAAAGCTGGGATAAGTGCATTAGTGTAGCAGGGGATTATATATATAGAGAGAGAGATAGATACAGTAAAAGCTGTTCTGTTAATCTGCACCATCAAAAGTCCCTGTTTGATTCGAACACTTTGTACTATTCCACTGTTTGTAATTAGTATGCAAGCGCAACCTTTAAATGTTGGGAGGTTGTTGTTTTTGTAATCAACTGTAACTGGCATTATATGCAAACACTCGAATGTCTAATCTAGAAAAGCTGTCAAAATAATGACTAGAGTGTTAATCGGTTCTGAGTGTATTGAACACCGCATTTTCAAACCTATCACACTAGTTAGAACGCATAAAACCTGTCATGGCCAGAGTTTAAGTGTTCTATATATATATATGATGGTATTATGAGTAATATTATGTATTGTGTGTAATATTATTCAACACCCCCCATGTTCAGATAACCAGTGTTATGTAGCACTATAGAAATCTAGAAAACTATTCATACAAAATTTATTACACTCTAAAAAAATTGGCAGTGTTGAATTACAACATTCATTTTAAATCACCATAAGAGCTCGTTTCTTTTTAACCACAGTCTGTAATACTAGTTTGTAAGACAGCAAACTCTTGTGGTTGTTTGCAATTGTGCCATACTAATTAGTTAATAAAATGCACTCTTTTAGGTATTGTGCGATATTATCACGATACCTAGGTATCTGTATTGCGATTCTATAAGTATCACAAGTTTGTAAATATCCTGATTCTATGGATGCTCTGATCAGGGTTTTTGGGGCGGATTACCGATCTTGGATCACAGAAATCATAATGGGCCGATACTGAATCGCTGATCACAGGTGTGTGTGGAAGTTATTGTGAACTGTTGTTTAAAGTGTCCTACTTATTGTGTAGTAATTTTTGTTTATTTATTAGCTATTTATCCCAGTAAAAAGTAAACATTCTAAACAGCATTGCATAAATATAAATAAGATCTGAGACAGTATCATACATTTTAAAACATTTATTTATTGGAAGGCAACATATTTAACATATTCCATGTAGATTATAAAGAAACTGAAACCAAAAGAACAGGCTATGCATCGACTAAGTAGCAAAATCTTTTCCATTCCTTAACTAGCATCAGAGGTCTCTCAGACACGCCGAAATGCTTATCTAAAATGTGACTGTCCTGCTATATTCTCTCATTGTAACATGCAGCAAGTAGAACCAAGCTACGTCAATGAATAACAAATCAAAACTCTGCACTGAGCATTTTTAAATAAACACACACATCAGTTACTCTGTATTTGGTGCGCTTATCATGGTTATTCATTAGTAAGCAGCAAGGGCAAGCATTTCTTTATAAATATCAGAATTTCTGTATTTTTAAGAGACAGTCTAGATTGTGTGCAGCCATGCTGAATAGTCTCTCACTGTCAGCCCACATAGATGGAGCGGTAAGGTGAACCCGGGCTGCCTCGGCAAGAACTGGGAACCGCTCTTCATTTCTCTCTTCATTATTATTTTTGTGATGATAATTTTAGCCTTTTTACTCTCTGCAAAGTAAGGCTCGAGCTGTTTAAAGCCTTCTGCTGTAGGTGACTGAGTGAGGGTCAACTTCGACATAAGATTTCGCTGCTGCCTTTGCAGATAACTTTTCATACTCATGGTGCATTGTTCTTAAGAGGTGCATAAAGTTTTTGGTAAAGCTTTTGTCAGACGTTCACCCACACAGTTTTGTTTTAGAAAAAATGTGCATACAGGTAGCCCTCGACTTACAAACACTCAAGAAATGAGTCAGCATCACCGGTTTCAGGGAATCAGTCCGGGAAAACACAAAGATAGAAAATGGCTGTCATGATTGTGAATAATCCTAATTGCGGAAAATCCTCAACAAAATAGAATTCACAGTCCAATACAGAGACAAAATCGCATTGGGGATTCTCCTTGCGATTTAAAGGCACAGAGACAACACTGTTACATGTACACGTGTGAAATTTATTTCCTTTGGTGCGATTATGGTTTTTGGACACATGATGGCAGTGGGGGGGAAAGGGGACAACTTTAGTCAGGTGGATTGGTATTCTTTACATTGTATATTCGTGTCAAAGGCATATGATCTCTCATGTTGTCGGACTTTAGAACAAATCGTACTTCTGAACATGCTCTTGGAACAAAACTCATTCGTATGTCTGGGACTACAAGTATTGGAAGTTTGATGTCTTTTAAAGAGACTTTGTAATGTTCCCAGACAGGCGACTGCATGCATTTTGTGTCATGACAATATTATCGGTTTATGTGATTGGCCAGTTGAAAGACAAACTATAAATAAATTGGCAAATAATTTTCTTGTATGACACATAATGTGTGAATAGTTTAGAGCGCACCACATTTTATCACCTTAAATGCAAACCTGTATAAATTAAAAAAGAACTTAAGAAAACAATGTATGTGGGGATACATACATTTCCACAAAAAAAAAATCATGATTCATTTCCCATCTCTACACTTTTGTTTGCTTAGTAAGCTTTTGTTTGTTTGTATCTCAATCAGAACTGGCCAAAAATACTTAACACCAGGGTTTCCAGATTGGATTGACTCTTTCCAGCCCATTCACAATTTTAAAAGCTTTCCAATTAATTGTAACCCAGTCCAAAGCCTGCCAAATTATAGGCTGTTTTCTGGGTCCCACACCATTTTCCGGCCAAATGGGATTAAAATAGCCCATATGGCAGCAAAAACCATACAGACATTCACGGTGCTGATTTAACTACATTTTACTAATTTATGGAAACACAGCAAAATCACTGAACAGTAGGAGGAAGCAGTTTTTACAATAACGCATACAGTACATTGTCATTTTTATTATACAGTAAAGATGAATAACAAGCTGCATTATTT
The DNA here is from genome assembly GCA_028565275.1 of Leiocassis micropogon. Lineage (NCBI taxonomy): Eukaryota > Metazoa > Chordata > Actinopteri > Siluriformes > Bagridae > Leiocassis > Leiocassis micropogon. Next base: position 27,462,628 of record JAOVVA010000052.1, on the reverse strand, counting down.
GTTGCTGCATATGATACAAGGTGCGAAACGAAGGCTGTTTATTTTTATGTAGTTCTCAGAGGATTGACTCTATGCCTCTTTGCTTTGGAATCATGGATCCATCTGGTTGCATTGGAGATCCAAGTGTGGGTGGTGTGTGAAGGAAAGCTGTACTGAAGCAGTGACATTCTGTATTTTGGTGTTTCAATTTTCCGTCTTCAGCAGGTTGGCATTTCTCAGGTCCCTGTTTGCAACAACATCCTAGTTAGTACAAACTGAGGTGAGGGACATCATGTTCTAATTTATAAGGAACAGGAATCAAGTGCTGCTTGATCAAGGTGTTATCTCACCAGGCAGTTTATTATGTAAAATAAATATATTATAAGATTTATGTAACCATAATCAAGAACAGCTTGTGCTGTAATTACAAAAGTGATGTAAAACCAAAGCTAAAAAGGCCATCCATTTATTATAGAAATGTCAATGTTTCCAGGTGAAATATATTAAAAGTACAAAGGACTTTTGGGGTGTCTATTTAGAATTTTATGGTTTCCTGTTGTCAAAGAGTGGTGCAGTTTAGAATTATTAAAGACTACACAGCTTTACTAAATTTTCCAGCTTTACTGCTCAGTTTTCGGTCCGTAATGTTTCGGTCCGTAATGTTGATCGTAATGTATTGTTTTCTGTATTGATACTGTTTTTAAAATGTCTTTGGAGAAACTAGAGGTACATTAAATTTATGATTTAATTAAAAAAGCTCTATACCATACTCGCCATTCAAAAAAAAAAAGAAAAGAAAAAAACCTTGTGTGATTACAGGCTTGCCAGAAGTGTTTGGGTGAAAATGCAATAACAAATGATGCCCAGCCATCTTTCACTGGCTGTTTTCCTGTGTGTATTAATTAAAGTGTTATGCCCTTGATGAGATGTCAAAAAGCCTCGATCCTGACATTTTCCAAATAGTAACACTTAGTAATCCTATATACAGCGTCACTTATGTCCCCGAGCCACCAGGGGGCCCAATAAAAATGGTGGATATTAATATGCCAGCTGCTACCATGATCCAGGCTTTTATAGGAAGCAACGTTCTGTTCCGTAATTTGACAGGTTGTAGGATGTCCCTTAGGGCTGTCAATGGGTTAAAAACAGCCCTACTTATCTGTATTACTATTTACCTGCTTCTACAAATCAGTATTAAAGGGGACCTATAATGCAAAATTTAATTTTCATTCATTTTTTTGACATTCAGTGTACAAACAAACAAAAAAAAAAAACATGAACCCTGTTACCAAAAAGTACAGTTTTTTTTTATTGGCTGGTGTTTAAACAAGCCATTTAGATTTTTCCCCCTATTGTGACCACATATAAGTAGAGCCCCTCCCCAGGCTTGCTGCTTGTGTGGCTCGGAAGTAGCTCATGTACATAGACACTAAAATGACACAATCAGAGTTGAGAAATAATGAAAGTTTGAGGTATGAAAAAATGCATTATATCAAGGGTATCTCTGCTGGAGCATGTGTTAACTTGTTAAAGGAATAGTTAAATATGAAGCCTTAATATTTATGGTTCATTAATGTATGTAGAGCCTGTGAGCTTTATATTACTGTGCTTTTTGCATGTTTAATATATTAATATATACTGTATAAGGGCCAAGTAATTAAATATCTGTAACTGTAACGATGGCTTAATTATAATCAAAACTTGACTTATGTACTAACGTCCATGAAATATTGTTGAACTCTCTCATGAAATGTGATAAATTCCGGCTAATGGTGGGCAATTTTCTCCATTATATTATCACTATCTTGTTATTGATAGATGAGAAATGGGATTGTGAAATTGACTGTTTGGGTAGAGCTTCTGTAGGGATGCGGTCGATGTAGCGAACCATTGTGGTGAAGAAGGAGTTAAACCATCATTCGAAATTCTCGATTTACCATTCGGTCAACATCCCTATCCTCACCTACAGTATGTTTAAGTTGGCCAAAATAAGTTTCCTTTATAGGGAGGTCAGGCTTATTCTCCAAGATCGGATTCGGAAAGTATTAGTAGAAGTAGTAGTAGTAGAAGACCCGCCCCATTAAGAAGTGCCAGCTGAAGTGTTTTGGACACCTGGTAAGGATGCCCTTGGTTGAATTCTGTTGGAGGTGTAACAGGCACGGCCAGCTGAGTGACGGGGCTGACCCAGCACATGCTGGAGGGAGTATGATGGAGACGGGGATGTCTGGGCATCTCTGCTTCTTCTGCTACCAACGCGACCCTTCGCGAACTGAACTAAGCAGGTAAAGAGATGGATGGATGGATAAATGGATAGATTGATGAATGGACAGATCGAGGAATATTTGTCGTCGTCATCATCATCATCATCATCATCATTACATGTGTTAAAACATCAGTATTTTATCCTTACTTAACTCCAAAGAGTATTTCTGAGTCAATTTGAGCTGTTTTGTCAAGAAGCCTCAACACCCCTTTTTATTATTTATGGCAGGTACTGTAGAATACTTTTCTAAGCGACAAATGCCTCGGCTATACAATATATAATCAGACTTCTGTAGTTAGTTCATTTTTTAAAATTTTGATCTGTTGAGGCAGACACAAGTGGGACCTAATATGTAAAGTAGGATTTAAAAGCAACGCTTTATGTATGCAAATGTTTCACTAAATAGCTCCTGTTGTATTGTTCGAGTACAGATTTCTGCGTAATGGAGCACTAAAGTAACAAGTATTTGCAATTTGCTATTTGGAAAGAGCTCCCAAAGCCTGTCCCGGAGCAATTTTGCACTGATATTGATATGTCAAGCTTTGCTCGTTTAACAGGTGAATAATTGATGGGCTGAATGAAGAGTACAGCAGAGCGTGCAGTAAACCAGGGGCGGCATGAAATCACATTGGCTACAGGAATGCAGTTTTGGATTGCTTATCAGTGAGAGGCAGAGTTTGGATTTGTCTCAGGACTTGGGGGATTTAGCCTCAGGCAGTCTAGGCAATTGATAAGTAAAGTAAATTTCAAGTTTGAGAGCAGCTTAAGAATTTAGGTTAAATCTTACTTTTCTGTTATAAGTTTATATATCTGGGGGAGGCTTATACCCAAAATGGCAAGACAGCGAGACAGGAAAAAATAGTATAGAGCTGGTAAAATAGCTCACAGTGATCAAAGACTATATATATATATATATATATATATATATATATATATGAACATGTATATGAATATATAATTATGTTTTGACCAAAAGTATTAGGACAGCATATGCCATGCATTATAGTTCTTCCTGAGCACACAACAGGTGATTTCACTAATTAGTTTGAGCCTGAAGAGTTGTGCTAATTAGAATCAGGTGGCTTAGGTAATGGAGGAATCAAATATTCTGAAGCCGGGGTGTCTATCTCTGCAAAATGGCTATAGCTAGGGAATTCTCAAGTGAATTGTGATCTTCTGTGTCAGATTTCTGTGCATGACCTTCAGGAAGCAATCAAGCAGGCACGGATTGAGGAAGTGGTACCAGAGTACTGCAGATATATTTTTTCACTCTATACCCAGCCTCATCCATCAGGGTTTGAAGAATAAACAACTTCATGTTAAATATTCATTGTTGCATGGCAACTTCAATAACAAAATAACAAATTATTATTATCTTGATTTAAAAAAAAAAAGACAAGAGAATTTCATTAAAACATTGAACTTCACTTTTGTCCCCGTACTTTTGGCAAGCACTATAAATGTAACAGCACTTGTATATCGTAAGCCTTTGTAGACTTTCTCCTAGGGTGTCTTCTGTACTTTCAGTACAAGGAGAGACATCCTTATCTTGTAGAGGTATTCCATATTTCTTTTAGAGTTTATCAAGGCAAACATTGCCTATAAATATCTAGATAAGCAAGTAACATGACTGAATGATTACAGGTTTCCTTAATTTATGCTCAACCATTAAGGAGTAGTTCATGCGTACCATGAAGACACATCAGTTTAAAGTGAAATATTTTGTTTCTGCTTCATTACCTCTCATATCACAGACTCTGAACAGCTGAGGGTTCGTGTTTGAACTTGCAGGGTTAGAAATAAGTATAAATGCATATTTTTGGTCCATTCAACTGCCTATAGGTAAATAATTTAAATAAGTTATATAAGTGATATCTGCAGCAGATAGAGAAGCATAAATATTAGGGATGAGAATTGTAATAGGATATTCGCATGATACATGGGTGCCGATTAAAATTGTTTAACTTTCAATTGAGCAGCACGTATCTCTGTCATCCGCCACAATTATTATTTCTAAACAAACTTAGCAAATGAGTCAATTCTACCACATGGGATGAAAATGTATAAAAAGAGTGTACCACCTTTGGAATTCTAAAGAAACAGTGATGTTTTACCTCCATAAATGTCTCCAAATTCTCAAAACTCAACTTGACAGTGAGCCTGCGGGTTGAGTAGCTGCGAGAATGACTAATTTAAGACTAGTTTGTTCACAGAGTTTAGAGGAAAAGGCAGATCGGAGGCTTTTAATGTGTGATTTTATTTAGATTTTACGCCATAAAAATGCATTTTTGTTGCGCCATTTTGAAGCTTTTGCGCTTGATACAGGTCGTTTATATCTGAGGCTGATGACCGGTCACAGCCAGTCAAACTGAATACCAGCCGATTCTGGTCGCTGGCTGATCGACCGGTTCATTTCTATTATAAATGTAAAAATATATTTTAAAAAAATCAACTTCGCAGTCAGTGATTCAGCACATCAAATAATCGCGGGTTATATCTGAATCAATTTTTCTTCCATTTTTAATAAATATAGATCAGTAGAATGACATGGAAATGTCTTATGTAGTCCTTAATAGTCCTTAATCTTGCATTGGCTATCTTCTTGGAAAAGTAATACTGGGTAACAGGCCAGTTTAGAAAATACAGTCCTAAAATAGCAAGTCTGCCTGAAAATACCTAAAGCTTCTTTTTTACAAAAAGGCCATTTAATATATGTGTATATATTTTAATGTCAAGCACAAATGCAAATTTAATAGGTCTCAATGCAAATGTATATTTTAAATGAAAAACATACATAGAAATTTTTCATCAAGGGCAATAAGGAATGAGATTGGGGACACGCGCATGCACGGTCAGGATCACAGTGACGGATCTAATTATTTCTAATTGTGTTTAATGAATCAAAATATACTCATGGTAGAGTATTTTAAAATTGCTTCATATTTTTCTGTGAACATATTTAAATTGAACAGACAAGTAGAATGTAATAATGTGCAATTGACTAAATGACCTATATATTTTTTTTTTCATTGTAAGTTTGATTGATGTTCAGTGTATAGCGAATTGAATTTAAGCAAAACCAATTCAATTTGTCATCAGATGCTAGTTGTCAGTGGTTCTATGATTTTTCACATGCTGAAGTCAGAATTAAATCATTCAGTGATTTTTTTTTTTCTCTCTTTTTTGCCTTTTGCTTTGAGGACTTTGAAACATTACTTGTATTTGAGATAAATGCCTACAAGAAGCAGTTATCATTTCAGGAAAGTCTATAGTTTTCTTTATTATACTGTATATAGTAATACATGTGAGCATGTGATTGAGTGAAGACTCATAGCCCTCAAAGAAACAGTAAAAACCGGGGTGAAAAAGCTGCTTAGGGTGGTGCAATCATTTTGCATTTTTAAGTATTTTTGAAGAGTCATAATGCATTGCGGAGCATCGTGATAATGTGCCGTCACATTTTGGGCATCAGCATTCTGTTAACGTACAGTATTATGTTTCTAATGTAACTGAAGTTTGCCAGAGTTCAAAATCGGAAATAAACCCTGAAAGGTTTGAATACAACCTGCTGCGAATGTACTGGAATGGAGAGCACATTGTGTTTGAAATCACACATTTTTCAAATAATGGAAAATACTGTAAAATGTTACTGACAGATAATATTTGTTGCCCACGTGGGCCCTGTTAGATTCATTGTTTAAGCAATTAATACCCGTGAGTACTAATTGTTTGAGCACTGGATTTCACCTGTGAATACTGCAATTAACATTATACAGTATATTGTTAATCCACATTGAAGACCAGAGAATTGAGGGAAAATGAAGGAAACTTTTACAAGCATGAATATACAGTAGTTTGGAATGTTCTAAAAAAGAAAAAAAAAACTGTGTACTAACAACCAGACATCTAAAAGGTTGACCAAGGAAAAGAATAGCAGTTGGTGACCTAAACATTGTACTGTACGTAAGAAGTGAAAAAAAAAAAGTGTGCCAACTTGATCACCTCCACAGGGCAGGAGTTCAAACATTGAACCTTTGAACAAGTGATGGAAAGGCTGAAATATACAGAAAGAAAAGGTATGCTTTTAATGGTAGTGTCATGGCTCAGACTTACATGGCTACTTCTGGAATGAGCTCAAAAAGCTTTGAAGATTATGTAACATTGGGACATTGGTAGCTCTGAAAGCCTCCCCTGTTGAGCCCATGGGCCGTGCCCTTGACCCGATCTGCCCCATGGGCACTGTGTTCTGGCTGTCCCTGTTTCTGTCAAGCTCCCTAACTGTGAAATGCAAAAAGGTTATTTCCCTGTTCTGTGAGGTACATATGACAAATAATTGAATCTTTTATCCATCCTATATAATTCATTATTGAAGCAGCAGAATGAATTCAGAGGTACAGAAAAAATCTATCTGCCAAATCTACTGAGAAATTCTTCCAATCTAATTGGGAGAAAATCCATCATGTAGCAAGACAATGTGCCAACACAACAAAGGACTTAATCAGGAGATAAATGCGGAATGCTGCAGACTGGTCAAGTCAATCAGATATACAGTATAGCCACATGTTTATGGAGTTAGTGCCAGTGTATTGTACACTTATTTAGCAGGTTCCATGTATTGTTACAGCAAGATTTCATTAAAAAAAGGGTTGATGTTAATTCCTGAGTTGTAAATAAGGAGACCATATGTTGTGAAACATTATCATAATGTATCCAATTTTGATATTTCTCCCATTTTTAACCATCTGTGGCATGGTGTTGCCAAAGTACTATTTTGGCCCACACACAGCCCCTTTAAAACATCACACTAAAAACCTGATAAGTCTGTGACCAGTGAAATTTAAAGTGGGTGTGGGTTTGACCTTTTGTCTGGGGGTGAAACGGTCCTTTTTGCGGCTATAGTAGCTTGGACACACTGTTAGCAGAAGGTTAAATAAATTTCACAATGGATGAAAATGTTCAGGGATGCTGACACACACCTTTATTTATATATATATATTTTTTATTTTTATTTTTTATATATATTCTGCTGCTACAATAATGAATTACATAGGATGGATAAAAGATTCAATTATTTTCACATGTACCTCACAGAACAGTGTATTTTGTGTTTGCGCAGGTAGTTCATAGGTGTGTCATAGGTCTTTCCCACTGGATTGACTTGTAGGCTACGTCATTAACAACTTTTGTGTTAAACTGTGAATGTGTCACCGGCGTTCCTACCGAATATAACAGTAGGCAGCATTGTCTATAGCGAAAATGTGAATCGCCGGTGGTCGTTGATTCTGTGTTTGCACAGGCAGTTTCGTCACAGGCAAGGGGAAATTACTGGTCATAGTTGGAGAATCCACCTTGCATGCTGTAAAGTGGTATTATTTTTGGTATAATGGTTCAGTCATTCTTCAGAGTAATTACATTGGAGCACACCCTGTCACCAAGGTTGATAGGTGGGAAATCATCAAAGTCCCCTGTCCTGTTGTGGTGAGACAGTATAATGAGGATATGAATATAGTGGATCTGATGGACTCTCTCATTGCACTGTACTTCAACAAAACCAGGTGAAAGAAGTGGTACCCCCGGCTGATGTTTCACTTTATCGGCTTGATCATCGTAACTGCTTGCTGCTCTACAAGAGAGACTGCAGCAGCATCGGGATGAGAGAAGAGGAACAGATGAGGCTTTATACTTTCAAGTTGTATATCGCAGAAAGCTTGTAAAAAAATTGTCAAGAATCTGGCAAGAGAGGTTGTCCCAGTTTCACAAATGCTGGGTAGTATAAAGAAAAGAGGAGAAAGGACCCACAATACCTATTCCGGTCTCCTTGATGTGCGTCTGGACACCACAGCCCACTCGATGGTCATGGATGAAAAAAAAAAAATGCACCTAAAGACAAGTGCCAAAAAATGTGATGTCCACCTTTTGTTTTACATCCAACAGGAGCTGGTTTTTGAGGTTCCATACAGAATAATACCGACTGTGCTTTGTAAAAAGAGAAACACTGATTTAAACAGTACCCCACAGGAACTCGGCCTGCCATTTTAGCCAACTTTTGAGCTTTTTTCTTTTTTTTTTAATTAAATTTGCACCTCAAGCACTGCTAAAGAGCTTATGTTTTTTGATAGTTTTCCCAAGTCAGATACCTGTATTTTATATCAAGAAATGCATTTAAGTTAAAATAAGGTAATTTTTTTTTTTATTGCTATCTGTTCATGAATATAAGTGAAACTGTCCTCAGTTATTACATCTTTAGGCAGACCACATGGGGCCATCCTTAGCAACTGCGAGTAGTCTTTATGAGATGAGAATTCCAACCAGTAGTAGGCGTCGGGATGAATCAAGCAAGTGCAGAGGAGAGTCAGGCCAATGGGTATTCCATTACTGCTATGTGTAGCTCTAGCTCTAGCTTTAAGGAAACATAGAGATGAGGGCTCCCTGACAAGTAAGATAACCAGTCACTTCAACAAACCTGAGAGAACTTATAAGAGGGAGGGGACACAGCATTAGAGTCGCCAACCCTAACGGAATCGTCCTGTACTTTGGAGCTTAAAGACCCATTCAGGATTGAACTGATAAAGGATGCATTTGTTCTGTATTTTTGCGAATCAAAGTAAAATCTACGGGATATAAATATTACTGGTCAGACTACAGATATACTGATTTTATATGAGACGCAAACATACAGCGAATAGAGTAAAAACCCCTTCCTCTAACTCAGCCTGTCAGTCATGGTTTTTAACAAAACTGAGAACAAAGAATGTGCTTCTCATTGGTCAGAACTCACAACCCAGGGTGGCATCATGCTGTAGTTTTCATTATAAAAAGTTATACATTATACAAATCAACATATAGCCAACCCCTTGTCGTTGAAGAAGACATGGCTGATCATAGAATACCAGCAGATTACTCAGGTACTGTGTGCTTTTTATAGTAGCATTTTAAAAGTAATGTGTAATTTCACTGGGAGTCGAATTGCTAATATTTTTTATTCTGGCTGCTAAATTCTGGACAATATGGAGTTTGTTTATACACCTAGTAAAATATCCAGATAGCAAGGCATTACCACTTGAATAGTGTTCTGAAAGCTAAAGAGCTCTCTGGAAAGAAAACATGTTTTAATTGAACCCAAGGTTCAAATCTTGTGCTTTGAAAAATCCCTTGTATGACATAGGAACATGAGATCTCAACAAACAAACCAAGCAAATGTCACTCATCTACGCAACACACTGCTAAAGAATCCTCCAAAGACAATTGACATAGGTAGGACATTTGGTACATAAAGACCTGATTGAACCCATTATACACCCATTAAGCGTTATGACCCATTAGAATGACCCAAACTTCCTATGCAAGGTCATCCAATAAAGCTTTATTGGCAGCACAATATATGCTGATTCCATCAACACAAAGTCCAACTGTCCCCAAACAATATTGGTAAAAAACCTGCAGGATCGGGATAACTGGCAGTAACTTGTCTACCTCCTAATGGACAGCCAATTACATGGCTGGATGATGATGATGATGAACCTAGAGGTAACAAAAGCAACTAGTTTTCCTGCATCATTTAGTAAAATTGTATTTAATTTTTTAGAAATATTTATGTAATGAAAGAAGGCTGTACTAATAATATATTGTACATGAGCTTAAAAGAAAAGACTGGGCATTCAAACTTACTGTGTAATCTGAACACTTACTTCTAGCTGCGTCTCGACATAGTGCTAGGGCTGGGAGATATGACCTTAAATCAATATCATGATTAATTGATTGTCATAAATGAAATTAACATTTTACTTTGATTAATTTATGTTTGTGTATGTGTGTGTGTGTGTGTGTGTGTGTGTATGTATATGTACAGTGGTGTGAAAAACTATTTGCCCCCTTCCTGATTTCTTATTCTTTTGCATGTTTGTCACACAAAATG
>JAOVVA010000052.1:27438753-27452371 GCA_028565275.1 Leiocassis micropogon | reverse complement strand
CCTTCATGAATTTATACATCTCTACAATGGTACTCTTTCTAACCTCTAACTCTGATATCATTAGCTCCAACATCTTCCGCTATCTTTGAACTCTTATGCTTGCCTAAGACCCTAAGGTTTCCTACTGTGTCCACTACCCTGGCTCCCAGGATATCTTTAACTAGTGCAGCTGGTGGCCCTGAAGGCCTAGCTAGTTTCACCTATTTAAGTATAGAGACTCCTATTACCACAGCTCTCTTTCAGGTTTCTCAGTGGGTGCTTAGCTGAGGAGAGCAAACCTGCTACCCTACCAGAGTTGGGGATTCCAAATTGAGTAAGAGTACAAGTATTAAATCTCAGTACAGTGGTACCTCGGCATGCAATTCTAAGCTGTTCCGGATGTGACTTCTTAAGATAGAATTTTGTATTGCGAAATGCATTTTCCCATAGGAAATAATGTAAATGCAGATAATCCGTTTCAGTTCATCCGTTTCAGTTATTATTACCAATATTACCAATTTCCAGTAATAATTACCAATGGCTTTCTACTGTATAAAGTATAAGTGAATGGCTCCCGAATGTAAGCGCAACCTATGCTCATGTGCAACGTAGGTGCAACATACGCACGACATGGGCACAAAGTGCCGTTCGGTTCGGCTCGGTTCAGTCGCACATATGCCGAAAATGATTTGCAGGCCAAGGCAAATTTCTTGCAAAATTTCTGTTCTTACAGTATGCGGAGGTACTACTGTAATATTTGAGTTTTAGATGAGCTCCCAAATTTGTTAAGTTTAAAAATTGAATGAAGGAAGAAATATTGCTTGATGTATCCGACGTGCCCGAATACGCTCGGCACTGAATCAAGGGAGAGGGACAAACAAACACGCACACATGATGTGTCTGAAGTTCTCTGTTTATTATCAGCAAAGAGAGCATATTTAAGCTTTTGGCCATGTGCCCTGTGTCACGTACGTCCCGTTCATCAAAAGAACAAAAGTCATTAACATGTAAGTCATAGAGAGACCCAGAGACGACAGACGATTGGAAACACATTAGCATTTTTCCAGTTAGACAAAAGGGTTCCAGCAGACACAAGCTATTTGCATGTATATTCGTCCGGACACGGGCTATAGGAAGTATTACCATTTAATGAATCAGGAAGCGCAATGGTGGTGGTGGGGTGTTATGGGTATAGAAGCTTGGGAAAGTTCACACAATATCAGAAAACCTTACAGTAATGATACACCAGATAAGGAAAAATATTATTTATAGCTTGTAAAAAAAGTATTTTTCATGAAAATGTGAAGTCACCATTCTACTAGTCTGAACTATGCAAGGTGAGTGTGATCAAGTCATGTAATAGTAACATGCTGTGATTATGTTATTAAGTCTTGCTAGGATGTGGTGCTATAGTATTATATTATACTGATTAAATCGTGTGGTATGATGGAACAGTGAGTAGGTTGGCTGCTTCACTATGCCAAGGTCTTTGGTTCGGTCCCAAGCATGAGCGAGGGTGTCAAGTTTGATTTTATTCCAGGGTCTTGAAAATATAGGATCAAGTCATGTTTGTTGCATGAGAAATGAAAACCAAAACAAACAATTTAACCTAAATAACTCACATGGAACCAGTGTACACATCTGAATGTCATACAGTTACCGACCCTTTTTTACGTGTGTAAATTCCACCATGGAAAAAAAAAATATATATGGATTACAAACAGTGTTTGAGATTTATCAGTAATTCAGATTGATGATTTGAGCTCCTGGGAAATTGGAAGTTGTGTGCATCTCACTCATTGTTTGAGCTCAGGTCCGTCATATCCAGTCTGATGTAAGGGTGTTCAAAATGCCACCCAATATCACTGAACTCATGAATTATGTATTCTGCACGCATTGCATGTCTTTCTTGAACAAAAAGTGGTTTCTTTTGCTGCTGTGTAGGTTAATATTGGAGTCCTGGCTAATATTAAAATTCAAACATTGTGAAATTTTAATCTAACACAGTCCAGAATTGGTGTTAAAATCTTAAGTAACAATTTTTTTGTGATTATACACAGTGGTCATGCATATTTATAATAATCTGGCAGTCGGTGCAGATATTTGGTAATTAAATTTACTAAACGAGTTAAAGGAAGCACAGGAATGATCTCTCTCTCTCCCTCTCTCTTCACTTTTGCACTTTTGTCGAGTTCTTTTTATAAGCCTTCTTGCAGATGGAGATGTACAAACCACATAGACTCTTGTTCTTTAAAGGCATTATAATATTCGGCACAAACTGGATTTAATGTTGTGACCGTTAAAGTGAACAGATGCAGCTTAACTGCTCATGTCTAGCCAGACACCAAACACGAACAGATTTCACTTTCTAGAGGCAAGACTTAAGGTAAAAAAAATATGACAAGACAGAACAGGAATGATAGCATTGTATGCTTGGCATAAAATCAGAAACTGAGTCTCAGGTGGCGTTTTCAAATTAGTGAAGTCCGGATACAGGTACTTCCTCTGAGTTACTTGAAGCCAGTCAGCCTCATCTCTTTGAGATGCGACTTATGCTATCATGCTTGGAGGAAGAGCTGACCAACCTACTTTACATTCATGAGCTCACGGATTCCCTTGAATTGGCTTGTTTCGCTATAAATGATTGGGAAAAAGAGTATGCCCTTCCTCTTACGAAGAGAACATTAGTCTCTTGGATAACTTGCCATGAAAAAGCAATGACCTCATCAAGACTCTGGTCCAAACTCTGGTATATCACTTGCTTCTTTTCATGAGCCAATTCTACACTATATGGATAAAAGTATTTGGGCCGAACCTGTTAATTATTGAATTCAAGTGTTGCAATCAGGCCCCTTATCCCCTGTAAAGGGCAATCTTAATACTTCAGCATACCAAGACATCTTGGACAATGCTATGCTTCCAATTTTGTGACAACAGTGCCCCAAGGCACAAAGTAGGAACTATAAAGACATTGTTTGATGAGTTCGATGTGGAAGAACTTGACTGGCCTGCACAGGGCCCTGTGACCTCAGCGCCTTTGGGATAAACTGGAATGGAGATTGGGAGCCAGCCCTTCTCATCCAACATCAGTGCCTGACCAAATAAATGCCCTACTGAATGGGCACAAATTCCCACAGAAACACTTAAAAATCTTGTGGACAGCCTTTCAAAAATGGTTCAAGCTTTTATACTGTAGCTGCAAGAGGTGGACCAATTCCGTATCTAAGTACTGTATATGTATTGGGATTCAATGTTGTTGCAGGTTTGAAAAAATATACATATAGACACTTTTGTCCATATAGTGTATATCATCTGTTGACAGCCTAATTAATCAGCTGTTTAAACCTGTAATCAGTACACAAGTTCATTTTTTTTAATCCAAAATCTTCTTTATGATGGTCTGGATCAGTGAGTGAATTTATTCAGTCATATTGTGTGGTGGTGCACCAAAGGCATACTGTTTTTTTTTGCACTAATGGATTTGCATAACTAGTCCCTGCACTCACTTGGTGAGTGGTTTCTTCCCACACAGCAATGCTAATTAGGTGTTGGTGTATCAAAGTTCACTTGTAAGTACATAGACATGAAAGCCACTGTTCTGATGATGGAAATGTGACTGGACAGATAAAGTACTTGGCCTCTAAAGCCAAGAACCTTTTTTTACATAAGCGATGATTATCTGGTGGCAAAATTTCCTTTAATCGTTACTGCAGAGAAGTGTGTGACTGACTTTTTGGAAAGCTAGGGCTATTAACCATTAAGAAAACCGTTTTTTGTAGTTAGAGTGCAGATCGAAATACTATACTATCGGAATCAGTTAAAATTCCAAACAAACAAAGGCTGTTAACTACAATTAATAAAATGAATGAACAAAAGAAACTTTGTGGGCACTGGTGTCTCAGTGGTAGGTGTCTTGCCTGCCATCTGCCATGCGCAAGACCCGGGTTCGTTTCCCAGCCCAAACTCCAGCCACCGGATGCAGTGCCAGTCCCAAGCCTGGATAAAATGTGAGGGCTGCGTCAGGAAGGGTGTCCGGTGTAAAACCTGTGCCAAGCTTGTGTGCGCACTGGGTGAGACCCCTTGCTGGTGGCAGCCAAAAAACCAACAAGAACAATGAACAAAAAATGTATTTCAACATGGACATAGTCGTTTGCATTACGGTCCGCATGCCAGCAGCTCGCCCAAAACCACCGGTGTGGTCAACTTTTATGCTATTGCCCTTACTCAATATTTGGAACAGGAGGTGAACAGTTGCCTCTGTGTATTCTTGAACATGGTGAGCATTTCTTAAGAGGTATAAATGTGGACTGTGGTGTATATATTGTATACAGCACAGACAAACAGCACATTGTGGGATAAGAGGTACAGTGAAATTATGATATGCAATGGAAATTGTAATATTAATAAATTTTATGTACTTTCATAATGCGTACTGGGTACGTCAGAGTGGACACGGGGAGAACAAAGATGGGGATATAAAGGGGAGCACGTTTTTATGTCTGCGCGAACTGAGCCGGTAGCTTTATAACAAGCTAATAGAATCAGGGCTTGTGTTGGTGTCTGAAATGCCCTGCTCACCAACGTGCCAGGGTGTCAGACTGTCCCACCCAAAAAAACGCAGCGATCTTTAATCCTGTAATAGACTCTCTCCTCTGCTGCGTCTGCCTGCCCGACACGAGAGTAAAGGGATGTGCGTGATACTATAGCAGGGTGGTGTTCATTAACTGTCATACACTTGTGAACATTTTCTGTACTCTCACTTTCTTCTTATCAAACCATACCTCCTCTACATCAGATGTCATCGATATAGAAACTGAGTCGACCAATGAATTAAATCAAGTATGGCTACATGAGTTAAATAAAAATAAAAACCCCAAATATTTCTGTTTGTCTGGAGCTCTGAGAATAGAATTTTGACATCAGCTGTCATGTATACTGTCTGGCCAGTGTGAAAGAACATTCGCACGCAGTGAGACCAATGAGCAGTATAGCAATCTAGTTTGTGGTCAGTGTCATAACAGAGCTTTACGTTTTTACTCCTTATTACTCTGATCAAGCAGAACCTAAAAACTGAAGACTGAATGTTTCTTTGTCCTCCATCTCTTCATACAAACATCTGGTGGATATTGATTGGCGACATTGTCTAAATCCTCTAGGACAATGCTTGCAGACAGAAACATATTAAATCAATTTTATTTGCGAGCTTGAAGACAGATTTTGAACATTACACAAAAAAAAAGCCACAGGAGAATAAAGTGTCTACCAGTGATTAAAGTTGATTTTAGAACAAAATAGATAAAGCCTTATGCTGAAACCACAACATGATGGTTGTTGGAAATGTTAATTATTAATTACGCAGATTATTCACATATTTCGATTAAATAGAAATTTACTTTAGATCACAGTGGACCCTTGGCATGTTAATGTCCTCCCTTATGGATTTTCGGCTTAAGAATTGACATTTTGCAAGAAATTTGCATCAGCATAGAAAGCGTTTTTGGTATACAGACCAACTGAACCGAACTTAACCGAACCAAACCAAACTGAAGACCGGCTGTACTTGTACTTATACTGAATATAGACTACCACTCAAAAGTTTGGGATCACTTGTAAATTTCTTTGTTTTTGTTTAGTGATTTATTTCCTTTATTTTATATTCTACAGTAACACTGGGGATTTTAAAACTATAAAATAACCCATATGGAATTAGGTAATTACGTAACAACAACAGTCAGTTGTTCATTTAAAACAGGGAGGTCAGCCTTTCTAAAATAGCTCTTGCAAGAACAGTATTGTCAAGTGCATTTGCAAAATTCATCAAGCACCATGATGAAACTGTCTCTCATGAAGACCTTCCCAGGAGAGCAAGACTAAAACTGCTGCAGAGTAGACGTTCATTTAGGGTCACCAGCCTCAGAAATCACCAATTAACAAACAGCACTTTAGATTAGAGCCGTTATGAAGCTTTACAGAGCAGAAGTAGCTGAATATCAACTGTTTAGAGATTATTGTATGTTTTGGATAAACACCTTCAGTATGTTTTTACAATGTAGAAAGAGAGAGAAATCAGAAACGACCATGAGGTAGAAAGTGATCCCAAACTTCTGAGTGGTAGTGTACATCCGGTAGCCGTTCAAAACTCGTCTGCGCCAGTCAACCAAAACTAGTTTACGAATTTCACGATTCTCTTTCAGTCGGTGAAAGCTGTTTTGAGTGGTACCAACATTGCGTTCAAAAGCCATGTGATTTTTTTTTTTTTTTTTTTTCACACATTTTTTGGTTTTGTATCATTGATAATCCACTCCAGCCCACCCCAAAATATTAACTGCATTTACAAAAAAATTTGTATCACAGTACGGATTTTCGCCTTTAGAACAGATTAAACTTGTAGTCTGAGGTTTCACTGTATTCTCAACCGATCCATAATGATCCACTCTATTTTAGACGTCTATGTGATATTTTTGTTTTTCGCATGGAGCTATAAGGATTAAAACATTTTTAGAAGGTGTGTGTGCCTTGTGTTTGAGAGTCGACTTTAAATTAGCTGCAGGTGAGCATGAGATTTCTTATCCTGGAAATGTGAGCACATCGTGTGACTTTACAAATTTCTGCTGAATCTCTGAACAAGGCTGATTTAATATTGCTTCTTTGACCAAGAAGAGAACAAAAAGAAGTGTCTGTTTTTTAAGCATGTCGCTGTCTAGTAGGAACTATAGAGATATTATGGAGATTTCTTTCTTGAAGTTGTGCTTCCTGTGGGGGGGAAAAAAAAAACACACACATCACTTAAAGCTGCAGGGTGTAAAGAGAGATTCGCCATGCACACTCTCGTGGCCTCATGCTGACAGCAAGCGATGGCGAATATCTCCTCCCCCTTTCCCCTGCTCTAGGGAGGGCCATGAAAAGATTTAAAGTTTGCGACAGATGTTGGACGGACTTGGATGTGTTCCTGAAGGATGCCAAGGACATCAAGCCAAACGCTGCATTTTTAATCTGTTCTGACACACTTTGCGAGCTTGTAAGAGCTCGGTCTGTCTTCAGAATCTTGACAGTTCATCATCTATTTGATTTAGACCCATTCATTCAGAAGGGCTTTTTATCAATGTTTTTTTTTTTTTTTTTTTTACATAGAAGAAATGTAATAGGACAGATGAACGGAATGATTTATCTATTTCACCGAGCCTATCAATTCTTGCTTTATGCTGAATGAGAGGCTAATGGTTGTAGAAAAAAATGTGCAGTGATGACTGCTTGTGCAATTAGGTGCAATACAGAAGCAATACTAGTGATTTTGAGGATTTGTCATGGGGAATGGCACTTTTCCATCACATCTCACATCTTAGTTCAATTCCCACAGCGCCCATCTGTTCTCCACTTTCAGACACAACATGATGTACCAAAATGGAAACTCTGCAGCTGAGCCTTTTTACTGTATGCAAAGCAGACAACTCGACTACTTAAAGCGAATCATTTATTATACTAAATATCTTAAGCCATTAGGGTTTTAATATTAGTGGCCTTGGAGATTTTTCATGTTGTTTCTAATCATGTCGATTGTTATTATTATTATAACTATTTTTTTTGTTGGTGTTGTTGTTAAATTTTGCTGCAGCCTCAAAAATAGTAATAATAATAATATAAAAAGGATCTGTTTGGCTGTTGGCCTTGACATGAGGGGTCAGTTTGATGCTCTGGTGTGAATGCAGAGCAGCAACATCAGATCTTTCAGCTTAATGGTTTTCACACATGCCGTTAAAAAAATGCCTTTACAACTCTTTAAAAAAATTGGTAAGAAAAACAACTTTTAATCCCCTGTGAAAAATAATTAGCTCTAGAAGACAAAGGCTTTGTTGAATTTTAATAGCTGTTTCTTCACTTCATTGTGTGTGGCATTACGTGTAAGGGATTTTGTTCCCTTGACAAAGATGTATTTTGCACCCTGACATGAGACAAGTAGCTGATGAAGGCCGTATATACTGCGGAATCAAATTAAGTGCAGACATTTCAAATTTCCCAGCATGATTCAGGTGCTAGGTTCTGTTGTATAATATATAGTTAAGGCATGCTGAGATTATGTATGCGTTTCATTGATCATAATTATAACAATCAGTTTTAAAATAGGGTGACGCAGAAGCGTAATGTGGCGCCCTGTGGTCTCGGACATCGAGTCTAGAGAGTTTAAATCCTGTCTTCAGGTCCTAACCCTTTGAGCATGGAGTTTACATGTTCTCCCCGTGCTTAATAGATTTCCTCCAGGTACTCTGGTTTCCTCCCTACAGACCAAAGGCATGCAGATTAGACTAATTGGTGTTTCCAACCTTAATCGTGCTCCAACATTAATCACGGCTCTACAGCCAATCAAGGGCGTCTGTGAGCTCACGCAAGCAGAAGGAACGGATAGCGCTGTCCTCCGAGTGCGTTACGCCACACCCAATGGTGCGTGAGCGAGCGGTTCGAAAAGATGCGGTCGTCAGGCGTCACATGGTTTGGAGGAAACACGTGATAGTCTTCGGCCCTCCCGGCTGAGTGGTAATAGTGGTAATAGTAGCCTTAATGCGGGAGCCCCCTAGTGAGGGGAGGAATTGGACACGACTAAATTAGGGAGAAAATCGGGGGGGGGGGGAAATGTATAATAATAATAATTTTAAAAAAAAGTGGCTAGTGAGTGAATAGTCGACGCTCCGTTGATGGAGGATCTAAATTAATCTATTGTGAAGGATGAAGCCAACAATTGACACTGGTGCTCTTATAAAGCACATACGTAAGAGCATACTTATTAAACAAAGCTAAATACAATAATTAAAATGGTAAATTAGCAACTTGCATTTATCTAATTTTTATACAACTGAGCAGCTGAGGATTAGGGGCCTTTCGTAAGGGCCAAGCAGTGCTGGTATGGAAGTACTGGTATTTGAGCTTCCGATCAGAAAGCCAACGTCATAACCCCTTACAACATTCTGCAATATTTAAATGTTAAAAATATTTATACATTATTAATTTTGAGCAAATGTCAATTTATGTCCAGCCTCAGGTGAATTATGTATTAAGAGGTTACAGATATTTAATAGGCTGCTTTAAATATCACACAGTTCCTTCAATGGAAAAGGAACTGTGCTCTTTCTGGATATTTTTATTACCCATTTGACTAATTAGACCTTCATTCCGAGTCACCGTTAAGATTTAATGAGCTCCCATAATTTATTTACATTTACACATGACCTTTTGGGTACATCTATTTTAAGATAGAGCTCACTTCCTTTCTAACGAAGCCCTGGATTTTAATGGCTCTTTTTTTTTTGGTCTATCCTAGTTTTAAGGTCAGGCTATTTAATTTTGACCTTTCTGTCCATCATGCTTTTTAAGGTACACCATTTTTAACCTGATTACATTGTGAGAATGGTGCTAGTGTGTTCATTGTTCATCCCATTTGAAGGCCGGACGCTTATTATATCTTTGCGTACTTAGGACTGGGATATCAGAAGTTATTTACACTCATTATATTAGGTTTTCAGAATATAAGTCTTTGTGTAGGCATCTCCTCCTTTCAGGTTTAAAACGTGCAACAGCTTATTTATTTTATCTTTATTTTTAACTGAAAAAAAAGGCCGAACTGAGCTTCAGGATACTTGTGAATTTTTTTCCGTTGTGCAATAAAGAGCATCTTCACTAACTGCATCTCAGTGTGGTCCAGCAGCTGCACCGCAACAGACAGCAAAGCCCTTCAGCAAATGATTGAAACCGCTCAACGAATCATCAACACTCAGCTACCCTCCATCGAGGACAAACGCTGCCTGGTATGGATGAAAAGCATTATCAAATATGCGTCTCAGCCCATTTCTGAACTGTTTACCCCCCTCCCTTTAGGCAGGCGCTACAAATGCCTCATGCCTGCACAAAAAAAAAGACTGAGAAATAGTCTCTTCCCAATGGCTGTTTCCATTCTGAACAGCTAATCATGATTTGATACCCACTACACTCCTGAGTTGTCTCTTTACTTACTGCGCTGCTCTATCCATTATGCGTCTTCGCACTGCCATATCCATAACTTATAATGCTGTCATTGTGCTCCTGTATATTTCACACATATTCTGTACTTCGATAGATGCGTACATGTATAAATGTATATCTTGTTCGGGCCTGTTGTATACTTAATATACAGTATCTTTCATCGCTGTATCATGTAAATCCATGCACTTGTTGAGAACTTTTTTCCCTTTGTCGGTATACAAAGTTAGTATAATTAGCAGAGGTGAAAGTAATTTCTTATCGGTACTAATGTAGCCAAAAGGTGAAACCATGGTGACAGTTCTGAGAAACCTGAGATTTATTTTACATTTCCAATTAACACATTTCCACTTCGGCTACCTTCAGCGTTGCTTGTTTGGAACCCAGATAGAATAAAACGTGTGCAAGAGTGTACAATCCATTGTTCCACACACCAAGTAGCACCCTTGATCAGGGGTTGGAGAGGGATTTGGGATTCAGCCTTGTGTTTAATAGCTCGTGTTAGTCATGGGCAAAACAACTCGGACTCTTTTAGAGGCGATTCGGACCAACTCAGAAGCAAGTACTAAGGAGACAATGTGCTGTTTAATGCTACCAGATGTCATTTCTTGCCGAAAGTGCTTTTGAATGTTAAGACAGCTACTCTCTCTTTGCAGTATTGTGGACTGTACTGTACAGACCTACTTTCACTCATGTTGCAGTTACGTTTATAGGATTTGGCAGACACCCTTATTCAAAGAAACTTGCATTTTATCTCATTATACATCTGAGCGGTTGAGGGTTAAGGGCCTTGCTCAAGGGCCCAACAGTAACTAATTTGGTGGTGCTGGGGTTTGGACCTCGGACCTTCTGATCTAAAGTCCAATACCTTAACCACTGCTGTTGCGCTGTTGTGCTCTGTACTCACCACTTGCGGAATGCCACTCACCCAATCATATTACAATCATTATCGGAACTAACTCTTGTATACAATCTCTTTATTAAAGGCAGGGGCATTCTGAGAGTAAAGTTGTTTATGGGTTAGGGTTACCCTAGGCTAACCCTAACCCTATGGCCCTAGGGCATAAAAACTCTAGCATTAACCAATTTAAAGTTTATTTACTGTTCAATGACATTTGTCTGGCAGGGTTGTATTTATTCTGTATGCATAACATCTATTATCATTTAAATATATGGGCCTTGTAAACAGAATAATGGTATTGTTATCTCTAAGGAGGATTTATCTGATGCTCACTAATATGTCCAATTAAGGCGAATAAGTCTTTCAATGATATTTTGCTATAGAAACACAGAGAGATTGATTATGGTTTTAAATATCACTGATAATAAACTTGTTTGTCGAGTTTTAAATAACTGACTATCGACCCCTGTCTGTACTGTATATACAGTATATATATGACCTGATTGCTATAGAGTACAGTAGGAGTTTTATTATTCTTTTTTCTGTATTTTCTTTGTGTCGGTCATGTGGGATGTAGATCCTGTTAAGTTATATTTAATTCTTGGATTGTGAGCTTTTCTTGAAGACTAGATGTCACCAGTATTTCACACTATAGACCTTTTTGCTTATAAAACTGCTGTTTCTGTGCTCCATATTGATTCTCTGAGCTCAATCCTTACTAAATCAATAGTAGTGTAATTGGAAGAGGGCTGCCCTGTCTCTAATTATGAACTTGGAGCGAGTGTGGTAAAATAAGTTCCAAGGTGTGGACGTAAATCAAAGAAGAGTTAGAAGAGTTTGGTCTGACTACATGACTGGCTGACTGTTAGATTTTTTTTTATTTAATTTGTGTTGCTCAGATCTGCACTAGTATTTTTTTTAGCTAAGACAGATGTAAAGCTGCCCAGAGGCAAGGCCGGAGGATATTTTAGGTTTTTCCATTAGCATTTTAAATGGATTGATGACAGAACGCTCACTGTTGGTGTGTATTAAAAAGACTGCACTGACTCCTCTCTCTCTCTCTCTCTCTCTCTCTCTCTCTCTCTACTCTTCTCTACAGTGGCCTTTTTTGCTTCAAGCGAAGATGGGAAAGAGAAAGTCTCAAAGGTAAGGCTGGCTTGTTTACTGCTGCCTACCAGCCAGTAGGACCTAAACAACTTGCAATGCTTAGTTTTATTTTCGTACCCGAAGCATGTCATATCCAAATGTGGGAGAAATCAAAGCAAATGCTGCCTTTAGACTCGCCGGATCTCAGCCCAGTAGTACACCTATGGGAGATTTTGGAGTGACGTGTTAGACAGTGCTCTCCACCACTGTTTTCATTTAAATACCAGCTAAGGGAATATCTTTTGGAGGAATGGTGTTCTTCGCATCGGTACCGTTCCAAAAAAACAAGTCGGTTTGACAGTATCATAATATTAATCGTGTGCTTAAAAAAATAATAAAGGAAATATTTATCATAAAGTCTTCAGTGTCTTTGCGAATCCCTGTGTATGTACTGTAAAGTATAACAGTTCTTGTTTTTCTGTCGAATTTGATGTTTGTACATACTGTATGTGCACTATGTTTGTGTGAATAAAGATGATCTTTTACATAGAATACGTGATCTCTCTCTGTGGAAATGGCCTCATGAGGTTTTTCTACTGCAAATCTAACGTACTACGTAGATACACCTCATTTTAATGCAACCCAATTGTGGTTGTACCTAATTTGACCTTTAATGTGCATGGCTTTGCTAATTTGCTCTTAATCAGTAGTAGGTCAAGTGACCATAATATGTATGTAGAGCATACCTGCACTGGAAGTCAATAATTTTCCTGACATATGAAAGCATCATTTTAAATGTCTTTTTTTTTCAGTATGAAATTTTATATATACTAAGACGGCACAGTGGCTTAGTGGTTAGCACTATAGACTCGCAACTCCAGGGTCCGAGTTTGCATGTTCTCCCCATGCTTGGTGGGTTTCCTCCTTATGCTCGGGTTTCCTCCCACAGTCTGCAGGGCATGCAGATTCAGCTAATTGGTGTTCCCAAATTGCCCATAGTGTGTGAATTATTGAGTGGTGTATGCATGTCTGCCCTGAGATGGATGGCACCCTGTCCAAGGTATATATTTGTACCCGAAGTTTCCTGGGATAGTCTTGCGACCCTGTATAGGATAAGTGGTATAAAAGATGAATGAATATACACAAATTAAGGAGAAGTCGTGGCTCAAAAGGTTCAGGCTTTGGTTTGCTGATCAGAAGGTGGGGGGTCAAGCCCCATCACTGTTTTGCTCTTGGGCAAGGCCTCTATCCCTGCCTGCTCTAGGGGCGCTGTATCCTGGTTGACCCCAACTTTCTAACTGTGATATGTAAAGAAATAAAACAATAATAATTTCACTGTGCTGTAAGATACATGGGGGAAATCATTGACTATTAATCGTATAGACTTTTGGAAAAGAAGTTACCGTAGGTAGACAAGACACCATACTGTATATGGTAACTTCACTGACCTTGGTTTGCAACATGAAAATTATAACAATGACTCTTTTTGGTTAAATAATGACAAAAATTATATGAATTATATTGAAAATTTTATTTATTTTTATTTAGTAATTTTTTTTTAAGTATTAAACTTAAATTTGGCAAGAAACGATACAATCTTTCCTGGGGTTAATAAAAGAAAGAAAAATAACTGCATTTTCTATTTAT
>JAOVVA010000052.1:27427206-27438653 GCA_028565275.1 Leiocassis micropogon | reverse complement strand
AAGAGGATGCAGAGGATAGGGTTAGATGGAGGCAGATGATTCGCTGTGGCGACCCATGAAAGGGAACAGCCGAAAGACGAAGAAGAAGAATATTGTGGTGTACCTGTATTTCAAAGATTATGTATTTTGAAAGACTGTATGTTTCTAGCTTCAATGTTGCTATACATTTCTGCATCTTATTTTGAGTTTTCATTGATTTCTGTTAGTTAGTTTTGGTTAGTTCTATTTAGCATACTTTCTATTTCCATTTCTATTTAGTACATTATAATTTATCTTGTATCATTTTTATTGTGTTCATGAAAATCAATATCGGCTTACATTTGAATTGTGAAACAGTGAAATAGTGAAACAGTGAAAAAGTCTTAAGAACTGAATATTCAATACTATTTCTATTAAGTTCTTCGAAATTCCACATTCTACATGCATTTCTGTTTTCAAACGCATCATGGATGCTAATTATTCTTATGTATAAATTTGAATCAAATTTAAAGCATTTTATTTCCATATTAATATTGGTTATGATTTAAATGCAAACAATTCATAAGAAAGGTTTAAACACTGCATCAGTGAATGTAATTCATGAGTATACAGTATGCCCAGACAGTTCAAACCTGAATGTGTTCTGATTTTGCTTTGTTTACGAGGGATTTTAAACTGGTGCTGAGAGTTGAAATGCTGAGAGCATCATCCTCACTGCGATAAACTTTATCCTTCTTGCTGAAGTAAGCGTTTTCTGCACCGCCGTAGGTTTTGCTGTTGATATCATTTTGATCTACCTTTTATCAGTTTAATACTGTGCGAAGCAGAAATGCTGTTTGATGTGATGAAAGAAATAGAGAGAGGCAACAACATGCCTGGAGAAAGCGAAAAAGAAATTCATGGCGAGAACTTTGGCAGATGTACTTCTTTTGGTTCAGACGCTTCATAACCAGTGCACCGCTCACATTTCTAACTCCGATGGAGGGCCTTATTCAAACCGACTCAACTTTAGGTTTTTATGAGCACCGTTTTATCTTGTCGGATCATGCGTGCCCTGAGCAGAAAATTAATTTGTCACAGGAAAGTCTTTATTCTCCATGGCTGGATGGTCACAGGCTGGTTAAATAGGACCTGATTGCAGCTGCACTGTTCTGTAATGTACAGGGCTAAAATGGTAGTCACACCATGAAGGACACTAAGGTAAAAGAAAGAAACAGAGTGGAACATTTACATGGAGTCGTTTGGCAGAACCTCTAAGCCAACATGACTCACAGGTGTGAGGCAGAATGTAATCGAGGCACACAGATGTTAAGAGCTCAGAGTGGTGCAACAAATCCGTACAATAATAGCTAAAATCATAGTAGTTACTTATTTGCTCTATATTTATCTGACAGTTTCATTTAAAAGTATATACATACACCTATGAGCCATAACATTAACACATTAACAAAGGACTGAAGGCCACCCAATCTGGTCTAATCTAGGGCAAAAAAAGTAGCAGTAGTAGTAAAAAATTCTAGGATAATACTTGATTTTTCAAAACAATGCAGTAACACACGTCATTAGGTAATTATGTAACAACAACAAAAACAACAGTCAGTTAATATTTTAAGACATAACGGTCAGCTGTTCTGGAGCAGTTCTTCCAAGAACAGTATTGTGTCAAGTGCATTTGTAAAACCCATCAAGCTCCATGATGAAACAGTCTCTCACAAAGGCCTTCCCAGGAAAG
Source organism: Leiocassis micropogon (assembly GCA_028565275.1). Taxonomy (NCBI): domain Eukaryota; kingdom Metazoa; phylum Chordata; class Actinopteri; order Siluriformes; family Bagridae; genus Leiocassis; species Leiocassis micropogon. The sequence goes on along the minus strand of JAOVVA010000052.1, from coordinate 27,436,942 downwards.
CCGGACCAACACTTACCTCTGCTGCAGAGGAGAAGTTCATTTAGTGTTACCAGCCTCAGAAATCACCAATTAACCTCAAACAGCATCTCAGATTAGAGCCGTTATGAAGGATTTACAGAGCAGAAGTAGCAGATACATCTGAATATCAACTGTTCAAAGAAGATTATTGCATAATTTGGAGGGTTTCAGCATCATTTAAAAATGTAAAAGTAAATAAAAATCAGGAAATACCATGAAATCAAAAGGTGTGTCCAAAATTTTGAATGGTAGTATAGGTTGAAGTCATTAAAACTGATTTTTAGCCACTTTACAGATCATGTTAACAAACTACAGTTTTAGAAAGTCGGCTAGGATGTATTTCTTTATGCGTGAATCAAGTAATTTATTTTCTAAAAGATTATTTCACTTAATTAACTCTCTCACAATTCCAGTTGTGGTTCTGATCATTTGAGAACCTCATTTCCCCTCTCGTCTGTTCCAACCACTCAGCATTCAGCATCACCAGTACACTAATCACTGGCCTGATCATCTGTCATCATCTGCACCTGTTTCTCACTTGTTCATGCCTTAAGTTAGATATCTTTTTTATGCGTGAATGATTCATAGGTCACTGTGTAGCTTAACAACCAAAGAGAATAAAAGAGAAAAAAACATTCCTCTGAAACTGGTCAGGTACAGGGACTGGACTGAAAATAAGAGCCAAAATCTTGCTAAAAATAATAAAAAGTCATTCAGAAAGCCTGAAGAACTATTTTTCAAGACCACATTAAAAAAAAATCTAAAGTATGTCTGGCTATTTAAAAGGAAAATATGAGTGGCTCAAGACTTTTGCACAGTACCACATATCTGAATGATACTGTAGGGGCGAACACACTCTCTTGTGCCACTTGGGAGCATCTGCGTGATTGTTGCAGAATCTGAAATATCTAAGGTTGATCGATTGGTCTGTCCTTAGCAGTTATATAAATAATAGTTAAAAGCATTGTGTGTATTGCATAAAGTGTTTACTATTCTGGTTCACTAGTCTAAATCTCCATAGCACATCACATTGCTGCAGTTTTAGAACTTTTCAAACCTCTCATTTATTCAATTTAATAATTTTATTTGCATAGTGCATTTTTTTTCCCCCACAGTTTTCTCCCTAATTTAGTTGTATCCAATTCCTCCCAGTCACTAGAGCGCTACCACATTAAGCTATTATTGTCATTCAGTCGGGAGGGCCAAAGACAATCACGTGTTTTCTCCGAACTACAGTACGTGAAAAAGATGCAGTCGGCTGGCGTCAAACTGCTCGATCACGCACCGTTGGGGCGGCGTAACACACTCAGAGGACAGCGCTACCCTGCTCCTTCCGCTTGCGTGAGCTCAGGGACGCCCTGTGCTCTAAGTACCTTTCATCCCTCTCCTCTGAGAGCACTCAGCCAATCAGCTCTCTCTAGACCTTCGGCTGCAAGAGGTTACAGCATCACCCGGGAATCAAACCCGTTGCATAGTGCTTTTAACATTGGTCATTGTTGTAAAGAAGCTTGACAAAATCCAAAGAAAATCATGGAAATGTGTATGAAATCTGAAAAAATGTGTATGAATCATAATGCTCAGAAAGCCCCTGATGAGCAAGCCGAGGGCGATTGCGACAAGGAAAAATTCCCTGAAATGGCAGTAGGAAGAAACCTTGAGAGGAAACTCACTCACCAGGGAACCAATCCTCATTTGGGTGAAAACAGATAGCAGGAATTGTTTTTGCAGTCATATTGTGTGTAAAGCAGCTGGAAGTTCAATATAACAGAAGTTGTCTTTATAGTTAATATGAATTGTTATTTGAGGCTCAGGTAGACTGTAGGAAACTCCAAAGTGGAACTGTCCCCAGTCACCACACGCAACCCAAACAGACCACACAGGCCTCCATGTAACGAGATCGCCAACCAGAAGTGGGGCACCAGGATGAGTCAGACAGGTCCAGAGGGCAGAAAGTGTCTGGATCACTGGTAGCTACGGAGCAGCATGTGTAGCTCCAAATCATCATGAAGCAGAATCCAGCTGGTGCTGGTGCTTCTCTGGATGCCTCAGGATCCTCGCAGAGTTGGCCTTTGTCTACTGGAGCTGGAACAATCTCCAGATGCCTCGGGATGGGTAGAAAAAGAACATGTGGGAAGAAATTAACGTAGCTGCCGTTCATGATAGCAGCAGCACTAGATGATAAGGTGCATTTATCATCTCACATCTCCAAAAAAAAACTGCTGCATGCCAAAATTTACACCATGGTTGGTTTACCTCTCGTAGACCATTTGATTCAGATTTAAACACTGCGGGAGTTCAGCACACTTGCTTTGACCTGCATTTGAATATGATGACCTGCCTGTGATCCGCACATGATTATTATTTTTTTAATAACCTTTTATTGTCGGGAGCTAACGCATGCACAAGTACTAGTGATTAAGAAGGCATGACTGCAAAGCTGTCAGTAAATAACTACATATATTGAAGATGGCTGCCCTACCTTCAGACTACCAACTAGTGTGCATTATGCAAGGGAATAGTAATGCTTCAGATAGTAAGAGCTTCAAATTGAATGTAAGTAGAGAGTGGTGTGAGATTGAAATGGGTAGATGTGTTCACCTTTTTTTTTTTTTTTTTTTTTTTCTTTGTATTTAAAATGACAGAGAGCTCACACCCTTCCCCGGGCATGTCAAGCTACACATCAGGGTAGAGGAGATGTGAAGACACAATGCTGTTAAATCGATACACTTCAGACACACTCTTGTCTGATTTCATGCAGGTCAGGTGGGGTGACGTGGTGCTTGGGAATGGCATCACCGTTCATCGTAATCAAGGAGCCAATTAAGCTGTGCAACGTCTCCCAGGAAAAGTTTTTCTTCCCTGTCTCATGTTGATGTTTAAAGGACTTCTCACTTTAAAACTGCTTAGAGAGACTGTTTACTACAATGTTGATCTTAAATCATTTGTTAATGTCCATCGACTGAGGGATGTCGAGGCAAATCGAAAAAAAGAGTAGAATCACTTTAAGGGAAAGCAGCAGCCTTTTTTTTTTTTTTTAAACTGCAATGAGTTTTGCTTTGTAGTTTGGATCTGTTATTACAGAATATTACATGCACAGGGAGGAATCTTCAGGTTCAAAGTAATTCCCCCCCCCCCCCCCCATTCCTGTTAAATCCCGTTTTTGATTCCGTAGGGCTGAAATAATTTACCACGCATAACAGTCTGGCACAGTAAAGTAGCACATCCTCATACAAAGGTCATTTATTAAAGCTTATTAATAACTCGTCACTGTTAATCGACCGTGATAAAATATACACATATGCCTGGTGATGATAATTACAGTGCTTTCTTGAAGAGAAGCCCCCAGAAGAAAAAAAGGAACTTTAAAAGAACACTGTTTATTTTGTCGAAGCATGTTTTTCTCACGAGCACAAATTTCCCTTTTTTTTTTAATGCTGGGTCAAAAATAATTAACATACAATTGATGATATCCCAGTTTAAACGAAGCTTTTGCTATGACCCATGTCATCGTTCGCCTTCAGCTCTGTGCCTCAAATTTACACAGGAAATAAATGATTGCTGCCACTTTGTTGCTTGTTAGTGTGACTGCAAGTACGTGATAGATCGGAAAAAAAAAATAGAGCATTTTATCATCAAGAAGTATAACATTTGGATTGCTTTATTAGCCTCCGTCGTGGTGTAATAAATGTTATAAATTCTTCTGCGGTTCAGACATGTGCATTTTTTTCCCCCCGTTCCAAACATAATGAATGACAGGATTCTTCTGGTTAGAGACTGAGCTTTTGAGTATCATAAAATATGGTGGATTAAAGATTTACAATAGGGCAGAAGGCCAATTTTCAAAAGTGTTCCACTTTAGTTGAATTTGCCCTCGCTCCTCAACACCCACATCATGAATGATATACTACAGCACATATTTCATCTGCAGCTTTTCAATCTTGCATGACCTCTGCTGCCAGTCCTCCTCTCAATAACTCACCGCATTGGCACCACAGCGTGTGGGCAGCCCGGAAAAAACCCAGAATATTTCCTGAAATGGCTCCAGGAAGCAAGATCTAACACGACTCGACGGGTCAGTGAAGCGCCAGCGCTGTAGGTGTAACAGGATCTTTTCACATGAGATGCAATGAAATGCAGTGACTAGAATGACCTTGGCGCGCATCAAGAAATCTGGGAATCTAAAGCGCACAAGTTGAAAAAAAAAAATAGCATATGATTGAATTGGGAGAGGAATAGGGTGCACGCGTCGATTAAACCCTGTTTTGAGATTCTCATCAGCTTTTTTGAATCCTCATTTTCACTTCAAAAGCTTTCAAACAGGGTGTCTTATGGCACGTCAGCAGCTTTGCTGAAGGGTAATGCAAGGAAACTAGCAAAATGTCACCCGCTATTGCCTGGAAATGTCTCTTTGTGTTTGATCAGCGGAAAAAAACACAACTCTCTGAATGTACTAAGCACCTTAAGACTGGAGTATTTCAAAGAAAATCGGTGGAACTTGTGTTCAGTGGCTGTGGGGAAATGAAAATCCAGGATAGAGGGTTGTGCCTTGGAAGTAATGAGCACAATTGTCCATTTCTCAGTTCCTTATTGTTTTAGGATGGTAAAGTGATGCTAAGGCAATACACAGGAAGATTGAAATGATGGAAATAAGTGTAGACAAGATGCAGTAATGAGAAAAGAACCATTTTTCAAACTAATGGTTGAATATCGGGAGGGACAAGATGTCAGCGCACCCTGTCCTGTTGTCCAGTGAATAATTTACAGGCAGCTGAATTGCCAGTTATACCTGTAGACATTTGTATTAAGAAGAAAATGACCTCGGTTGCTGGTGATGGCTCGAAAATGCGACAAAGCTGTCCTTAAGACTATATCAGCTTTTTTTTCCCCCAATTAGTGTAAATGTACCATAAGGACACGTTACACCTTCTTGATTTCTTATGATATGATTACACCAGCAATGCCTGCCCAGAGTCAGTGCAGCTGACCAGAAAGTTGTCATTTATTTCCAGGATTGTCAGAAAGCTAAAGCTGGAATCATTAGTAATGCCCTTAACTGGAACAGTACATACTTAGACTGGGCTCTGCCTTACCCCCATTCTACCCAGAGGTGCAACCGAGTCGAGAGTCGATTGCTCCAGTGCCCGTGTCTCCCTGCAGCTTACTAGATATGTGACAGGTAATGCTATTTTTAAGATTTTTATTTTATTTTACACAACCTTACAAATAAGAGCACCTACTTTGGATCAAAAGATACAAAGTAATTATGAGAAATAAAAAAAAATGAATTAATAGGAAAATCTGTAAAATGTCAAATTTGTTTTGTAAAGGCAACATCAGATCTGATTCTGGTGGAAATCTCATCAGTCACCTTGGATAAAACCATCCGACAAATTAATTAAATGAAGATCATACCTATTCACTGAAATTGACTTTTTTTGACTCGGGCATTTCGATTTTGCATGCATGCTTCTGAGAAAGTCTTTAGGGCTGGTTAGTTTTGGCATTTATCTAGGGTAGTGATTCTCAACCCTGGTCCTGGAGGACCACTGTCCTTGCCAGCTCCCAGTACATCTAATGAGCTTATTTAACAGCCTTTTTTTGAATCAATGTGAATGACAACTTCAGCAAAGTCTACTGAAAATAAACAAAATCGAGAACAAAATAACAAATCAGAAAACACAACGTCAAACCGGAAAACGTTTAGTTATACGGTTTAGTTAAACGGTATAGTTTGTAAATGAGAGATACTGTATAGCATTTAAATGTCAGTGAGGTTGCAGTTTTTCCTGTATATTTTGTCTGTATATTTTAAAAAAATTAATGGGATTTATATTTATAGTACCTAGGTGATCATGTTCACCAAATTCAAATTTATTTGTCACATACACAGCCTTATACTTAAGATATGCAGTGAAGTGTTTATTATCAAATGATTTATCATCACCAGGCACATCACAAAGAAAAGCTCCTTTTTATGTATTTATATGTATTGCCAGTGATAAATCCCTTGCACAGTAATATTCCGGAGCCTATGCTGGAGAGGCAGGAGGCCATAAGAAGTCATGCAGCACACCAGGGAGAAAAGAACGCGTTGCAGATTGAGATCGGTCACTAAGTGCTGTCTCTAATAAAGAGTTGGGCAGCATTTAAAGAAGATGCAAAGGCAAACTAAGCTGACTTTTACTCTGAGTCATTATAGTGTGTCCTCCTTTTACAAAGAGACATTTCTTTTTAGTCTAAGGACTAGCCTTATTTATCTTAACTTGTGAATTTATGTTGGCATGTGTATCATTTTTATATTTAATATTACTTTAAAATGATTGAGTTGGTAATTGAAATAAATAAGCTATTACACTTGACAGGATAAAATATGTAAATATATATTGCATAAAAATGTGTAGTAATTCATGCAGTTTTAATATCCACATGTCTTTATGAATTATTTTATTAACAGCTGTGTCAATCTTTTAGTGACTGGATTTGGCTGGATTAAAAAAAACATTATAATAATTCAGAAATCTTTTTTTTTTTCACCCTGGATGGGAAATTGAACACTCGCCTCTGGAGGTGTGAGGCCACAGTGCCACCGCCTTGACCCAGTTATAATGCAGCTAATAATAAATGTCAGTTAAAATCTTTGCTGGCTAAAGCATTTGTTTATACAGCACCATGCCTTTTTTTCATAATTAAATTATGCTTGTATTTGGCTTTGTTTTAGCTTATCTATCTTTTTTTTTATTTATATTATTTAATTAATGCAAGTAATGTGAAAAATGGATAAGGGTGTTTACTAATTGCTGTAAACATAATGAAAAATAAGTATAATAAATAATAAAAGTCAACAGTATATTTTCATGTATAAAAGTTCGATAATCCATACAATTTATACGAGTTGAAGATCATTATCAAGTCATTATTTATATTACTTAGTCTTATTTTTAATATTATTATTATTATTATTATTATTATTGTTTGATGTTTAATAGTGAAAGTAAGAGTATTTCCACACACACACAATGTGATGAGATCTCACATGATTGAGACTAAACATTAGTCTGTCATCTGTCACAAGAAGAAAATCACTTGTTAGTGAGGCTAATCAGGAAAAAAAGGCATCAATTTGTTAGGATTTTGTTAACATTGAACTTTGGAGCCATGGGGAAAAAGGAATAAAGTGATGAACCCATCATCCATACTGGCCACTGTACAAGCCTCTGGAGGCAGTGTTATGATCTGGGGTTGCTTCAGTTGGACGGGTCTAGACTCAGCACTGTTACTGTATGTGCCAATAAAATGAAGTCAGCTGACGACCTGAACGTACTGAATGACCAGGGTATCCCGTCTCAAATTGTAGAAGAGTAGCTCTGGGAGCATGAGGAGTCTTTCTCACACATGACCTGGCCATTACATTGCATCATGTAAACAAAACTGAAGGTAATTGAATGAAATCTTACAGTGTGCAACTTTTGTGGCCAGGTGGTGTATATTCATATACTAAAGTTCTTGTTTAAACACTTTAACAAAGCATTTATGCGCAATCATGTTTTTATTCATCTCAGTAAATATACATGGTGTCCTCTGATAGATTTGGTATCCTATCCAGGGTGTACAGTATCCCCATCTTGTGTCCACTGTTCCAGGATTGGCTCTGGATTCACTATGACTCTTTAGGTTTTTGAAGTAGAATGAATAAATCATTCTTGTTTTAGATCCACTGAATGTAAATATATATATTTTTTCAGTATATTACAGATAGACTGAAGTCTATAACTTTTTAATGAATTTAATTTGTTTGGCTTTATTGTCAAAAGCAAAGCTGTTTAATTTATACTTAATTAGCAGTCCTGTGATGGGCTGACATCCTATTCAAAGTCTATTCCTGACTTAAGCCCAGTGTTCTGGGAATAGGCTCTGGATCCAGTGCATCCCTAACCAAGAAAAAAAAGCGTTTACTTAAGATGATGAATAAATGTAATTAGCATTGTCAAAAAGTGCATTTCTCTTTGATCAGCAGTATTCATATTTCTACTTAGAATTAAATACAACAGACAGACTAAACAATGGGATCAAGTAATGAAACCTTTGCCTTTTTAGATGTAATTATTAAATTACCTCTAATGTAATACAAGAGCAACAATGATGCCGCTGTACATCATCTTTCTGGTATCAGATATTCTGTGTTGCCGCTAACTACTGTATGGAAACCACTCAAGCCACTCACTGGCTCTTTTTTTTTTTTTTTTCTTTCTTTTTTTTTAATACACTTGCAGCCCTGTGGCCTTGCAGACATGACGTGATTATGTTGCACATTTCAGTCAAAATCAGAGAACCGAGTCTGAAGTCTGAGAGACTGGAGGCCACAGGCCTAGAGTCCAGAGATTTAGATTGCGCAACAGTTGTGTGATGTTATTACTATTGATCTAGGCTTCCCGAAAGCACTCAAAACAAGAAGGAAAATGCAGCCCTATTTTCACTTATTCATTTATCTTCAGTGACTGCTTTATCCAGATCTTAACAGAGAAACACTGGGCACAATGTGGGAATTTACCATGGATAGGATGTGACCACATCAAAAATCTGATAAAAAAAATAAAGTAAAAGAATTGACAAGGGGACTTCTCTTCTCTGAGATCTTTCTATTTGCCCATTATAAAGACCTCCCAAAAGGACTGGGATTGAAATTGTACCTGCTTTTAAAATCCTTTGCTTCTTACCTGCTAGCTATTTAACTTTTATAACATTATCCATATTAATTACTAATGTGTTAACTAAGAACTTCAAACTAAGACTGAGACACTGACTGAAAATAGAGTCTCTTAGACTTTTGGGCGCTTTAAATATTTTAAGACAGAAATTTATAACTTTATGTAACTTTTGCATATCTGATGTACAATATGTTGTGCTCATCATGTTCTCTGAATCTTTCCAATGTGCATATTTTATTGTGTATGTTTTGGCGTATGTGGAATGGGGCCATTTTTGCAAATTAGATATTGCTAATCTCAAGAGACATCACAGTGAAATAATGGTTAAATAGAATAGTAGCGATTAACAAAAAAAAATGTCTGAACTGCAAGTGTATTCTCTTGTGGTGTAATAGTTTCTGGATGTCTGATGTGTGGAGAAATATTATGCAAAACAAACATTGCTTGATGCATCTACGTTTTTACCTCCCAGTTACGTCCGCAAAAAAAATTGGATGCAGTAAGAGCTTGTACACCTTTGATGAATGCAGTAGAAACTAGTAAGGACATAGTATTGTCCCCCTTGATGTGGAGCTGCCATGCTTTTTCTTGGACATATTAAAATAATAATAATAATAATAATAATAATGAAAATCCTGATGAGCCTGCGGTCGCAAAAAGATGCAAGAAGAACTTAATAAGGATGTCAAGTAACAAAGGCTTTGAACGGCTTTGAAGACTCATGGCTGTATTAGATCAAAAGGGTGCTTCTACTAAATACTGAGCAAAGGGTCTAAATACTTTGGACCATGTGATATTTGCGTTTTTCTTTTTTAATAAATCTGAAAAAATGTCAACAATTCTGTGTTTTTCTGTCAATATGGGGTGCTGGGTGTATATTAATGAGGGAAAAAAATGAACTTGAAAATGATTTTAGCTTTTTAAAAAAATGGCTGCAAAGAGTGAAAAATTTAAGGGGGTCTGAATACTTTCCGTACCCACTATGTGTGTGCGTGTGTGTGTATGTATATATA
>JAOVVA010000052.1:27414400-27427106 GCA_028565275.1 Leiocassis micropogon | reverse complement strand
GTCCTTATATGAGGACATTCAGGTCTCAAGAAGTTATGGCTCTTGTGCAGCAGTTTATAAGTATGTCTCACATCATCACATAGACACACTGGACGCAATGACAACGTAGTAAGTGTGTGATAAGAGTGTGATGCAATCTGATTGGATAAAGTAATAACTTTCTCATTGGATCTGTTGAGCACACGATCACGACAACATGATGGACGCATTGAGAGCCTGACAGGGACATGACTAGGAAGTAGTATGAACTTGATAAATGCACATTTTTCAATTTTGCCCCATTCCTGCTGTGCTCTTCAGTATTTAAAAGATCAGTGAAAACTTCATAGTCTTCATCGCTGTGTGACGGGACCCTTACTGACAGTTACTCGACTAATGATTAATCGCTAAACTTCCCTAGTAGAAATTTGAGGAAATGCAAATGCACACTGGGGAAAACATGCACAGACAGTAACTGCAGTTTGATCTGACAGCCCTCGAGCTGTGTGGCTACCCACTGTGCTCTTTGTCAAATACCATTACTGGCTAATAAAGTACCCCCTCCCCATTCTTTAATCTGTTCGACCGGTCTCCATTTTGCTCCAATTTGGCAGTTTTCTGTTTAAACCTTGTATTACTTTGTATGTTCCTCTTGTACCAGATTTTGCTCACTGTTCTCGTCAGTGCTTTTAGATAGCATAGGATTGACATTTAGTGAGGCTGATCGACAATGAATTGCCTCCATAAGTCCATCAAAGTACATTGATTCTCCAAGCCAAAATGCCTTTTGAGGATGAGCTAGTGGAATGTACATCTTTCTCTGCTGGTCGATCAACCTATATCCCCAGCATTACAAAAATCAATCTTTTTTTCTCCTTTATTAAAAGAGGACTATCTCAGAAGATTGTCTTCACTGCCTGGTAATGCTTCAAATGTTTTAAGAGTGTGTTCTACAAGCCACCTATTGTTTCTGATCATGCTTCAGATCAAGCTTAAACTTAATAAGGAACAAATCAATTTAATTATGAGCATCTTGATCAAAAACCTGATCCCCAGCAGTTTCAAAGTGATTGAATTCAACAGTGTCGTTTTTCATCATCTGGTGATTGTGGTGCAGAGATTTTTTTTTTTATTGCTTTAAATTGCCATCCAGCATTCCCCAATCTCATAATACTAATTGCTTTTCTATTTGATTGAGTCACCGTGCATCTGCACCCGTTCATTTGGCCGTTTGGTCTCCCGGTTGATAACGTGTCTGTACAGAATGTTGGTATGAAATCTGATTTCAGTGAATTCTTGTCCACCCTGTTGGAGCAGGGCAATCAACTCAATCTAATCACATACTGTATGTATGGCAACACTTTCTTACCAGTTACCAGATCAGCATTATGAACTTGTCCAAGGCAATCATGTCACCTCATCATCATGAGCATACAGATTGGATTTAAGAGGTTGAAGAATGATGATGGTGATTATGAGTATGTAAAAACTAGGTGAAGAATAGTGTGGGTTTGTTTAATTAATTTCCAGAAGGTTAATCAAAAAATAATTTTACCTGCTTTCTTCCACAAACTAAGTTTAGGACATGTTAGGATTATATATTATTAAATTTTAATCAACACCATGTCATATAATACATGTATAAGTGTAACAACGAGGGGCGTTCAAGTCAAACCAGGACCTGTGATGAAATTTCTTATGAATAAAGTATAACATAAAACTGATTGACATTTACAGAAGACTTCAAAGTGCAGTGATAAGACTCTTAGCCGCAGTTAATCATTTTAAAGTACGCTGTACGTCCATGAATGACAATCCCACTGCAGTCGTTCCTCTGAACATGCAGGAACTGGAACACCTGATCCTTGAAAATAGATGGATAGCTTGTCACCAACTTCTGGAAGAGCAGCATCTGTCTCTGGAAACAATCATTCACCAACAATAATGTGTGTTGCACATTACAAGAAACCGTTTCCGAGCCATGTTGACATGTTTGGGACATTAAAGGAGTTCCTGGGAGGCCAGCGTTTCAAGTCTGATCAAGGCTCTGGCGTACTGAGAAAACTTTCTACCATGATGGTATCCAAACTCTAGTGAAACGCTGGGATAGTGCAATTCAATTCAATTCAATTTTATTTGTAAAGCGCTTTTAACAATTGTCATTGTCGCAAAGCAGCTTTACACAATCAAAAGAATTATTTAAGTTTGTATGGAATGTGTAGGAATCCAAATGGTCTATCTGACCATTTTCGGCTCGGCTTGCTCATCAGGGACTATCTGTCCCTGATGAGCAAGCCGAGGGCGACAGTGGCAAGGAAAACTCCCTGAGATGGCAATAGGAAAAAACCTTGAGCGGAACCGGACTCAACAGGGAACCCATCATCATTTGGGTGAAACAGAAAGCAGGAATTGATCTCCATTCATACTGTGTGTTAGGTGTCAGGCAGTTCAGCTATAACAGTGCAGCAGGGGATTATATAGACATATAAAGTAAAATGGATAATGAATAACTTTTTGTACCAGATCTGATCAAGCCGAGTGTTATTTTTGTTTGTTTGTTTGTTTGTTTGTTTGTTTGTTTGTTTGTTTGTTTGTTTTTAAATAATGGAACACTGACCAGGATCAGTTTTATAGACCCACTAAACAAAGTGCAAAGACAAGTACAGGACAATAAATCAACAGAATGTTTTATCGAAGATTATATAATTAAGTAAAATCAATATAAACTGTATTTTTATATAACATATAAAACTTGTTTATGCTCAGGTGAAATGGCAGAGAGAGAATAGCTGATTTTTCTTACACTGTCTTATTCCTTGACATAAGGACATGAGGTCTCTCGACTGTACTGTATCCTTATGACATGACATTTTCTGATTCATGCTGTTTTTTCTCTGCTCCGCTGGCAGAGTGAGGGAGGGCGGAAAGCAGAAAGAGAGAGAAAAAGAGAATCATTGCTGTATTTCTTTGGCTGTGGTTATAGATCATCTCAGTACATCCTGGCACTTTCTAAGATGTCACATTCTCGTCTCATCATTCTATTTTTAACCAGATAGCCAAAAAGCCATTAATAATGTCTAAAAAGTGATTATACAATCCAATGTCAATTCTGACAACTTTCTCTATTCCTTTTCTTGCAAGCGTCAGCCCTGATTTGTTCAGTATGGATCTAAACCTATGTCTAGATACCGCAGTGTGACAGTGTCTGTTGTTGAATGTGCTACACAATTTTTATTATTTTTTCACATGCTGGTGTTGCCTCGTGTGTGGGTGAAGGTGAGGGAAGGAAACCCATGAGCTTCTTTTATGCTCCTGAGTCTAATTAAGTCAATGTTTGACGCTCACCTCTGGCAATGAATCAAATTAGCGATGATGTGGTCTCCTCTGGCCCTGAATAAATCCGCCTCTTATTTCGGTAGATCACAAATATGACACTGTTAAAGGGATACTATTCGTGACTACAGAAGATGAGTCAAGGCCACCGCCTTTGGTCGTAATCTTTCGCCTGTTAGACACATTCACTACCGTTTCCTCTCTTAATGATGGCATGAAAAAGGAAACGGTGTTGATAGGGGCTGCTGGTGAGGTCATTTTGTTTCCATGGCAACTGAACCGCTTCGACTTGTTTGCAAGATTAATAGTAAAATGTATTATTTAATTTCAACTTTTAAGATGTATTTAAAATGTTATACTTGTATAAATAAATAAATATCTATATGCATATGGTCCATATCATAATTGCATTTCTGATAGTTGCAATAATTGGAATGTATAATACACTCATCATTACGTTTCAATTCAGTTTTATTTGTGTAGCACTTTTAACAAGATTTACATCTTGTTCAATGCAACGATCAGCCACAACATTATGACCACTAAGAGGTGAACTGAATAACATTAACTTGTTACTGTTAAGACGTGAGTGGAATACATCAGGCAGCAAGTGAGCATTTTGTGCCTGAAGTTGATATGTTGGAAACAGAAGAAAATGCGTAACTGTAAGGATTTGACTGACATTGATAAAGGCCAGAGAACTCCAAACCTCCAGACCATCGGTCTTGTTGGATATTCCCATCCTGCAGTGGTCAGGACCTACTAAAAGTGGCCCAAGAAAGAAAAACTGGTGAAGCGGTGACAGGGTTTTGGGAAACCAAGGCTCATTGATGCACGTGCGGAGCCTGTGGCCTGTGTAGTTTGATCCAATAGAAGAGCTACTGTAGCTTAAATTGGTGAAAAAGTTAACCTTGGTTCCGAAAGAAAGGTGTCAGTGCATCACAGTTGTGCATGGGGCAGAGTAGCTACTGACCGGTCAGAGTTTCAATGCTTATCTGTGCCTGATGGAGGCAGTGTGGTGCTCTGCGCAGTGTTCCGCCGGAAAATCTTGGGTCCTGCAATTCAAATGGATGTTAAACCTTATTGTTGACCACAAACCCCCCTTCTTGTCAACAGCATTCCATTTACACTTAGGCATTTGGCAGACGCTCTTATCCAGAGCGACTTACATTTTTTATCTCATTATACATCTAAGCAGTTGAGGGTTAAGGGCCTTGCTCAAGGGCCCAACAGTGGCAACTTGGTGGTTGTGGGGTTTGAACCTGGGATCTTCCGAACCGTAGTCCAATGCCTTAACCACTGAGCTACCCCTGGCCCACTGGCCAATTCCCTGATGGTTGTAGCCACTTTGAGCAGAATGACTTGTTCGAGAATGGTTTGAGGAACACAGTGACGAGATTGAGGTGTTGACTCGGCCTCCAAATTCTCCAGACCTCAATCCAATCAGGCATCTGTGAGATGTCCTGAAAAAACAAATCTGAGCCACCGAGGCCCCATCCTGCATTTTACAGTACCAACGGCTTGCCAGGGCATACATTCAGAGGTCTAATGGAGGTCATGTCTCAATGGGTCAGGGCTGTTTTGGCAGACATATTCAATATTAAACATGTGGTCATAATGTTATGGCTGGTCTTGCAATAACTAAAAACGTATCTGTTATGGTTATGCTTTGATTACACATTTATTCAACTCTCAAACTTTGGAAAAGTAGAGCACCGATGTAAAATAAATGAATAAATGAATAAAATTAAAAAGGTCATTTTTCAGAGCACAAGTGCTGAAAAGGCATGAGTGAATACCTATCGCTTTTATCTCAAGGTCGTGACCATGTTTTGCATTTTAACAGCTCTGATTCATGACCACACTAGGATAATTCAGCAATATATATATATATATATATATATTTTTTTTTTTTTACTTTAGAGCTGTAATAATAATACTCCGGGACCAGCCCTGCATGTGGATAAATGACTTGTTGTAACTGTGCTCAGAGTTCAGAAATTGTTAGCAGAGCGGTAGTCATAAATCACAAGCTCCCTTGTGGGCGTTTCTCATTAACTACTAAAAGAGTAAAATGGAAGAACGGAGAGTGCCGAACACCTCCGGGAGTCTCTCAGATCTCTACTCTTTGCCTGACATGTCAGAGTTCAGTCGCTCTGGAAGGCAAGGAACCTTGTGAGTCTCTGACACAAACAGAAGTGCGACTTCAGTGCAAATTTTGCAGCAGAATAAAGGGCTTAATGCCTAAATGAGGCAAGCAATCGACTATGGCAACCCCTGCCCCAGCCCATAAAACCACACAATTAGAAGCGCTAATGACAGAGTGACTCACAGCTTATTAACCCAAACAAGTTTAATCCACTCTGCTTTCATTGCTCTTTAAGAAATGTAATTGAATTACAAAACATACGCACAGAGACAAAGCTTTCGTATCTGAGATCCTTAATTAGTTCTGAACATTGCCACGGAGTAACAATATGCTCATGTGTTTTTATTCTTATCATCTTTCTCCCACTAGCTTTTTTAGATTTTTTTTTTCACCATGGTGTTCGGCAGCATTTAATCACTGTTTCTTAAATGTCTGGGATTTGTTTCTCCAAAGGAATGATGTGCAATGCCGCTCTAATTAGAATGTATTGTTTACTTTCTGCCCTTTTTTTTTTTTGTACAATAATGCTTCATGTGCTTTTCCCTGCGTTTTGTTCCTTAGGTCCAAGAGATTGACGGGCTTCTCCATGAGAGTCAACTCAGTGAGTATTAGGAGTTTGTGGATTTTTGCATCATTTAAATGAGGTTAAACACCTTTCTGGGTTAATGTAGTATGTGGTATATTAATAGAGTTTTAATAATAGAGCCAATTAAAATTCACTGTTTCAGAAGAGCCTGCACGAAGCCAAGAAAAAACTAAGGAGATTTGAAATGACTGGAATTGGGTTAAGAGGTGTCTAATGCATTATTAAAGCCTGGAAAGTTAGTGCTGTACCATCAACTTCCACATGCACAATATGATGAGAAGGATTGGGTCTAAACAGCTGTGTGGCCTAAAGAAAACCACTTGTAAGCAGGGGCGGCCGGTCAATAAGGGGTGCTGGGGCGCCACCTCCTTAAAGTTAGAGAGAGAAGAATGCTACTTTAACATGTAATTATTTAACATAATAATTATTTATTTTAATAATGAAATAAAGTCATTTAGTCACAATATCCTGCTGTATTTCTTAATATAATATATATATTTTTTTTAAATCTAAACTGTATTACATTCATTTGTGTTCGTGTACGCGGGGCACCAGACAAACGAGTGTCGACGAGTATGTAGGCACGTAGATTTTTGAAAAGCATGTGACTTAAGGCTGTGCGCTCCAAACCCTCCCACTTCTGTTCTTAGGGAATGAATATTGTTTTTAAATATTTGGGCTCATGTGATTGGACAATTCTCAATAAGTCAGCAGATTGTTAGTTAATGTATTGAATAGTGATTGACGTGGAAGCCAGCTAAGTATGAGAGAATATTCTGTAACTTCTTTGCTAAAATACCCCTTCTCAAGGCGATCGGACAAAGAAAGAAAAAAAGTTAAAGAGCTTGGACCAGATCGACCTGATCTTCTCCTCTGGAGGCAGCATAATAACCTAGCGCTGCTTCAGTTGGTCAGGTCTAGGCTTAGCAACGTTATATGGCAATAAAATTAAGTCAGCCGACTACCTGCATGTACTGAATGACCAGGTTAACACATATATGGAGTTTTTCTTCCCTGATAACACGGCCATATTCCAGAACTCAAAATGTGAAAGAGTGGTTCTAATAGCATGAGGAATTATTTTCACACATTGTTTTGGCCAGGAACAATATAAGAATATTCATACTCTTTGAATAAATATAAATATGCACATATCTGGAACATCTAAAAACATTTGGAATTCGGAGAAAGAAAAAAAAAATCTGATAATTTTATAAAAATAAAATTCGGAACATTTGGATAAAGGCACTAAAATAACCCAACTTTTGAATATGTCTGGGTATTATTTTGAAAATAATAACAATTTAGACCAAAGGGCAACCTCCAGTTTTAAAGACTAGAGCCAACAAGGATGATCCAGTGTTCTTAATCAGGGGCGTGTTCAATTTAAGTGACAACTGCAATGCATGTATCAATGCGGTAGCTGTCTGCTATGCCTCACTTTAACTAACCAGCTAGCTGGAATTGTTAGCTGGATGACGTGTAGGGTATGGCCATGGATTTCAATCAGATTTAAAGTAACGTTAGCATATAAATTAACATTAGCCATATGATCATTTTAGCCTATGTAAAGCTAAGCCAGCTAACCAGTGGTAGCTGGGATAAGTAACAATTTTCCAACCAACAGCCAGGCTCTTTTCGCTCTGCCCATTTATGGATTAACCAGGGTTTATGTGGAGGCAGCTCCTCCCAAGACGGGGACGGCCAGAGCTCCCACAGTTGAGGTTCAAAACCGCTTTTTAGAAAACCTATGGGTGACGTTACAGTGTTTATCCAGTCCTTTTCTGCAGTTTCAGCCTTAGACGCTCCATTATTTCCTAAAACGTGTCCCTTTTTCAAATTATATTTTATGTTTTCTCTTTTAGTGATATTTAATGGCAGAAAAGACTTACACATAAAACATTTTTGAAAAGCCATTTTCACGAGGACAGGACCATAAATCTGTCTGCTCCATGAAGTTGAATGCATAAACTGTGGTAATAATAATAAAAAGAAGTCCTGCTCTTTTTATAAAGCACACAGAATTCATCAGAAAGCAGAAAGCACACAACCACACAAGATTTTCATGTTGCCATTCATTCTTTACATAGATGTATGTAACAGCAATAAATCTTTACTGATATTCTATTCCTTCTCAGCATTGCATATCTATAAGTAGATAATGATGGCGCAGGTTTTGGGCGCTCGAGCATTATAATTTCTTCTTTTCCTGTTTTATTGTTCCGGGATAAATGAGGCTAGCACGATGTCTGAGTGGAGAAAGCATCTTCACTTTTTGCCTTTTATATTTCCCAGAAGCTCGTTCATGCAGGACAGTGTGATTAGGAACGGAAAGAAAGAGTAGGTAGAAAGGCTCAGGAAGAGGGAAATGAGAGAGATGAGACAAGATAAACTGTTTGCCATACCGTCAGTGGTGTTTTTAATTATGCATGGATATGAAATTGAATTTTGTAAATGAGGAGAGCGTGTTCGTCTCATTTCTCCTCTGCTTGATTAAAAGTGATGGCTGAGCTTTAAAACATTTCACACGGAGGAAGTGATCAAGGAGAGGAAGCCATCTTCATCATTAGGCAGATACCGTGTCAAGAAGTGTAATGAGTTTCATTTGTGAAACGTGCCAAGATGGTTCTGGCCGCAGTTATTCAGAGTGTAGAGTGTTCCAGCTGGAAAGATAAAAATGTTCTATACAAATGTTGAATGCTTCCCATTTCTGTGCAATTAGTCATGGGTTCATGGTTATTATGGTTGTATCATATATATATATAGCCAGGAAAAAGATGATGAAATGTTGACATTTTTTGCTATATATAGTTTTGAAAGCTGCAGGTTTCTCTCTTGCATGTATTTCTGTCGCACATACATTTAAGGCATCGCATTTAAAGATTTCATCACACTACAGCTGATTACTATGAAGTCCCCGTCAGTTCAATACAATATGTAGACATTCAGAAACTTGATCAAAACATGACATTAAGTGAATTACAAAATCGTACATAGCTAGCAAAGATTTTTTTAATACATTTATTATTTATTTTTCAAGTTATAGGATATTTGTCACTGTAGATGGCACGGTGGCTTAGTGTTTAGCACTGTCGCCCTTGCACTTCCTGGGTCCAGGTTCGTCTCCTACCTATGTATGCATGGAGTTTGCATGTTCTCCCTGTGCTTGGTGGGTTTCCTCCAGGTGCTCCGGTTTCCACCGACAGTCCAAAGACATGCAGATTATGCAAAATTGCTGTTTCCAAATTGCCCAGAGTGTGTAAATGTGTGTATGTGTGTGTGCCCTTTGATGGCTTGGCACCATGTCCAGGGTGTACCCCACCTTGTGCTCTAAGTTTCCTGGGATAGGTTCCAGGCCCACTGCGACTCTATACAGGATTAAGCGGTATAGACGATGAGTGAGTTAGTGAGTGAGTAAGTGAGTGAGTGAGTATTGTTATTGTGCAACCCAAGGAAATTATGATGAACTATTAAATATCTTAGAACAAGAATCATTATCACAGGTATCCAATCAGTCAAATTCATCGTAGTAACTCATGATCAATGGTCAAACGTTTGCTGAAGTACAAATGATCATCATAATCGGAGAAGAAAGGTAATTTAAGGAACATAGCATAGTGGTTAGTGCCACACAGGCTGGTCTGAGTATTTCTGGAACTGCTGATCTGCTGGGATTTTTTCACGCACCACCATGAAATTTGAAGTGGATCGGCAAGAGTATTAAAAGACCAGAAGCCGCTTCTGTCAGCTAAGAACGCATGGGTTCACCAAAATTGAACAACAAAAATCCTCACCTGGTCTGATGAGTCTCGAGTTCTGTTACAACGATCGAATGGAAAGGTCAACATTTGGTATAAGCAACATGAAAGCACGTCACCCTGCCTTATATCAGCAGTTCAAGCTGGTGGTGCTGGTGTAATGGTGTGGGAGAGATTTTCTTGGCACACTATGGGCTCCTTACTACCATTTCAGCATCCTTTAAATGACACAGCCTACCTGAGTATCTTTTCTGACCATGTCCGTCCGTTACTGACCACAGAATAACGCATCGTGTGAGCTAAAATAAAAAGCTAAATTCATGTCAAACTGGTTTCCTTAACATGATAATTAGGTCACTGAACTCAAATGGCCTCTTCAGTTACCACATCTCAATCCAATAGAACACCTTTGGGATGTGATGGATGGGACATTCAAATCATGGATGTGCAGCCAACAAACCTGCAGCAACTGCCTGTCATGTCAATATGGACCAAAATCTCTAAGGAACGTTCCCAACACCTTGCTGGTTCTATGCCATGAAGAATTAAAGCAGTTCTGAAGGCATAAAGGGGTCCAACCCTTGCAGTACAAGCAGGGTAATGAAGTGGCCAGTGAGTGTAAGTTTTTTTTAAATATATATATATAAAGTGAAGTCTTTCAATTTGTTATAGACAAAAACAATCGACACTTTCTTGGCTGTTCTCCCAGACTACACACATACTGTATACCTCCTCAATTCTTATCCCATTATATAATGTAATTAAGGTCTGAGTTTAAATTGAATTGAAAATGCAATGTAGCCCTTAAAACACAGAGCATTTTAGCCATTTTTTTGTTCTGCTGTTTTGTTTTTAATAAAACTATACATAGGGCTCAGGATTGTGCAGTATAGAGTGACAAATTCCTTTTTTCAGCACAACCTAGGCAATATGAAGGACTGAATTTTATTTCAAACTATACAAACATGACTAAGCAAAAAAATGGGTCACACAGTCAAGTAAGTAGCACAGATACATATGATCACATGTTTTTATGGTTGTTTTCAGTTGTTTCTATGACCAAAAACATAAATAAAATAAAATAATATGCTCATTTTGAGAGTTTGCGTTGTGTCTTTCCCATATTTCAGTATCCGTAAAGTTTACACGTTATAAAAGTAATGATTACTTTCGTTCTAACTGACATACTGTATCTGAGCCTATCCCAGGAGCTCGGGGCACAAAACGGGGCACAAATCCCTCTCAGGGCACATAACCACAAACACTCACACAATACGGTCAAGTTGGAAACGCCTGTTAGCCTAATCTAGGTAATCGAGGAACCTCTGTATTTATTTCTGAATCTAATGTACATCCAGGAATTTGGCAGATGCCCTTGTCCAGAGTGACTTACATTTTTATCTCATTATTTATCTGAGTAGTTAAGGGTTAAGGGCCTTAATCAAGGGCCCAACAGTGGCAACTTGGTGGTTGTGGGGTTTTTTAACCTGGTAACTTCAGAACGGTAGTGTTTAGCAGTACCATTGTATTTATTCCCATTCCCACACTCATCTGCATGTCTTTGGACCGCGGAAGGAAACTGGAGTTCTCGGAGGAAACCCACCAAGCACAGGGAGAACATGCAAACTCCATGCACACAGACCCAAAGTGAGAATTGAACCCTGATGCTGGAGGCCACAGTGCTAACCAGTACACCACTGGGCCACCCACTACATTCCGCTTTTACTCAAATTCCTATAGTGGGACAATGTTTCATTTTGTATTGGATTCTTACTAATATAAGGACAGATACACCTTCTGAAATATGAAAAAAAAAAAATACTTTGAAGGCTTGTGCGCTTGATATCCACCTACATCAGTATTATAGTGGCCAATTGACAAATCATACATTGTTCAGCCCGGCACAATGATAATGCATTCACGCTTTTCTTCTTCATGACTACACTCAATGAGGTGTGCCTTCACTGTGAGCAGTGTCTGCAATGGAAATGCATCAGCACAGGATAACACTGGCCTCCAGCGATCTCTTTTTAAACTCAATTTGTGTGTTAATGTCAAGCTGCAAACTTGCTAAATTTCACAGTGTCTGTGAATGTCATGTCATAGTGACATTAGATTAAAACTATTCTTCAGTTTCCATTTAAAACTACATCTAGACGATGTAGCTGCTAGCGAAATGTAGTTTCTCAAGAGGAATCGGAAAACTGTTTGAGAAGTCTGTCATTTCATTGCTTCAGTTTTAAGAGCTCACATTTTCAAAGTAGAAATCAAGCCAAGAAATGAAAACATTATTGACTCTTTGGAACATGTTAATTAAAAGTTAAATTGTGTGAGCAAAAGGGCTTAAGAAGCACAGCGAATGAGGTACTTCTGAGTAGAATTAGCTTGTTGAGACAGCACCCAGTCATGAATATTTCGAGATTGAACTAGATTTCACTACTGTAACATGGTTTTGACTGTCTGCTCTGCTATACACAGTGAGGTCAATAAGTATTTAATCACCCTGTGATTTTGTAAGTTCTCTTAGAAATCATGGAGGGGTCTACAATTTTCAGCATAGGTGCATTTCCACTGTAAGAGACAGAATCTAAAAAGAAAAATCCGGAAATCAGATTTTTTTTAAACAATTTATTTGTGAATTACTGTGTCAAATAAGTATTTGATTACTTGAGGCAAAAAAAAATAATATTTGTACAGAATCCTTTGTTAACAATTACAGAGGCCAAACGGTTCCTGTAGTTCTTCACCAGGTTTGCACATACTGCAGGAGGGATTTTGGCCCACTCCTCCATACAGATCTTCTCTAGATCTGTCAGGTTTTGGAGCTGTCGCTGAGCAACACGGAGTTTCAGCTCCCTCCAAAGATTTTCTATTGGATTTAGGTCTGGAGACTGGCTAGGC
>JAOVVA010000052.1:27401335-27411788 GCA_028565275.1 Leiocassis micropogon | reverse complement strand
TATATATCACCCATGGCACCTCCTTGATCTCTGGGTGATGAGAAGTGCCATGTAATGAGAGTTGATGAGAGTGGCAATATCCAATCACTAGTGTGACATCTGAGTGGATTTGACAGATCATTAAACATTAGATGTGCTTTCTCTTACACAGTCAGACACATAATGGTAGGTGTGTAAAGACATGGAGGAATCAGGTAGTGTGGAGAGACTGCTTAGAACTAAATTGGGATGATAATAATGGTTAAATTTTTTTTCCATTTAGCATAGGCATTGTGTGTGTGTTGTTTTCCTCCAGAGTAGCTACTCTGTATCCATCTTTTCCCCATAGCATAATGCTCTCATTTTCCTGTGCTTATTGTAAAGGATTTGTATTGTCCTGTTACATCATGGCTGAATTAATCTTTGGGACAGGGCCATAACTTCGAATCTTATAGGAAAAAAATAAAGACAGTAAATAAGCTTTTTTTTTTTCTCCCCCTTCCAAGACACAGATTGCACCCGGTCTGAGACCAGAGAGGTGAATCCTCACCAAGTAATTTAGTTTAAGCGAAGATATATCCTCCAGCTAGAAGCTAAAGCACAAGCTATTCTTCAAAAGCAGATTTTAGCAGTTGGTTGGATTGTGCTGATTGTTATCTCTTGATTTTAAATCTTATTAATCCTGTAGCTGTGTAACTGAGAGTGGCGAATGCTGTTATTCTCTTTTTCCTTATCTGACTTGGCACCCAAATATTCCAAATCTCTCCTCTTCCTTCCAGCCAGACTTGGTGCTAAAGAACCCATCTGTTTACACGCTAACATGTAAAGAAGCATGATCCAGTCAAACATGTTTTAGCTGACTGTACATCTTCATCTCGGCACATTTGAACATGGTGTCAGACGCTTGAGTCCTAGACTAAGACAGAGAGAAGGATGGAAGAAAGCCCACTGTGAACGAATCTTTTTCCTCCTCATCCTTCTTAAGGTTTTTCATACATTGCCTAAAATGTTTTTGTTTTGGGGTTTTTTTTTCCTATGAAGAGAGACTGTTTTAGAGACACAGTTCCTTCTTTCCTGCATCGATTCAGTAGCTGCTGGTGCTCATAAATTTGTAGCAGCTAAAAGCCCTGGGCTTTTTTTATCTTCGTGATAAATATTATAGGAACTCAATTCAAGTCCTTGAAACCGCACACAGATGATGAGATGAGATTTTGAAATGCCGAATTTGCCTTCAGGTCCTGTGTTGCTGATGCAAACTAGGAGGTTATTAGACTCATTATCAGAGTTGTCTGCTGGCCCAGAGATGTCTTTAATGAGAGCGATTAGAACTGGCTCAGGCTTCCTCGCATAGTGCCGGATGCTGAATTCAGCCGGAATTCCTGGCTGAAAATTCTAATGAGCTTTTTTGGTCCTTTGTTTTTTTTGTTTTGTTCTTTTAATCAGGCTTAGTGGTAAACATTTGCGCCATTACAAGTAAAGATTTAGCTGTTTCTTGGGTATTTTTCCTCCAACTCCCTCCAACTTTCTGAATGGATAAAAGCATCTTCCAAATGTTTAAATGTAAATGCGCAACTCTACAGTACACTTTACTCATATGGCCACTAATCTAAATTTTTGACCCACGACTCAACAGTTGATTCTAGAGTCGCCTCTTTAATCTAACCTCAATCTTCAACTTCAACTGTTCTTGACGTTCAACTCTTGACATGACCCACATCTTGACTCTTAATTTGACTTTCATGTTAACCCTTAACTCTAAACTTAACCTTTGAGTGTTTCCATGACTTTTGACTCTCAACTTGATTCTAAACTCTTAACTTGACTCTCCACTTCAAGCTGAACTCTCGATGGTTACTTAACACAACTTTTGCCAGATAACTCAGCTCTTTACTCTAAACCTCAACTCAACTCAAATCTTGACTCTGCTTAGAAATATAATAAGCTTGTTCTGCCCTTTCTCTCTCTCACTCTTTTTCCATCCACTGTGTATCTCGTACTTTATGGCACTAACCTTTTCAGCCTCGAGCTGAAAATTAAATTCGATTGATTGTGGAAAGCACTTAAAAGAAGGTTGTCTGAATATGAGATTGATTTGCGGAGAAATTCATGCAGTTTCAGCATTACACACTCTCATGGTAAAGCATCAGCTGTCTCAAGTGAATTTTCTTTTCTTTTCTTCTTGCCCACACAAAAAACTGATTACAGCTTGGCTGAATATTTGATGTTTCAATGGGTGCTTCTTTGTATTAAAAAGTTTTGATGTGCTACACTCAGTCTCTTTTTAATGTTCTCTGTCTTTCTTTTAACGTCTAATTTTGTCTATGACTCAGTCACTCTACAAGAGGGGGAAACAAGTAGAATTGAAATGCTTGGCAAAGAATGGAGGGGATAACTCCAGATCACTGCATATAAAGGAGTGCAATGATATGAGTCACTTGAGCAGAGCCAATTGGACTCTGGAACAATCAGCATTAGGTCTCGGGTGCTTTCTCTCGCTCTCTCTGTCTCTCTCGCTCTCTCTGTCTCTCTCTCTTTCTCTCTCTCTCTCTCTCTGTGAACATGGAAATGAAGTATTGACATCCAGGCAACTGCAGAGAGTATGGCATCCTCTCTGACATGCTCATTGCTCATCTGAACAGTGTAATGGGTTCTCCTGTGTGCCTGTCATTCAAATAGAGGCTGCAAGTGGAGTGTGCAGTTACTACAATACTCGCATTGTACTTTAAATGCAATTAAACAAGACTGTTGTGAGCAGATTTCATTTAGTGTCACAGCACAGAAATCTATCATGCATTGGACAAGGATATTAAAAGTTGTCAGCTTTGCTCTTAGATTAGTTAATGGAACTTTGTGCATTTCTTTTTATGACTAAAGTGATGGCAGGCCTGCAGTCTATCCCAAGGGACACGAGTGCCAATCCATCACAGATATCACTCATGCACATCATCGCTCACACACTCAGGGCAATTTGGGAACACCAGTTAGTGTAGTCTGTATGTCTTTAGATTGTTTCGAAACTACTCGTTCACTCAAATCTCATCAACCACGCCGAGAACATGAAATACAATGTTTTTGTTTTCCCGGAGGAAACCCAGCAAGCACGGGGAGAACCTGCAAGCTCCATGCACACAGACCTGAGGCGGGACTTGAACCCGGACACTAGAGCTGCAAGGCAACAGTGCTAGCCACCAAGCCACCATGCCGCCCATCTCGACTGTTATTAGTTGTAAATAGGCCACTCATGCACTTCTGCTAGGATGCTAACTGCCTTTCATTGCCTTTGTACATGTGCTTTGAACAATGACAGTAAAGTTGAATCCAATCTAATCTTGTCTCTCAACTTGACTCTGTCAATGCTTAACTCTCGATTCGACTCTCATGAAGGATCTCAAATGACCTTTCAAGTCTGCACTCAACACAATTTAGCACTTCATTACCACATCACTTACAAGACTGTTAGGGATTTGCTATTCTTACCAAAGGACAAAATCTAAAGGAGAATCTTAATCCAAGCACTTCTTTCATGTAGCATCTTTGTGAGCCTCAGTGATGACATGATGTTTAAAATGCCTTTACTTTTCTCGCCAAGACTTTTTCTTCATCTTTTTTTTTTTTTTTTTTTTTTGGAACATAATTTCATCATCCCTCAACCTGTTAGAGGATATACTGTATGTCTTTTTCACTTTCCTTTTGCACTTAAATTATGATAGACCAAATACGACTTGGCATGTTAGTAGTCAGCTCCTGCTGTGTACCCTTTTCCCTGGAGCCCATCCCACATACTGAAAGCGATCATGGATAGTGACTACATGATTTCTCTCCAGCAAACATACAGGAAAGATGGCAGACCTCCAGATGAAAAAATAATTTAAAAAAAATAAGACAGGCAAACAAATCTGAAGCGATTTCATAAAACAGCAGGGCAAGACAGGAGTCAGGGGAGAATCTTTATAAAACCAAAAACCTATATTAAAGTGCTTTTGTTAAATCTAGAGGGGAGAAAACAGTGGAAAAAATTTGCTAAAAAGCAGACGGCTGCAGGGTTAAGGAATTTTTATATATACAGGAATTACAGAATAATGTAATAAACTTGAGTTGTATTTTAATAATTTTTTGGTATATTAACTGGGACTAAATTAAAGAATATGCAGTCGGCCAAAGCACAGTACTCGTGCTGATTGTACTTTTTTTTATGTTATACACACAATACAGAAATTGTGTGGGCCAAAGAAGCTGCTTTTGAAGTTTATCCAACATGGAAGTGACCAATCTTGTTCCCAAAGAAATTCAGTCGTTTTGGAAAAATGCTTTTACTGTATACATTATACTGTCTCGCTTCAAACAATAATAATTTAAAATACTAATTATTCATATTTATTTAGGACTATTGGTACTAAAATTGGTATAAGTGTCTAGAAGCATGTGACCTGTAAAAATTGCTCAAATTGTTTTTGGTAATAGCTTTAAAATGCAAAAAATCTTAGTGTCTGTAGTGTCTGTAACAATGTCACATTAATTTTGCAATATCTTAACGATTTAGCATTTTAGAATAATACACTTTTTCATGTCTTTTTATGTGAAATATAAATTGGCCAAGTTTCATCTGCATGACAATTAAGATCAAAGAATTAAGTTCAGAAAAGTTACAAACACTACATAAAAGGGCATGAAATTGTATTTAGCAAATCCTTTTCTTTTTATCTGATAAAAATATAAATGTGCATGCATACTTACAAAAAACTAAGTATGGATTGGGACATAAGAAGCATTAAGTATTATGAAAAATGGTGTCATTTGATCCTATCTGGAAAATTCTAATACTCTTTCACCTAGGTGACAATTTTTTAGCACCAATATCATGTTTTGGCTGAGCATAAAAGTGCTGTGAATGATCATCTGTTGTTTATTAGCCATAAAAACAGAGGATTAAACCTAGAAGCAGCCTGAAAACTTTGACATTGTCCAAATAAACAAAGATGAGTTGTAGGCTTCAATGGCAGATGGCAGATAAATCTCATCTAAGTCATACGTGCTTCTTGCTACACCGTGATTGCATTAGCCTTCTGGTGAAGGAGGGCATGCACTGCTCTTTTTTCTCCTTTTTTTTCTCTTGATTTAATGATCAGATCAGAGCTCTGTGATACTGATCACATTATGACACCTTTGTATTAACTATCTTTACCTCGATTTTTTAATTATGGAAACATAAGAGGTGTGGGTGCAGAGTCCTTTGGGAACAATTTAATGTTGTGCTTATTATCTACAAAGTGAAATTAGGTGAATATGATGGAAATAACAAAATAATCATTCAGTTCAAGTATGCTCTTCAAAAATGGGATCTTCAACAATTTTAAAATGTGCTTTTATTCAATTTTTTTTTATTATTAAAGATGATTTCAGCAGTATAACATTTTAGAGAACAGAGTAGTCCTAGACACAACTCACACCTCTACTCTCATCTTTAAAATGATTCACTTTGCTTTTTTCTAATTCTGATTCAAAACTTCAGCTTGTAACTGTCAACTCCAATTTCAGCTCGACCCTCTACTTGAATTATCTCTGAAATTGACTTTCAGTTATGCTTTGTCCCAGTTTTAACTTGCCTCTCAACTCAACTCTCAGCCTGACTCTTAATCCTCAACATGATTTAGAACTTAATTCACAACCTGACTCACAACTCACCACTCAGAATGACTCTTAACATGACTTAATTAATTAACTTAATTAACACTCAAATCTCAACTTCACCCAAAGTTTAACTCTTTACTCTCAACTGACCACAGCCCGACTCTCAATGTGAATCTCAACTTTACTTTTAAGTATCAACCTCATTCTCAATTAGACTTTTAACTCTACACTTAACTTTACCCTCAACTTGACTCTTATCCTGACTCCTAACCTTCAACATGATTCATAACTCAACTTGTGACTTGACTCACAACTCACAGAATGTCTCTTAACATGACTCAACGTAGCCCTCAGTTTAACTCTCAACTGTTCAAAGCTGGACTTTCAATGTGACTCTCAACTTTACATTCTCAATTAAATCTGAGCCTGTCTTTCAGTTAGACTGAGCTCTATTCTCACTTGGACTCTCAGCCTGACTCTTAACCTTCAACATGATTTATAACTTGACTCACAACTCACCACTCAGACACTTAAATATCAACTTAGCTCTCAGTTTAACTTTCAACTCGACACAGCTTGAAACTCAATATGACTCTCAACTTTTAAGTCTCAACCTCATTCTCAATTAGACTTACTGTAACTCGACCCTGAACTCGACTCTCAGCCTGACTCTTAACACTCAACTTGAATATCAACTTAACTCGTGACTAGACTCACAATTTAACACTCAAATCTCAACTCAAATCTAAGCCTCAGTTTGACTTTTAACTTGAATCTCAGTTTGACTTTTAAAATGACTCTCAACTTTACTTTTATCTCTGAATGACTCTCAATTAGATGCAGCTCTGTTCTCAACTTGAGCCTCAAATCACTTCTCAACTCAAATTGTAATTCTAACTCTACTCGCCACTTGACTTCCAGAATCCAGAATAATGTCCGGATGATGTCACTGCTTCCATTCTTCTCAGACTTCCTGCCTGAAATGAAAGGTTTAAAAGCTATCGAAAGGTTTGAAATCAAATGCGATTAAACAAAACTTGGATTTATGATTATGCTTCTGTTTGGTTATGGCTATGATTTTTACTACATCCATCCATCGATCATCTTTTGCCTTTTCATTTGGAAGGATTTGAAACACTGAAACGCCGAACTCCTCCATTGTGACACGCTCGCACTTAGACTGATATTGCAAATATCCATCTTTCTCTCAGCATGTTGTCATTATTCGGTGACTGAATTGAGAGATGATGAAGCTGCAGGAAGTCTGCGAGAAGCCTGTCACCATGGCTTTGTGCTCGCCGAACGCTCCGCACTCACTCGCGCACACGTACACACACACTCAAACGCACAGGCTTTCGCTTTGTTTCCTGGAATCTGATCCGGCATGTGCAGAATGGTTTTCAATCCCAGCCCTGACTTATTGTTTCTCTTCAATTTCAGTGACATCGGAGTGTTGGCGCAGCAATTAGTGCAGGAACAGGGCGCAAATGAGGGAGTCCAAAAACGACATCAGGATATTTGTGTTGTCATTGCTATAAAAGGAAGCGATTAAATGGTTTGCGGAGGATGTCGAAATGTCAACCCCCAACTGCCTGGCTGCAGCCTGGAAGAACAGATAATTGCTCCAATTTCAGTGACCTAGGGCTAAATGTGAAAATAAAAAATAAAAAAGTCATATCGCTGTTTTGCTGTCTAAAGTATAACATTTTCTAACAAAGAGCTCCCAAAATGTATGGATTTGATGTGACACTAGGAATATGCTGGCATTTCATGATAAGGAAATGGAATAATTAATCTCGTTAACATGCTACACCATGTGACATCATAGTGTCTGTAACAGCATCAGTATTACTAGATGCATTCCGTGACATTTTCTGCATAATTCCTGGCTTCCTTTTTTTTATTTTTATAAAGAGCATCGATAATCAGATGAGAATTTACTGAAGGTGGAAAAGAAGCCACTGCAGTCTTGTGTGCCCTTTAAAGTATATTTGAAAGTATAATTCGAAGTCGATTTAAACTGCGGAATTTCCGTGCGTTTTTTTCTTTTTTTTTTTTTTTAATAACATTCCACTTCTGCTGAGATCAAAGCTGAAGGATAAATGGAGGTGTAAATGCAAATTATTTTCCATTAATTGTTGCATAATGATATACAGCCGTGGAGGCTGAGCGAGGTGGGAAGGCACTCTCAGGGTCTCAGTCCTGAAATAAAATCCCTTTTAACTTCTAACTGCGGTTACATTTTTACATTTTACAGACTTGGATATGCTGCAATCCACAGGCAATCCTTCAATAACATGGTATATTAATTTGCATACCAAAAAAAAAAATAGAAATGCTGTTCATTCATTAGTTGCATAAACGTAAGCACCTTGCTGCTGCTGCTGCTGCTGCAAAAAAAAAAACTACTGTAGGAGCATGGACGAGGGAGATTTATCAATGGCTTTGTGCACCTGATGGAGAAAGTGTTTTGTCATGAAGAAATGTGTATGAAGGGTTGGAAAGGTTCAATAAAGCTCACACAAGAGTAAAAGAAAGTTGCTGAGAGTAAAAGGCAGAGTATGGGATGGAAAACATCCTCAATCGCTGACCGAGAAAAAGTTAAAAAGTCAGCCATCAGCTGGAAAATGTATCTATGCCTACAGTTTTCTGGGATTCTCAAGGGCCAGTGTTGGAACATTAAAAAAAAAAAAAAAAAAAAGGTTCAACAATCATCAGTGCTCATTACAGTGAGATGCTTATTGAAGAGCTGAACTTCGAAATCCTAAACTTCGGATTACGCAGAGGGCTGCTATCCAAGTGTGTTGTGATCTTGCATGATGATGTACACGTCTGCCCACGCTGTTGTGTTAAAGCAGCCTCCCTATAGTGCTTATCTTGCTCCATCAAGACTTTCAGCTGTTTGGTCTCCTGAAAACAGCCCTACAAGGACGAAGACTCACTTCTGATGAAGAAGTGAAGACAGCAGTGCATTTCTGACTCGCAGCTAAGCCTAAAACATTTTTAATGAAGGAAAACGAAAGCTTGTTGACAGATGGGCAAAGTGTATTGAAGAGCAACAAGATTGCTTTGAAATATTATGCAATTGTCTGTTATAAATTCTACAGTCAGAGTGCGGATCATTTTTGACTCTCCTATATGATTGGAACAAATAAAATTATTTATGGAGAATAATAATGATAATGATGGAAGTGTATGCATACATTTCTTCGAACATCTGGGTGCTCCCTGAAGCATGTTTTTGTTACACTTCCTGCATTTCTCTTAATAAGTATAAGACACAATATTCCAAAAAGCTGAATGTATATTAGCCTCATTGTTCCTCTTTGCTCATAAAACCTACGGTTATATTACAAGACACGTTGCTCGATTCTGATTTTTTTGGTCAGATCAAATTTGCATGTCATGACGGTTCACATTCATAATTACAAGTGACTTCGATCCGAGTCTAATGTGGACGTGTCTGTCCTCTAAAATAGCACACATGGGCACATCAATATGTCTTTGCTCGCGCCATCTGCCACTCATTCATTTCAAACAGTAGAGGCGATTTTAGCAAAACAAATACGTTTGAGATTTTGCTCTGAAGGCAAGCAGTTTGCAGGCTGTATTTGTTGAGGTCTGGAAGAAGGAAGAAAGCCAGACACCTTGCTTTAGACTTTGTATCAGCTTGTCGTCCTTCAGAACAATTTGTTCACATTAAATCATGGTATATTATGCACGTTTTTAATCTAAACAGGATTCTCACAGACTTACAGCCTTACAGCAGCAGGTAATGTGTGATGTTTAAGTATTTATAATGATTGGAAGTCTTAAGCAAGCATGCACGGACAAAGATCTGGATAAAGGAATCTTATTTGACATATTTATTGTTAATGTATTTAATTCTGTTATAAGACAGCGAAAACAAGTGAATGCCTCTTGTGTAAAACTCATGTGTGAAAGTCTGAGAAGTAGTTTGACCAGATTTCTGTTACAGATGCTCATGATATAGAATTCAAAAATCTTTATAGAGCCCAAACTTGAATATTCAGGCTTTTGATACGCTGCAAGTCCAAAAAGTATGTGGACACCCGTATCAGTCTCACCCGTATCTGGAAGAAATTAAAACAACAAGAAAACCAAATTGGACAGAAGAGCAGTGTTTACTTTTAGCTTTATGTTCAGTGTTTGGAGAATATTTCTTCTTTTCGCTATATAGTCCTCCACTATAGAAACTCTTAAGCCTCTTAAAAGTCCTCATCTTTACTCTTAACAATTTTTACCTTAGGAGCTAAGATGTTTTGTGAATAATTTTTATCTTAACTAAGATTTTACTACTAAATTTAAGGGGAAATTCTAAGAAAATGTCATAATTCTAAGAATTTTATTAGAATTTCATCACTAGGAGCAACTTTTAGGCTTAAGAAGCTTTGTGAATACGGGCCCTGATTCCTGATTTAGTCCCCATTTTGACATTTTAATGGCTCCCATTCT
This sequence comes from Leiocassis micropogon, assembly GCA_028565275.1. NCBI lineage: Eukaryota > Metazoa > Chordata > Actinopteri > Siluriformes > Bagridae > Leiocassis > Leiocassis micropogon. Next base: position 27,401,705 of record JAOVVA010000052.1, on the reverse strand, counting down.
TCTGGAAAGGCTTTGCACCCGGTTTTAGAACATGGCTGTGAACATGTTACCATTAAAGCACTACTGAGGTAGAGCTGATGTTCATCCCGAAGATGTCCAGTGGGTTTAGAGAGTTGTGTAGGTCACTTGAGTTTCTCCATGTCAATGAGGGCAAATCCTGGAAACAGGGTCCATGTCATGCTGGAACATGACGGTGAAGGGAAAATATTATAATTACAGCATTGTTGCACAGCGACATTGTTGAAAATTGTATGCTTCCAACTTTGTGGTAAGACGTTGGGGGGAAAAAACACATACAGTGGTGTGAAAAACTATTTGCCCCCTTCCTGATTTTTTATTCTTTTGCATGTTTGTCACACTTAAATGTTTC
>JAOVVA010000052.1:27356385-27374550 GCA_028565275.1 Leiocassis micropogon | reverse complement strand
ATTTCAAGGTCCTGGAGTGGCCTAGCCAGTCTCCAGATCTCAACCCCATAGAAAATCTTTGTAGGGAGTTGAAAGTCTGTGTTGCCCAGCGACAGCCCCAAAACATCACTGCTCTAGGGGAGATCTGCATGGAGGAATGGGCCAAAATACCAGCAACAGTGTGTGAAAGCGTTGTGAAGACTTAGAGAAAACATTTGACCTCTGTCACTGCCAACAAAAGGTATATAACAAAGTACTGTTTCGAGATGAAATTTTGTTACCGACCAAATACTTATTTTCCACCATAATTTGCAAATAAATTCTTTAAAAATCCTACAATGTGTTTTTTTATTTTATTTTATCTCTCATAGTTGAGGTACTGTATACCTATAATGAAAATTACAGGCCTCTCTCATCTTTTTAAGTCGGAGAACTTGCAAAGTTGGTGGCTGACTAAATTCTTTTTTACCCCACTGTACATAGTTAGTGGAGTAGTGTGGAAGTCAAAGAGGTGATTCCAGGATATTTTGTCACATAGCTGAGTTTATTTATTTATTTACTCAATCATTTACTTACTTACTTGCATAATTAGTTGCTTAATTAATTGGTTAATTAGATATTCTGTATTGTTTTCGGTGAACTTGAGCGTGTCAGCAAATGAACCGAAACTCTGTGTATACTCGCCTCATAGACGTGAAAAAATATATACTTATAGAAAGCGAAATGTCTCCTTTAAAACTAATGGAAAACAAATTTTAGATTATGAAATTCGTATGAAAGTGAATTATTGGCGCATCCACGAGATGACATGATCACCTTCATCACTACAGCCGAAACCAAAGAAATTACTTATTCATCAATGAATTATTAAAATGGCCAGAGTCAGTCTGCTTGCTGTTTTCCCCCGACGCATTCTTTAACTTTGTGTCCAGCTGAGCGCTGATTAGACTATGTAGGAAGTTAAAGATTACGATGCCAAATCAAAATCCTGAGCCCTAACCTCATTTTAATTAAATTAACAAATATTATAATTAAACAACAATAGCCCATGTTTAGAAATTCTTTCCGAGATGAGGCTACGTTGGGCCGGTGTTATGCGCAGAGCGCCTGGAGATTTCCTGATGCTCGAATCGCTGAAATCGTTGGGGCATTTTTTCTAAATAGACGCTATCTTTAATAACCGATGGAGGTTTTGAGCTGTACACACATGCATTCTCGCCTAAACAACTCTTAAAACTACACTTGTGACACAATAAAAATAATATTTTGAACATTTTGCAGGCTGCCGTTTGGAGAAACCAGAGAATAAAGAATAAACCAGTTGTTGGGTCAAAATAATCCCACCAGGTGTTCAATTGTAAATGACCCACTACATCTTCTTTGACCCAACATAGAGCAACCCAACAATGTCTTTACAGAAACAGCACAGCATTTTTAGAGTGTCTTTTTTGAGTTATAGTAATGTTTTATTCTATGTCTATTTTTCTAGTTATTTCTATATTTAAAGTTTGATGTCTTTGAATGTAAGACAGAGATACGCTATACAGGTACAACAGTTCATTCTTACAAATACAATTGTCAGCTAGTGAACTTGATCGTCTGTCTAAGCAACATTTAACCAATGTTTGTTTTTTGACTCAACATAACACAACATATTATGACTTGTTTATGACTTTTATGACTGCGGCGAATGAAAATGTAACTTTGCACCACTTGGCGGTCATTTCACGAATGACTTTGAAATGCAACTGATTTATTTTGTCCGCTGTCGTTTTTCCACGGCGGTAAGCACTACCTAGCATTCTGATTGACTACCTACTGTACTAGGTTTTGTGGGTTTTATTCAAGGTTTGTGAAATCAATGTCTTGTGAATCTTCACTCCACTGAACCGCTGTCCTGTAACTCCTTCAGAGTGACTGTTGGCCTCACTGTAACCAGTTTCTGTCTTGATTTAGGTCTAAGGTTTACGTGAGAACCTTTCACATCCTCCTTATTTATCCAGCAGTGCTTCCTGAGATGTCCAACATCTTAGAGATAATTTAACATCCCATGCCAACATGTATGTTATGAAATTCTATTACCTTATTTTCAGTTTCAGTCCTTTGCTTCAGACTGACAGGCACTTTAATGGCATTTCCACTGAGGTGATTGTTGTTATATTTCATATAAAAGTTCATAAACGTTGTCATATTTCACAAGTGAATATCTTTCTTGTAGTTATGCAAGGAGCATTTTTTACATTTTAGATTTTCTATATTGACTTTAAAAATTCAATGCAAGAAGACATTATAGTTTAATGGTATGCAATAAAAATACCGACAAAAAGTCAGAGACATGTGGTGTTTTTTTATTTTTAAAGGGTTTATTTTTTTTTTTAAGGATGAATGGTTCCGTCTATGTGCCACCCGGCACATCGGGCAACAGATATACATTCGCTGTTTCCATGGTAACTGATAAGTGTTCACTATTGTTTAGATACATTTTAATTGGAAGAATTTAATTTTAAAAAAGCGATATGTTTTATAGTTAGTTCTAGCATTTTGCATGAGTAATACGTTTTGTCTGTAGTTTTAATAACTTTACACTTCAAGCATGCCTGCCTTTAATATATCGTTCATTAAAGTCCCATTAGGATCTGTCTGTGAGAGTGTGAGCAGTTAATATATTCCACTAAGATTAAGTTCTCCTTGTTTAATTGCTATTCTGTATCATTTTTAGTTGGTCTGTGGCAGTGATAGTGATTAAACTGTAATAAAACATGAATTCTGAAGGGTTTCAACATTTTTTTGACAGACCAAGTATATCTGTTGGGTCAGCTCTACTGGCAAGTGCTGATTAAATGACAAATCAGCAACCTTGCACTTTTTAATATATATATTTAATATTTTTAATTGCTGAGGGGTTTAATTAAGCAGAAAAAAAATCTTGGTATACTATTAAAAGTGAGTTTAATTATTAAGACCTAAAAATAATTTATAGTGATGAATCCATTCCTGTATGTAATTAGACCCTATCCTCTGGCTAATACACAAATTAGCCACATATTTGCCTACCAAGAAAGTTTAATGAGTTTTGGGAATTATGATTATTAGATGCATGTGAGCTACTCGGTGTTATGAATTCTGAATAAATATACACCTAGATTGAATGAGTTATTTTATTATTACGGATTTTCTTCCTAATTTAGTCCTATCCAATTCCCACCTGTCACTGGGGCACTGGCTACTGCTAACAGTAAGGGAGGGCCGAAGACTATCCCGTGTTTCTTCCAAACCATGTGATGCAAACACGAACTGCCAGCTCGCACACCATTGTGTAACAAACTCGGGGGCGCTATTATCTGTTCCTTCCTCATGCGTGAGGAACCCATTGGCTTAGAGCCATGATTGATGTGAAAGCGATAAATGCTTCCCATCCCTCCCCTCTGAAAGAGCTCAGCCAATCAGCTCTCTCTAGGGAGGCGACAGCATCACCCAGGATTCGAACTTGCGATCCCCGGATGATAGGGCGAGCACTTTACCGCTGCACCACTCAGGGTCTCATGGGGTTTCATTTACCATCGGTTTGTAACCGGATTGTTACACCTGACTGTCCAACGTTTGACATTTCACTATAGAGCTGCATGATAATAGCAAAGTGTGATCATCATAATTAGGTTGTGCAATTTTGAAATCCTGAAAATTAATCATAATTATTCAGGCAACAGTAGAATTAAAGAAGAACAATCACACAAGAAGGGAGTGCTGTTGTACTGAATATCAGCTTGGCTGTGATGCCCTCATAGGAACACAGTTGAAATGTGAGGCTGAAGTATCACCGGCTCAAATAAATGTTTCCAGTTATTTCACTTTAGACTGGAAAACTTTAACCTCTTGCTTTCATAGTTGAATTCCATGAAGTGTTAAATGGAAAGCCAGTGCACCAGTGTGTACAATCCCTTGTTCCACACAGGAAGTCATGCCCTTGGAGAGGGATTCAGTATCAAGTTAGAAGTTAGTTAGCTTTGTAGCTTGTTTTAGCCACGACCAGAACATGAATGGTTCAGCTGGATTGTTTATTTTAGATTAATAACAATCAATCCTATTTTTATACAACACTTTGTGATGTTATTTTACTGCTATTATACATTACATCATTTTTTTATTGGATCCCTTAACAATATTATAATTTCATGCTGTTATCAGTATTTAATTATACTAATCAGAAATTTAACAATTGTTTTTGTAAGAAGGATTTTATTTAAAAACATGTTTTAATAGTTATTGGAATGCCCACTACCAAAAACTGCAATAAAATTTACAATTTTATAAATAACTAGATGGTCCTGCAAATTCATTCACATGGAATTTAATTGCACACTCATAAGCGTTTTTTTTTTTTATTTATTTTATGTACAGCGCCATCTCTTGAATTTTGAACAAAAATTTGTACGTGTTACTGTGAAGTGTGTGGAATGAAGGTGTGAGATTGAGTATGTTAAGTAGATTTCAACTGCACACTTATAAGCATGTATTTAAAAAATTACAGCACCATCTGTTGAATTTTGAGAAGAACTAATGATTTTTTTTTTAAGGTCTATTATTACTATTACTATTGTAATACTAACTACTGTTATTATTTTTTTATGATACAAGGCCGTTTTCCATTTAAATTTCAAAGTAGCATTTTCTCTTTCCATGGGCCGACTGCGATGAAACAAAGCCTATATGTTACTTTAAGCTCAGGCAAATACACCTGTGTAAACCATTAAAATTTATTCAGTAGTTGTTATGTAATGCGTGCACAAACAAATAAACAGACGGACCAAAATTCAAAAACCATTTTGATGAGTTCTATTACTTATCTCACATCACCACAAATAATTATTTTAAATTTTTTATTTATCTTTAATATACAGACATGCCCACTTTACAGTTTTATTATATGTATAGATGGATAGAATAATCTAGAAACATTTTTTTGTTCAAAAAAAATTCCTCAACAAAAATGAAATAATCCAATAATTAAAAAAAAAATAAAATAAAAAAAACTGACAGTTTCATAGAAACATCTGTACCCAGGCTCATTCAGTTTTTTGATCGACTAATCACATGGCGGTAGTGCAATGAATAAAATTATGCAGATGCATGTCTAGAACTTTAGTTAAAGTTTTTATTAAACATGAAAATAAACAAAATGTGATTTCAGTGACTGTGACGGTGATGTTTGGATCAGATGAGCTCAGATGAGCTGGTTTGATTATTTAATAAAACCGAAATAATCAAAGTTCAGATTACTTGGAAATGAAATTCTCCTTGCATTTTCACTCATGTCAGTCTCTAGAGTTTCTTTAATCTAGTGTGAAGGACAAAAGTACATCCTGTCAACAGCACTATACATGAGGATGGTTGTTGCCTGTATTTTGTGACTCAAATACTCACTCTGTACAGCCATGGTGATGAGAGAACCATATCAGATTGTAGAATGGATGGAAGCTTGTTTATGATTGGTGATAACAGAAGTTCATATCCGGGTCTACTTTTGACAGCCAAGAACATGCTTCTGAGGCTATAACTATAAAAATCATCACCTGATCTATTGTACTATAGGTACTGCTGTTTCTATCAAAAATGGCAGGTTGGTGCAGGGAGACAGTTCTGATGAACACATTTTATAACCTGCACTTGTTTATCTCTGTCAGGGCTCTCCATCTGTGCTCCTGCGATTCCGCTGCTTTAACACACCCGCCTAAGCCTGGGAGTGAGCTGATAGGCCAAATCGATGTGTTGGAGCAGAAAATGACTAAATTGCACAGAACACCGGGTGGACAGGAGCACAGCTGGGCGTGCACCAGTGTTCAGGAATGTGAGGAAGATTATAATGCAGCATTTCTGAGATTGATAGGCACTTTTATTGTTTTTACAGAAGAGAGATGATTTGATTCTGTTGCTTTTTGCTGTCAAGTTAGATAATAAAGTTCATCCGTTTGCATCTGTCTGGTGCAGGAGCACATCTGACTTTCATGTTTACTGCCTACATGCTGCCACAAGATGTCAGCATTGGCCTGGGGAATGAAGGAATGATTATAGGGAGCAATGTCTCGCTTCTGCTGTAATAAATGAATAATTGAATATATATAAGTGCATTGACTTTTGTGTCTCTTAGTTTTACAAATGTTTCATAAAGTTAATATTTTATACTGTACATGACTAAAGATGAATTCTCATACACATACTGTATTTGGTGCTAAGGATTGATCATTTTATAAAGACAAGAGAAAAGTAATAGGGCATGCACATAGTTATTTATCATTACTTAACATACATATTAATTGCATTATTCTTTTTTTTACTATAAAAATAGACAAAAAAAGTCATGACTTAATTCTAATAAACATACTGTACGGGTTTTCAAGTGGGATCCATACAGAAAGGCCACAATTTCATTTTGTTAGTTTTTATGTCTATCACTAGCATTAACTAGATACTAATGATATCAATAAAATGGGTTCAGTGAGTGGATAGTTTTAAATAAATAAAAATACAATTCTCCTTTTAAAATCCAAGGTTATTTTACACTTTTGACAAACAGCTCCTGGTGCTATCTTCCACGTTCTTTTTTTTTCTTTTCATTTTTTAAAAGTCCTCAATAATCTCAATCCATCCAGTCATTTTGATTTTTCTCAATAGATTTTTCCAGCCTCAGTGTAGTGCTAACAGTCTTCTTTCTTTTCCTCCTTTTAACCGACTGTCAGTCATTTTCATCTGGTTTCCTCAAAACTCCAAATTATAATTTAGTGCTGAATATATTTCTCTCTTTTGTTAATAAATTGGACATTTCTGATGTATTTTACTTTATCATGCGCTCGAGCATTGTAACATTGTGCCAAAATAGTTTTTTTTGTACCTTAGCAGTTCAGTCTTGATTTCATCAGACCTTGGAATTTTGTTTCTCATTGTCCGAGAGTGCCTTCAGTCAATTTTCCATACTTTTCCATAGAAAATCTAATTTGTGGAGTTCTGCAAAGATGCTTATCTCTCTGGAAGGGTTACCTTTTCCACATAGAAATACAAGAGCTCTGCCAAATTGACCTTCAATTTCTTACAGCAGTTTTTTTCCAGTATGAACACTACATATTTTATTTTAGTTCATTTTAACTTACCTTAGAGGTTGATGGGTTCATCGCTTGGGGTATGATTCCATGAGACCAGTGGGGGTGTGCTGTGGTGTCAGACACTGGGATATTAGCGGTGGATCCTTTTTGGTTGTTTCGTGGTTGGATTGAGATCTGGAGATTTTGGACACCTAGAACGCTTTGACTCCTGTGCATCTGGTACGTTTCTTTCATCGCCAGCATTGAATTTTGTGCTACGTTGGCTTTTCTGTGGGGTCGGACCAGACGGGGTGGCCTTTGGTTCCCATGGGCATGGGTGACCTTTCGGGCATCCATGATACTTTTACCAGTTCACTGGTATATAATTTATAATTGATGTTATTCACATCATTTGTCTGATTGGTGTGTGTATGAAGATCCATTGTTGTACCTCTAACCATATAATGATGCAGAATGAAATTATGAAATTAAATCACTGTGGAACTTGCAGTATTAATTGTCCTGTTTTAGATACTAATGAGATTCTAAATAAGTGCTTCATAAAAATAAAATGCAAGAGTACTTTGGGGTTAAAATCATTAAGCCTGTAAATAAAAGGCTCGAAGACAGTGCTGATATTAAGTGTAAATCATAGACATGTGGTGAGACTAAAGCACCTAATTAGATTGTTAATGATTTTGCCCTTTTCCCCATTAGACACAATCTAGCTTGTTCCAACAAAATAAGTATCATTTCACAATTCATGACATACTCACCACCTGGCCAAAAAAGTTCCCATTTGGATTTAAATGGGAAAATACTTAAGAGTCTTTAACTGGGCAATTAGTGCCATGATTAATGTGTTTCAGCTGGCATCAATTCTTCCAACTCTAGCTCATGCAGTAAGTAGCTTCTCATTTCTCAAACAATCATATCAAAGATCTTGTTTAAATCATGTCTTGTGGTTTTGGAAAAGGTGTCCCTGGGTTTTAGAAGGGGCAAAGTATTGGTCTGCATCAAGCTAAGAAAACAACAAAGGAGGTTAGAAAAAATGACTGTGATCAGAGATCATTTATACTCTTGATGAAGTTGTGCTATTAAAATAATAATAATAATAATAACAACAACAGCAACATGGGAATTCAAAGGATTGGGACCAAACACATGTGTGACTATAAGATAACCCCTTGTTAGTGAGTCTAATCAGAAAACAAGGCTTGAGTTTGTTAGAGAACTTAAAGATTGGACTGTGGGAAATAGGAATGGGAAAAGGACATGCGAGTCCCATTTGAAAAAAAGATTTTTGGCATGTGGTGCGAAAAACTTATGTTGTGGTTTGACTCTCCTGTCATCAATACAAGACTTTGGCTAAAACATAATGTGACTGTGGATGAAAATAAATGTTATGCTGTCGCATAAAGTTGAATCAGTGCCATGGCAGATGCACTTCGGAAACAAAAATGACTAAAAAAAAAAAAGATCTAACAAAATATAATACTTTCAGTATAACATGCTCTAATTTCAGTACACAATATTATTAGGAAATTCAAGAAAACCCTTAAAGTCTAAAAGTTGAAAAGAAAGGGCGAAAACCACTTCTGAATACACATGATCGCCGATCCCTCAGACATCACTGTCTTAAAAACCATCATGCTTCTATAGTGGATGTCATGATGTGGGTTTAGGAACAATTTGGTAAACTTTTGTGCATTAACACCTTGTGTCACTTTATTTACAAATGCATTTTAAGGAAGCTTATAAAAGCCATACATCAATACTGTGCAGAGGTGTCAAAGACTTGTTTTACCTGTCTTATCTGAGATGGGCAGTGGTACACTGAAAACATGCTTTGCGATCTGACGAGTCAACACTTTCAGCTTTCATGTTCTCTGTGTCAAAAAAAGAAGAAAAGGACCATCCAAGCTGTCAGCAGCATGAAGTCCAAAAGCCAGGATCAGTCATGAAATGGGGTGTGCCAGTGCCCCTGGCATGGGTGAATTGCATATCTGTGAGGGCATTGTTACTGCAGAAAAGTATGTTGTTGTTTTTGTTTTTTGGAGCAATGCTTACTGCCATCCAAACTGAATCTTTTTCAAAGATATTATTGTATTTTTCAGCAGGACAACGCCAAACCGTGTTCTGCTCGGATTACACAGGCATGACTGCTAAATAAAGAGTTTGTGTGCTAGACAGAAGGTCTCCATTTCAGAAGGCGTGGAGCAAAATGAAGTGCAAAATATGGCAAAGAAGACCTATATAATGGAAGAATAGGTGAATCTCCTACAAGCTAAACTTAACCAAGAGTCAGAATGTAAATAGAGCTAAATGCATAGTATTTTACAAATATACTGTACAGTAAATTATTATTTTTACATTTTTTTTATGGCTCTATTTATTTAATACCTTATAACAACATCCTGTTCCGATAGCCTGACGGACTTTTAGTGATTGTGCAAATTTGTGCAAAGTCTGTACTGTTACAGGTACTACTGTATATTACAATAGGAATAGTGTGTAATGGATGTGGATGTGATGTAGTTTATGTTTTCACCAGTAGAGGGAGAAAGCAGCAGACATACTGTAAAAGGTTGGCTAGAAGCCTCATTAAAAGTCTCACTGCCTGCATTTTTTTTTGTGCCAAATGTAGATTTTGTGTTAATTTGGGCTGCTTTAGTTGGATAATAAGTTATTATTACAACCCTCTCAAATCACACCATACATTCTGTTATAGATGTAACCTTAGCTTGAATATAAAAGGTGTCCATTGGGTTATTAATTCTCAAAAGTAAAAGGCTTTTTCAAAGCTTCTAAAGATTTTCCCTCCTTTTTTTCCTCCCAAAATTTAATCATACTTAATAAAAACCAGCATATAAAATATCAAGTGTATCAAGTAATGATCGGTTAGGTTTTAATTGGCATTCATAATGAGCTTTGATTTGGAGCTTTGGGATCGCAAGTCTCACGTGTGTATTTCAAAAATTGAGTTTTTCCAAAGTGGTCCAAAAGTATTTGTTTTAGTGTGTGTCCATTATACACACCCCACTATAGTCTATGAAGTGATTTTTGCAGTGACTTTAGGGCCTTTTTTGATGGGTTTAATTATTTTTGATCAGAGGACGTGACTTATTTTCCAATCGGACCAAAAGACGAGTGAGCTAAGAGTCAGGGGCACAATGTGGTACGGCATGGGTACCAAGCAGATCCTGATAACTCAAAATGAAACACAATGAAGTCTATATTCAAAAACAGTGTTTTTCGTTCTGCGATTGAGATTGTTCCATTGAATTTGGGAGACCTGGTCAAATATTTCGGTATAAGTTGTGCCTGTGCAAAATTCCAGGTGATAAAGGTGCATAGCCCCGAATCACGAAAACTGTTGCATTCCTTAGTAAAGTAATAGCACACCATTCCTGGCCACTTCATACACAATCCCTCCAAGGGTACAATGTACACTAATTACCCAAATTATTTGTGATTTGAAAATAGTAACAACAGTACCGGTACCCAATAATACCGGCACCCCTACTAATTATCAAATTCCTCACATTATACAGTTACCTGTAAATCAACAACAATATACAAAATTGAGGTAATGGTCATCAATTATAATGTATGCCAAGGGAGTTGGCCATTTTATCACACTCAACTAACTTTTTTGTTGCCAATTTGATATAAAAATGCTAATAGTTTTGATAATGCTTTCTTATAGTTTGGATGTTTTTTGGCAGTTGTCGATTTTTCATTTTCAGTGCAAAAACACATCATAAATCTGTCAAAACTCATCCTAATAAAAATACCTTTGTACTTGTTACATATTTGTATGGTTCAAATATAATTATATAAAATATAAAAATATAAAAATATAAAATTATATTAAAAATGTTTTAAATGTGTTAGCTATGTTTGCCAATAATAAAATACCACTTTATGTTCAAACTAATTTTGTTGTAGGACTGGAAAAAAAAAATTAATTATGGTTAGGGGTTAGGGTTAGGAGTTTCAATAATCATGTCAATGCGTTTCATGTTCAGTGATGGATCTTGGAGATTTAGCATTCCGAGACAGGGACCAGTCTTACATCGCATAGGGAAAGGCATTAAACTCTGACACAATGAAGTCTATATTTTACTCTACAGTATATTTGACGATTATGTGATTAGCTACTGTAAATCTAATATATAGGTGTTATGATGCACAAATGACTTGAGCTCTACTTTATTTTACAAGCTGGGAGTCTTTCATTTGGTAGAGATCCACTTTTCACTGGGCTGGGAGACGGAACAGAACTGAATTGATTAAGGTTGCGTGATGACTTCATAATAAAAAATTGTGGTTTATTTGTGATTAACTGAGCTGTCATGCGGTGTTTTTGTTCTATTTAAAGGGTCGTGCCTCTGCCGAAGTATGATCAAACACATTCCTATAAATCAGTACAGCTACATATCTTAATATTATAAAGCCTGAGGGATTGTAATATCACTTTGTAAATTCAAAGAGACAAGTAAAAAAAAAAAGAAGTGTATTTTAACAAGGCTACATTGTTATAGCAGTACATTTTTCAGCATTTCTGTGGTTTTGCTCTTTTATTGTCAAATATGCTGTGCATTTTATGCAAACATCCAAACTAATAAATTTTAAATTGGTTAAAAGAACAAATATATAGTACAAGACAAATTTATGCTACAAGAGCTTAAAAAAATGCACAATAAGAAACATAATAACAACACAAGAAAAATAGCATTAGCTCAATATCTGGGCTTATGTTATGTAAGTTTATGTTAATGTTATGTATAATGTTACTTAACCTAGCTTTAACTAATGTATTAACATATGCTGCTTTGCTAAATTCATTAGAGCAGAAATTTTAAATCTGTTACTGCAAAATTTGTATTATACTGTAGCTACAAGCATGTCTACAGCGCTGCAAAACTCACACACATCTGCATGAATTTTGTGAAGCCATATGCCTTTAAATGAATGATTATACTGAGCAGTGAACAAAATAATTAGTAATCAGAATCTGCTTTCAAGTTTATGATAGTTTATGTCTGACTACATGTAATATAGAACCTAAACATTTGTGTTTTTATTTTTATAGGTTATAGTTAATATTCCCTTTTTTCAACAGTAAACATCAATAAGTAATTTCTTGAATCTAGTCAAACTTCTTAAAATAAACTCACAATAACCCAAATATATAATTAAGCTTATTTCTAGTCAAATATTACGAAAATGTTCTGTTGCCAATTTCTTGAAAGAAGCAAAATTATCTGCCAATAGAACAAGACATTTTTCACATGCATTTTATTCACATGCGATTTTAGAAACATTTAACTGCAAATAAGCTTAATGATCATAGTTTTGGTTTGTTGTAAAAGAATTTTAAGAAATTAAGATGGGTGACATTTTTGCAGTGCTTTTTAAATAAAAATAATGGTGCAAAATAAAATAAAAGAATAGGTCAACTTCAGGATACTATTTTCATTAATAAAAATGAGGGGAAAAATTCAGGGACATTTAAAAAACGATTTTTTTTTTAACATTTATTTTATTGTATTTATTTTACATTCTCGGATATTGCCTTTTTTAATGAAACACTATATATATAGCTTCTTATACAGGAGGCACGGTGGCTTAGTGGTTAGCACTGTCACCTTGCACATCCGGGTTCGATCCCCGCCTCTGGGTCTGTGTCCATGGAGTTTGCATGTTCTCCGTGTGCTTGGTGTGTTCCCTCCCACAGTCCACAGATATGCAGATTAGGCAAATTGGCCTTCCTCAATTGCCCCATATAGTGTGTAAGTGTGTTTCCTGTGATGGATTGGCACCCCGTCCAGGGTATACCCCGCCTCATGCCTTAAATAAAATATATATATATATATACTGTATATGTATACAGTATATATGTATATACTGTATATGTATACAGTAAGTATATAATGCTGATATGGCCTGAGACAACGGTTTAGTCTGTGTCTGTATACAGATGTACCAATTCCTCCTCATATACATAGTGCACGAGCATTCATCATTAATAAAAGTGTCAGTATGCTGTGAGCTAAATGAAGCATTTTTACTAATCAGAACCAACCAAGCAAATAGACACATCACACAGAGGTGATACGATTGAATGTGTTTATTATTACTCTGTACAAATTTCATAAACTTTGCTTTTCTTTCTTTTTTAAGGAAGCCGTGATTTATTGTGATTGGAGCCATTTCAGTTATTATTCTAGCTTGACACTAATGAATTTGCATAGTTACCCTGGCATGTTGGATGTACACTGTGTGCTTGTATGTCTGAGCTCATTTATTCTAATTGGTAGCGACACAAACACACATGGCTTCATAATGATTTATTAAGGAAAACTACACTTTTATTGTGTTTTTTTGTGCCTATGGTAGGTTGGAATCCTAAAAAAGCATCTTGATCTTTCATACTAATGAGGTCTGGAGTTTTTTTTTTTTAACTCTTCTGAACAGTCCTTAATGTTATTGTCTGTTATTGGATCGGAGCACATAAATACTTGCTTAATTCTTCCTAGTGATGATTAAGATTTTTTTTTTTTATATGTTTTCTAACAGATGGTTTGAAACAAAGAAGTTAAAAGTCTTTGTGATCTTTTTTTTTTTTTAAATATAAAGCTCACACTGCTGAATCTGGAGCTGGAAGGTCATGAACATGTCACCGTAAATGACTCCCCATAAGTTACTTACCACTTCCAGGTGTTTTTTCTGGAATGTGGACGAACCTTAAATTACACACAAATTAGACTTTTGGCATCACAGTGTTTGCAGCTTGTCCCCTCTCAGGACTGTTTAGAACCTTTTTTAATTTTCCAGTGACGTCAATCAGACAGGTCCGCACCAGAGGGTAAGAGCACATGTGTTCCAAGCGCGGTTAGCGCCGATGTGCTAATTACTGACAGCGGACCGCGCGTCACTGATGTGGTGTGTTCGGTCCCATGTGACAACAGGCAGCAGCGGGTCTCGCACACCCCGCTCATTATCCACATCTTTTTCATCATTGTTGCCTCGAGTCGCAGCTCTGTGACAGTTTTATCACCCTGCACACAGTGAAATTGCGGCGTGAGCCATGTCTGTGTGACCTTTTTTGCACACAATACTTCCCTTGGAGGCGATGGTGGTATATAAGTTAGAGGATGGAGACGGGAATAAGTCTCAATGGTTGCCATTTTTATTTGAATATAACATTGCAGGATTTCTTAGAAAGAAACAACTCAGTCATTCATTCTCTATACTGCATATCGTATAGTGAGTTGCGGGAAGACTGTAGCATATACCAAAGTAGAACGGTGTCAGTAAAAAAGTCTCAAAAAGTGGCAGGCACTAATATAGTATCACCTGTTTACTAAATGCGACTTCCTCATTTACAACTTTTACATTTTGTTGAAATAATAATCATCATGTGAGGTTACTTTTTTGGATGATCAAATTATTCTTTAATCTTGCTATTTGACGTATAATAGCCAATGTTTCACTTATTTACTCACCTTTCAAACTTTGGATCAAGCTGTCTTAGAGTTGAGTGATGAGGCAAAACTGTAACAAGTGCTAGGAGAGGTCCATTGGGGTGGGAATCATGTTGCCCCATTCTTCAGAGGAGGAACAAAGGAAAGGAAAGTTTTATTTGTATGAGATATACTGCAGTGATTTTGAGACGGTAAGGGGGATTACGAAATGGTTAATGCCTATACATCACCATGGTGATATGTGCATCGTAATAACCTTATTTTTAATAAAAGGATGTGGATCTTTTATGTGGATTTTGAGACATAGTTACAATGTGAATTCTGCTGAAGCCTAGCAACCTTGAGTTAATATCAGCTTTTTAAAAGTATTTTCAAAAGGCACTTCAAAAGCCACTCAGAATACCATGGTTGACTGCATGACTGATGACTTCTCTCGACTGCTTCTTACAGTGTGCATCAAACGTTCTCTAGGCAGAAGCTTTTAGAATAAGTCAAGTCTGATGACCTAGAAGATCATCTGTGATATACTATAGTAACTTAAATTTAACTTCATTTTTAATAAAACTTGGAAGTGCTTTTAATATGACACATGGTGTTGTATCTACACTAGGATAAGTGAAGAGTTTAGGTAAATAAAGCTGTAACACCTAATTTAAATCTGCCATGCAAACAGCGTGTCCATGGAAAAAGATTTTGATGCTGGATGTTAAAAAAGTTTGTGAACCTCTGATGTAAAACACTGTAAAATGCATAGTTTTGCATTAACCAAGCATCAGGAATTGATTTAATTCATTTCATGACTTTATTTTCTCCTATTCTTCCTGCCTCTTAAAAGAATTTGTGCAATATCTGCATTGTGCAATATACTGTAGATATGATCATTTCTCAAGCTGTTATTGCCAGCGTTGATATGAAGCAAGCACACTATTGTTCTTGCTTTGTTTTTATTGCTGCATGAAGCTCTTTCTAATGGCTCAGTACTGAAAGCTGTTCCTTTAATTGATTCATTTATAAATGGATTTTGACGAGGGATCTGTAAGTAGAGTACTTTTATGATTAAAAGAAGAAAAAAAAGCTTGTGTGGCAGAAAAGATGATTTCCAGCAGTACTTGAGAATGCTAAAATACCCAGGAGATCTCGGATCAATCTTTATTAAATATGAGATGATTTAGTTGCTATTGGGATAGCAACTAAAACTGTTTTAAAATTTTAAAGCCCAGTCGTCTTTAACACTTTATTTTAGCTTGGTAGTCTAGGAGAGGGCGGCACGGTGGTGTAGTGGCTAGCACTGTCGCCTTGCACCTCCAGGGTCCGGGTTTGATTCCCGGCCAGGCTCGATTCCCGTCTCTCCTTGCATGTTCTCCCCGTGCTTGGTGGGTTGCCTCCGGGTCCCTATCCAGGGTATACCCTGCCTCGTGCCCTAAGCCTCCTGGGATAGGAACCAGGCCCCCCGCGACCCTGAATTCAGGATAAAGTGGTATAGATGATGACTGAGTGAGAGTCTAGAGAGGGGTAGGCAAGTTCGGTCCCCGAAAGCCAAAATCCTGTAGAGTTCAGCTCCAACCCTAATCAAACACACTTGAACAAGCTTATCAAGGTCTTCAGGATTACTAAGGCTACAAGCCAATGAGGTGTTTTTTTTCAGGGTTGGAGCTGAAGTCTGCAAGATCCCACTACCTGACCTAGGATATCCACTCACTCATCATCCATCTCACTTTATCCTGTACTCACGGTTGCAGGGGGCCTGGAGCCTATCCCTTGGACAGGGGTGCCAATCCATAACAGGGCGCACACACATATACACACTCACACGCTCATTCACACACTACGGGCAGGAGGAAACCGGAGTACATGGAGGAAACCCACCAAGCACATGGAGAACCTGCGAACTTCATGCACACAGACCTGAGGCATGAATTGACCTCGGACCCTCGAGGTGCAAGGCGACCCTCGAGGTGCTAAGCCATTGTGTCACTCTAGGATATTCATTATATGAATATATTATATATATGGTATATACTTGGGATTTTTTTATTTTTTTTTATGTTTTTTCTGACCTCATGTTTTGTGAGTAAATTTAGAAAGTCGAGGAACCTTAGCTGTTTTTAGACTATGAGGATTTAAACTAATAGAGATAATATACATTGCCTGGACAAAAAAAGTTCCATTTCAGAAGGGTCAAATTATATCGGGCTGCATCAAGCAAAGGAAACAACTAAGGTTGGAAAAAACATGAATGGAGATCACTCAAACACCCAGAGAAGTAAAATATCAACAGTACAAATCAGAGCTATGTTTAGTAGTGAAAGTTAAAGCATTTCCATACTGTATACACACAATGTAACCAATCAAAGGATTGGGACTAAACAGCTGTGTGGTTATAAGAAAACTTAAAACACTTGTTAGTAATACTAATTAGAAAAAAAGGCTTTAATTTTTTAAGGAGCATAAAGATTGCACTTTGAAGCAATGGAAACGAATGACTCATTACCTGGTCCAAAAAAAAAAGACGAACTTTTAAGACGGCTCATTTACACAAACTATGTAAAAGCTGGAGAACCTGTTTTAGTAAGTTATGTATTTTAGTAATAAGTATGTGGACTAATATATTAATTATTATTAAATAACCCTGACCATTTTTCCAACTTTCTTTCCTGTTCAGCGCCTTCCAGCCGTCGTGCTTCTTCATACACTGTCTGACCACGAGGGAGACTGGAGCATTCTTCCTCTGCTGCCTTAGTAAGTTCACCCCATCTGTGCTCATATGGACATTACACGCAAATACACACACACACACACACACACACACACACACACACACACAGACAGAAGAGCAGATGCAAATCATAAAAATACACTGCCTCGATCCAACTGATTCCATCTGCAGTGACAAATCCTTTACAGCTCAAAGGACTGTGGTATAGATTTATTTTCATCGAATAGACATTAATAAAACTAATTTATCTGAAAGCAATAAAATTCTTGGCACACTGACCACCTTTCACAAAACTCAAAATGCAATTGTATTATATGTGTTTATTTCTTTAGTATTTCAGCTCACTTTGGAAAAAACTCCTCATGGGTTATGTTCCTTGAAGAGGAAACTAACGTAAAGCTGGAGAAACTTCATAGCGTCCTGAAAAAATTTGATCGCAGAAAAGTAAGTGCATCAATCTAAATATGTGATTTCTTTTTCTATTTTTCTTTTTTTTTGCTACATTTCTTACACATCACACAATTTAAGTAGGTTGAAGGGTATTATACTCCAGAAAATTAATATTCAAAAACATAATGTAAATGCAAATTAAATTTTTTATTTGTTTAAGACAATGTGATTGGTATTATAAATAAGGAAAAGTTTCCGAAATTCCTCCTCGAGTGTGACAAGCAATGTACAGTAAAGTAAGCCCCCAACATATGAACAAGTTCCTTTCCAAGAGCTTGTTCATAAGTCCATTTTGTTTGTAAGTCCAACAAACATAAGGTACTTGTATACTAACACAATTGACTATACACAGTATAAAATAACATGTTTCATGATCTTGTCCTTTGTCTTTAAAATGGTGCCGATGATTGAACAATTGATGTTAAAAGAACAAGCAATGTCTGCCTTATATATA
>JAOVVA010000052.1:27312048-27341757 GCA_028565275.1 Leiocassis micropogon | reverse complement strand
GACTTTATCTCCAAAACATCTAACATGGGTTGTCCCTCTGATGAACTCATTCTTGATCCTATCCATCCTTGTCACTTCCAAAGAGAACCTCAACATCTTCACAGATAAAATTATCCCGCATCTTAAATGTAAAAATGTGCCAAAGTACCAAAATTCTTAATGTTACTTTTTCAATTCTACTGGAGGTACACTGATACTGGAACTGACACTGTTACCAAATGTGGTTCTGCACCTGATTAAGGGATAAACAAACGTTCTCCAGTATATTCCAGCTCTAATACTTACAAGATAAAATACCTGATAAAAGAAAGAGGTAATTTCATGCTGTCCTGGTTCACCAGTAAAGCACAAATTAATGAATGAGCAAGAAGAAGAGAATGCATCAGTGGACACCCTGGAGATGTTAAATTTGTTTGCCGCTCCCCTGAAGGAGTTGACTGTCAGAGGTACTGTACTATCGGCGAGCCCACAACAGTTGGCTCCTTCGTCCCCCAAGGACCAAACTGTATTTTAATAGGAGACTGGTCCTCATCTGTGGAATTCCCTCCCGGACCACTTGCGCTCCCCACAGTCTCTGTCTGCTTTTAAATCAGGCTTAAAAACTCTCTGTTTAATAAGGATTTTACTTATTTGTGTCCGCATGAAGGTGCTATAGAAATATATTTAATTACCTAATTAATTGAATAGCATTGCCTCCTACAGTAATAGTTCAAGGGTCCTGGGTTTGAACCTGTTCTAAATTTCACCTGTATTCTGCATACCTGTCAAACCGCACTGATCATCTGAATCCATTCCCTGTCTGCTGCCCAGGCACTTATGTGTCCCTAGCTATGTTTGTTCCTTGCAAATACAGCACAAAACAAACAGAGGTGTCACTTACATACATTATGTCTCCTGAAGCTGTGTCTTCATTCATTCTCCAGCACAAGCTATCACATCAAGGGGTCCTCCGGCAGTCATCACTGTCCAATCCAAATCCTTCACCTGACTACAGTACATATCCCCATTGTTGTATCCATCTCTTCAGCCAATGAAGGGTGCGTTTGTGTGCCCTCCATTTTTGGACATTGATGCCATTCCAAGCATGGTCTCAGTTATTGCCTGAACATCTGTTCAAATGTGACATCAATGTGCCAAATGTGTCCAAACATTTGACTGTTCCTGTATGTCTTAGGCACTGTTCTAGGCACCATCACTGTCAGGGTTAACCTGTAGGACACACTACATTGTATACCATACATAACTCTAAGTAATCATAAAAATGTGAGACAATATCATACAAACTGCCATTTTTTTGAATAAATCTACACCGTTATTAAGTTATTTTTAGGTGTAGCAGGAAAATCCTGGTGTCAAAATGAGGCCATCACAGAATCCTCAGTTACATATTCTAAAATTACGATTAAATTGTTTTTTTTCAAGCCCCTCCCACTAAACAAACTTCCACTGGCCATATCTTAGGAACTGGACACAACATGGGAATAAACCTGGTATTGAAATGGAGCTTATTGAACTAGGTATCTGAATATATATATATAAATCAGTGATGTATATCACTAAAATTATACTAAATTACACTGAATAAATGTATTGTTTTTTTATTGGCCAAAATTTTTTAAATCATTTTAATAACTTTATGACACTGGGCTGTACTCAATTGCCTGCTTACGATGCAATGTTCGTGTAAACAAAGGGATATGCCTTCTATTGTTCTATCGTGCCATCATTTCAGATTAAATTCAGACTTGCACGGATCATTAAAATTAATAATCAAGTTCCTAAAGCTTTGATCCATTCTTCAGTCTCATTAATTCCACTGACCCCATCCTTGGTTACATTTCATACTAGTGAGTCCTCAGTGGTGGACTCATGGCCAGTTTACCAAATGCAACCAAATGTGCTAGTAATTACCACAACATTAATAATAAAAGAGATTCTATTGAAATATGCCTAGTACCCATGGATTTTGTTGTTGTGTGTTTCAGATTTCTTCAGGATAATTGCATAAGCTCTGTATCAGATCGGGCTTTTAATGGATTATTCAAATTGCAGAAACTGTAAGTAAATTTGGATTTAAGAAATGTCACTTCTTCCTTTTAATGAAAGGTCAATGTGAAGTGTGTGTGTTTGTGTTCCTCATTTATATGATTATTTGATACTTAGGTTAGGTTTTTATTTTGTATTAAATCATCCTATACACTGATGCTTTTGGCAATATGCAGGTTTTCCATATTGATATTAAGTCTATTTTACTAAAATAAAGTTTGTAAGCATACTTAATTCTATTTAATACATTTAACCTAGTTATATATATATTTTTTACGTATTTTTATGTATTTATTTATTAATTCATTTATTGATTTATTTTGGTGTTTTCCCCAGTTTTACTTTGTTTATAACACAGTGATAAGAAAGAAAAGGCTCATCAGCATGGATATAAAACATAAACTTCACGAAATTATATTTCAGGTTGACTTATATAACTCGATATACAGTAAAATATAGAATAAAGGGTTAGAGTGCTTATTTGTTCAAGCTGAAGTTGGGTGTGCAGGGCACTGATGCAGAGTTGAGAGCTCTCATAAAAGATATATATATATATATATATATATAGAGAGAGAGAGAGAGAGAGCAGCAATCATGATTTGTACTTTAGTAAAGCGTCCTAATATAAAGTACGGACAGTACAGTGTATAAATACAAAAGAGAAGAAACAAACAATACAAGAGTTATACATTTTCAAATGAATTGCACTAGGTAATATTGCACAGTTTAAAATGCCATTATTGTACAGTTGCTATTGCACAAAGATTTAAGTTCCTGTATTGTGAAAAACTGTATTAACAGTGTGCATTATGGTGACAGGTTCACTTAGAGCAGCTCTGATTGTACAGTTTAATCGAGCTGCTCAAACCTCTATCGATCAGAACTAAACCTCTATCAAACCTCTAGCCTTTAAGAGACATCTCTGGTTCTTTATGAGGCTGTACTGTATGTCAATATTTCTATTTAATTACAGGTCTTTGAGCCAAAACTGCATCACTTTGTTAAAACATGGAGTCTTTGCTGATCTTCACCAACTCAACTGGCTGTAAGTAATACCCTCTATTTATATGCAGAAAACCCTTACTTTTTTACAAGTAAGGTTGTGCTGTTGTACTGAATATCAGCACAGCTGTAATCTCTTCTGCACTCGTGCTAATATTCAGTACAACATCGCTCCCTCTCGTGTGATATTGCTTTTATGCAACAGTTCCACAAACACCATGTGTTCCTTGTTCCCCACGGCAAGTAGTGCTCTTGATTAGCGGATAGTGAGGAATTTGAGATTCAGCCTTACTGAATGTTAGAGGCTAGTTAGCTTTGTAGTGTATGTTCCGCATGAACAGAATAACAGCCATATTAGAAGCAATTGAGAACGACTTAGACACAATTATTAAGTAGACAAAGGGTTGTTTAAGGTGGCATAACATTTTTAGGTGTGTTTTCTTGCTGAAAGTGCTTCTAAGACTGGTTTATAATGTATGTTTTGGCAGGCAGCTGCTCTCTCCTTTTTCGGTACTGCAGACCGTTCTGACCTACTTTTACCCATGCTGCGACTAACAGTTAGTGTAATTAACTATTTTAGAACACCTAGTATGCAGAGTTCTACGTATAGTTACAGGGGTTGGACAATGAAACACTGGCCAATTTAGTGTTGGAGGTTTCATAGCTAAATTTGACCAGCCTGGTGGCCAATCTTCATTGATTGCACATTCCACCAGTAAGAGCACAGTGTGAAGGTTTAATTAGCAAAGTAATAGCACAGTTTTGCTTAAAATATTGGAATGCACACAACATTATGGGTGACATATCAGAGTTCAAAAGAGGACAAATTGTTGGTGCGTGTCTCGCTGGCGCATTTGTGACCAAGACAGCAAGTCTTTGTGATGTCAAGAGCCACAGTATCCAGGGTAATGTCAGCATACCACCAAGAAGGACGAATCACATCCAACAGGAGTAACTGTGGACGCAAGAGGAAGCTGTCTGAAAGGGATGTCCGGGTGCTAACCAGGATTGTATCCAAAAAACATAAAACCACAGCTGCCCAAGTTACTGCAGAATTAAATGTGCACCTCAACTCTTCTGTTTCCACCACAACTGTTCATCGGGAGCTTCACAGGGTCAATGTACATTGCCGGGCTAGCCGAACCTTTGGTCACTCGTGCCAATGCCAAACGTCAGTTTCAATGGTGCCAGCAGCAAAAATCTTGGGCTGTGGACAATGTGAAACATGTATTGTTCTCTGATGAGTCCAGAGTACACTTTCACTGATGAGACACCTTCACTGTCTTTTCCACATCCGGGAGAGTGTGTGAGTGAGTGTGTAGAGAAGCCCCAAAGTGGTGATCAGTGATGGTTTGGGCTGCAATATCATGGCATTCCCTAGGTCCAATACTTGTGCTAGATAGGCGTGTCACTGCCAAGAACTACCGAAACATTCTGGAGGACCATGTGCTCGCAGCGGTTCAAACATTGTATCCTGAAGGCTGGGCCGTGTATCAGAATGATAATGCACTAATATACACAGCAAGACTGGTGACAGAGTGGTTTGATGAACGTGAAAGTGAAGTTGAACATCTCCCATGGCCTGCACAGTCACCAGATCTAAATATTATCGAGCCACTTTGGAGTGGTTGAGCCGTTTTGGAGGAGCGAGTCAGGAAACGTTTTCCTCCACCAGCATCACGTAGTGACCTGGCCACTATTCTGCAAGAAGAATAGCTCCAAATCCCTCTGGCCACTCTGCAGGACTTGTATCTGTCATTCCCAAGACGAGTGCTGTATTGGCCGCAAAAGGAGGCTCTACACCATACTAGTGAATTATTGTGGTCTAAAACCAGGCGTTGATGCTTGGCAGACAAAGAGTATACTGTAAGTACTACAGTACTTGTATATCATGCTTTCGTGTGTTTAGTAAGTTAAAATTTAGTAAAAGATTTTGTTCATTTTGCAGAAACGCTTGCAGACCAAGTTACTCTCAATCGAGTTCTGAGTTTGATTGTCTAGTCACTCTTATCAAGCCATTAAAGGCGTTGATGTTTTTTTGTAGACCAAAGCTAATTGGAGAGTCTGTGGCTGTAAACCCCGTCTATGTATCTTCCAACATGTGGAAATGAACTCAACCGCCGCTTTATTAGCAAATGTCCACTGTGCCCACCCTGCTTGTGAACATTATGTTCCTCAATGTTTGATTATAATATTACGTTAAGCTTGGCCTTTATCTATATTATTTTATTCACAGCACCGCTGCCATACTGTATAATTACTTGATTGGATAATGGCAGGGATGAGCAATTTATAAAAGTAGTAATGGCAGCAAAGTAGCTCCTTCTCTTAGTCATTAGCACTTATGCATTGCACCCCCAGGGTCCAGGTTCGATTCCCACCTCGGGCTCTGTGTCCATGGAGTTTGCAATGTCCCTGGTGGGTTTCTCCTGTGTGTTCCGGTTTATTGACATTCCCAAATTGCCTGCAGTGTGTGATTGTTGACCAGCGGTCCCACCACATTTGTAAAATAGGAATAAATACAATGGTTATCACCACTGGCTTCCATGGTTCCTAGTTGGATCTACGGAGGTTCCTAGATGGGTGGATGGAACGTAGTAACACACTGGCCCACATAAGTCAAGAAAGCCAATAAATTCATTCAGTATTAATGATGGTCTTGGTCTCACATCTTTGTAAGTGGTATACACATTATTTATATGTTCTTTTTTTTTCAGAATTCTGGATGATAATCCTCTGAAAACTATCTCTGTGAACACATTCACTGGCCTGAGATCTCTCTTCTTCCTGTATGTACCTTTTCTCCTGCTAATTTAATGATTTTTAATAATGTATATGCTTACTTTGAATAATGCTGGTTTATTGATTAGATGCGTACCAAAATAACCCATCTGTACTCGGCACTGATATCTGATATCTTAAGTGTTTCTCAGTAAGACTCAAGTTACATTTATGTTCTCAAAGTTTAGAGGTAAAAACTGCAGCAAGGTGAAATGGTATCTGGGTGATCACTCATGTGTGCATTGGTGTGTGCAGGTCAATGGTGAACACCTCGCTTGAATGGCTTCCTTCACCCAGACTTTGCAGACACATGCCCTTTCTCAACTGGCTGTAAGTGTGCTCTGTTTTATTGTTTATCCCTAATATGAAATGAATCATTCGGCCTGTCTGTCCTTTTACATTTTATTTTTATTGTTTAGAAGAACAGTTGACAAATTGAACCCAGTTGTTTCAGTAGTGCACCCTCTGTTGGCTAACCTGGTGTACTGTATGTACAGTATGTAAGGATGGCTGGTTGGGATTCTAGACAGAAAAGGTTATCATGTAATACCTAGACAGAGAACTATCACAGCCACAAAAAAAATATAGACACACATCCACACCTGCATTTATGATATCTTTTTTTTTAATGTTTTTATGTGTGTAATCCTTCACTGGGTTCATGCCATGTTTTCTGGGACAAAAAGGTACCAGTAATATATAAGTTAGGTTTATTTATTTTAAAAAATTCTACATACTTTGTTGACATTTCCTGTTGGATTTAAGAGCAATAGCCTATGCAGAGAAGGCATGAGAGGGTTGCTTTCAACAGGTCTTTAAACAGTATGTAGCCCAGGTGGACCAGGTTGAGAATCTCGGTCAGTTCATCCTCAGATTGACCAAGAGTCAGTCTTTTCAAAAATCTAAATTTATAAAAATGCTTAACTGTGGTTATACAGTAAGTCCCCTACATAAGAAAGAGTTCCGTTCAAAGAGCTTGTTCATAAGTCCAATTTGTTCGTAAGTCCAACAAACATTGTCTAGGTACTACTGTAGGATTCTAACACAATTGGCTATACACAGCATATTACAGCACAGTGTTTTTTAGAATTGTGCCGATGGTGTTAAAAAAAATGTCTGGCCTCTTTTTTTACCTCGCTCCATTCTTTCAATTATTCTCACTTTTGTCTCCATCATTATTTCTTGCTGCTTCTTAGAAGTACCAGCTTCATACCAGCGTGCTTCCGGACATCCCGGGATGCACGCTGCACGCACGTGACAATGTACGCCGGACATGTGATCTAATTTCCGCTTGTCTTTAAAAATTTGTAACTCGAATGTTCGTATGTAGGGGACCTACTATATTGCAATTTTGAAAAGACGGGAACAAATATTAGCCAATGGAAGCAGACTTTGATGCATTCATCTTCTCCAAAACGTATTCTACTGTGTTTACTTTTTAGTGTGTCTGAGTCCATGTTAAACAGGAAGATTGTAAACCTTTCAACCTGCTTCTTTTGTGTAATTGGTTCTTGAATTTCGTCTGTACTGTAGGTAGTTTCCTTTTCTTTTAGCTAGCATGATGTGACCTGGGGTGAAGCAAACTTACTTTTAACACCCTCAAGTTAAATATTTGTCAGTAGCAGCACAAGTATTTTATAGCAATTTGCCAAAACGTATTTATTTGATTCTTATCAGTTTCCAGGATTTGACCATCTGTAAAACAAGTTGCTTCCTTATTTTTATCACTGATTTTATAGCAGCTATAAACAGTGGTTTACCAGTTTGTCTTTTTTATCCTCAACCCAGACTTTGTATGGTAATGCTTAAAAATACAGGCTTGCCTTTGACCTAAAGAAAGTAAAGAAGGTGCTGACAATCGAGCCTGCTTGCAAAAATACTAAACATCACCTTAATGAAAAATGACCATATCACTAATTATACACATTTTAACCTGCCAAAAACGCATCAACACCCAATGACCAACAGGAATTTAACAGCACTGTGCTTGTCTGTACAATCTGTAAAATCAAATCTAGTTTCGCTTGCAGCAAATAACAAATTTACTAAAGCCTTTTGAATTGGTGGCATTAACTTGCAGGGGTTATGGACCACTGGAGCGTTGGCATCTGTTTTGCAATCTAGCTCTCAATAATGTACAATCATGGATATATCATGGTCCAGCGGTGTCTTTCTATTGACCTTATTTTACTGGCACATTTCCCGGATCATTTCCACAGCTGTGAGTTTAATCTGCGTGGTTTATAGAGGAGTAATTTGCCCATATAAGACGGTTAAAATTCATACTTAAAAAGAAATATCCAAGTATTTCATGCTAATCCTGACCAGGATTGGTTATAATAAAGCATGAACGGATAATGTAAATAAGATAATAGGATATAGACATCACTATAAATCTTACTAAATTGCATATAAAAAGATGTAGCTCTTTTAGCCAATATTTGTAATCTTCAACTGAAATTTAAAGTGAAATGTTAAAAAAAAAAAAAAAAAAAGTGTGCATGTACAAGACACCTGTCATTTTTTTTTCCTGGCACTACGTGTTCACCTGGCACACTGTGTACAGATGAAGCTATTGCCTGCTGCTAAAGAGAAGCTATTTCTCTTCATTTTTCTTACTAAACGAACACAGGACATTGAATCCTTGTTCTTGTAATCCTCTCAGGTTCTCCTTTTTGTCATTCTGTCTCAGTCTTGCTCTATCTGTCTTCTCCTTGGCATATATTAAGCTGACAAGCATTCGTCACTTGTGGTGCAGTGATATCCTGCACATGAAGCAAAGCACTTTTTTTTTTTTTTTTTGCCCTGAAGGTGACTTCAGGTCATACGTACTGTATTAAAGCTATAGTATGATTGATTTTTTTTTTTTTTCACATATTATGCTTTACAGGTAGCATGGAAAGGAGTCGAGTCATGATTTAAATCAGCATTTCCTTGCCAAGTTATTTTGCACCTCTTTTATTTGCATTAGAGTGATTTCTCTGTATTGCTGCTCATGAGTAAACCCATTAAAAAACGCTCCATTGATTTAAACGAGTGCTTTAAATGTGCGCGGAAATGTAACACGCTGAGGGCTTGGAGTGTACCATCAGGAAAGAGTGCTGCAGGAGATGAGAGTGAGAACTTGGTTTGGGATCATTTGCCTGTCAGAACGGTTCCTGTCTCAAATGATGAAACTTGTGCCTCCACCGCAGCTGTAGCACACAGACTGGCTTTACCAAGCAGGATTCTTACAGAACTCCTGAGAGGCAGAAAAATCTGCCGGTGTGCCTCTATTTAAAAAAACATATGTATAAATTTAAATGCAACTCACTTTTGCCATAGACCAAATAAATAAAGAGCTGAACAGAGATTATAGAGAATACTTTATACTTGAACAGACTGAATAACAGTTACTACCTCCAGGAGTTTTTCACTGAGCATATAACGTTTATCAAGCAAGAGAAACGGCGTATTATCTCCCACTCTATCTCTCGCTCTCTCTCTCTCTCTCTCTCTCTCTCTCTCTCTCTCTCTGTCTCTCTCTCGCATCAATCTTATCACACATGTGAAAGAAGAGGCTGTAAAGGAAAGGAATAGGTTTTAATGCCAGCCGAGTGAGATAACATTACCTCTACAGAATGCTTTTACAGTGTGTGTTTGTTGCTATATGCGGAAGAAGTAATGGCCATATCATAACATTTAGAGAAATGCACAAAAGGAACATAAAGGTTTTTTTTTTTTTTTTTTTTTTTTTATACCAATAGTTATTATTAGATGTATCTTTGAATAGATGTTACTTTGTTTTAGATGATTGTATTATTGCTCTGCATCAAGCAACTAAAAGGATTGCTGGATTTACTGGAAATGGGTTTAGAACTTCCCAGAACATTACTGTAAAATGTAGACGGATTGTGCTGGACCATTAACTTTATGGAAAAAAATGTAGTCAGATAAAAATCATAATTAGCCATGAATGGAGATCACTTAAAAACTTGGTGAAATGAAGTAGCATTAAAATAAATACTGTAGAAATGGCATCTGTGTGTAATAGTGAAAATAAGAGCATTGCCATATACAGTACACACAGCTGTGTGGCCAGGGAGGATAAAGATTTGTGATGTGGTCTGATGAGTCCAGATTGACCCTATTCCAGAGCGATGGGGGGCGTCAGGGTAAGAAGGGAAGCACGTGAAGCGATGCAACCATCATGTATAGTGGCCGCTGTACAAGCCTCTGGAGGCAGCGTTTTGATCTGAGGTTGCTTCAGTTGTTCAGGTCTAGGCTCAGCAACCTTAATAAGGAAATGAAGTCAGCTGACGACCTCAGTGACCAGGGTATCACATCAATGGAGTTTTTTTCTTTTCTGATTTCACAGCCATATTCTCAGAGAACAATATCAATATTAATCTCAAACTGTAAAAGAGTGGTTCTGGAAGCATAAGAGATCATTTTCACTCATGAATTAGCCACCACATTGTCTGGGAGTTAACACCTTATTTGGAAAGTCATCAATACTAAATCTCAGCCGAAAAGTATGTAAATGCAACTTTGGATGGAAATAAATACTGTGACATTGCATAGGGTTATTAAACTAAAGGCATAATAATAATAATAATAATAATAATAATAATAATAATAATAATAATAATAATAATAATTCAGTATGCATTTTCTGTTTTTGCACATGCTGTGTATATTAATGTGTTTATTTTAATACATTATCTTTTCTCTAATGTCGCTAATTCTCAGGTCAGATTTAAATTTTTGTTTATTTTTTAATCAAATTTTTAATTATGTTTTGGAAGGAGTCTCCAATGTCAGCCAATTTTAACAGTTAGCATTAAAGTTATTTAATGATGGAAATCCATCAGGACAGAGGGCTTGCTAAATATCAGTAACACGACAAGAGGCTGGCGGGAGACATTTAATTACTGGAACAAACTTGTTTTCCACAAGATTACACATAATTAGAGCAATTAGAAAAAAAAAAAACTTAGAGCCTAATTTTTTTTATTATGCCCTGTTATGTATTTACTTTAAAATTATATCAACAAATATAACAAAATGTATTATTTCTGAATATAAATAAGCAAATATTCTTCTGTCATATGTTGTACTGTAGCTTGTGTTTTTATTAGGTGCTTTTATTAGTTCTTATTATACTCCTGCTGTTTTCTCTCACCACTCGATATAAAAACTGTTGCGTGTGAAAATCTCAGTTTCTAATGTAATCAATCCAGCCTGTCTGGCACCAACTAACCATGCCACGGTCCAAGACACTGAGATCATATTTTTCTAATATTTGATGTGAAAGTTAACTCAAGGGCTTGATCTGTGATCTCCATGAGTTTATGCATCGCATCCTGACACAATGTTGACTAAGTAAGAAAATGACATGACCATTTCCAATATGTTCCTAATAAAGTGAACATCAAAGTATTACACACAAAATTACAGAAATAAATAATAAAACTTTTGTTGCACAATTGTTGCACAGTTTTTGCTCATAATACCGCACATATTGCTATTCCATATTCATTAGAAAAATATGAATATTCATGAGGACATGGTTGATGGTATTTTTGTATCAGGGGAAAATAAATGTTAATTGCTTTTAAAAATTCATCTGCAGTTATTTTCAACTTATATTACATGCAATGGTGGAGGCTAAAATATCATGTGTCTCCAATGGCATATTTTTGAGAATTTAATTAGTGCACATCCCCAAATTGTGTGCGGATCGGATTGTCCCCTGTGGTGACCCCTCAACAGAAGAAGCCGAAAGACGAACAAACATGCAATAAAAGAATAACTAAAATCTTCTGTATATTCTTTTTTTAAATGTAAAACACACATGGAGAGAAGAAGATGAGAAAGCTGTAGGAATTTGTCGAACCAAACTGCGAACGTCTGCTGAATTCTAATAAGCCCTGCTTATTCCTTTCAAACAGAGACTTCCAAATGTCTAATTATTGTAATTAAGTATTTCAGCAATCAGGTATTGCTTTAAATAAACACACTTTAGAAGCGAACAATAAGAGCTCTTGTACACCTTTTTGGAGTTATACTGCATTTTTAGTCAGCTGTACTGAAACCCAATTGAATATTCCCCAAACATATTCCATTTAAGCTTTGGGTTAAAGAAGGCAGTAAAATGCCAAATGGTGCTCTAAGCTTGTCTCTCATGTTAATGCGTGTACGATATCAGAACAGCATGTTCTCATTTACCGCCTATAATTTGCCGAACTGACTCATATGTCCTCTGCCCTGGGCTGAAAGTTGTTTTAAATTCTTGCCGCTACCCCAACTTTCATATTGTTTATTTGCTCTCGACATTCAAAATTCAAGAAAGTTTCAGTATTCAAGTATTTGATATATACTTGACATTGTGTATAGCAAAAACCTTTGTTTTAATAGTTAAGGTGCATATGAAAATTGACAAAACTTCTCATGACTTGTTTTGTTTCCCAGAACAATAAATGAAACACAGCAAACTTTCCCAGGCGTTGTCTTTAGGAAGTAAAGAAGTACGCACATGCACAGTCACGTAGAGTTTACAGAGAATCCCAGTTCGTCAGCTCAGACACGGCTTGTCAGGAATGTCACGAACCATAACGACTTATTCTGCTACACATGGATTTCACAAGGAACGTCTTCCTGCCAAAACCCACAGCACTCGATACCAGTCAGCTGCATCCCGCTGGCAGACGTCAACGATCATGTTAACTAGCGGTAATGAAAGATCGGAACAACATTCAGATGCAATTCAGTCAAACCGGACTTCGACAGCAGTGTTGTTTAAGAGGGTAACGGTATCAGATGTGTTTCCCTGCTGAAAGTGTTTTGAATGTGGGTTCTGGCAGGGAGTTGCTCTTCTTTCTTTCCAGTACTGTGTACCGCCGCTGAATCTTTCAGACCGTTCTGGGCTACTGTCACCCATGCCAGTGCCGGATATGTCAGACAGACATGGGGATGACATCATGGGGACGATGTTTGCCCACAAATGACTTATATACACTAAACACCATTTACTTACAGAATACATTGCATACAATTGGATTTAAAGATTTATAACTGGTATAAAAAAATGTCATATAACAGGGATTTTCTGTATTATTGATTTTATTATTATCATATTATCTTTCTTTTTTAAAGGGATTTTGAAGGGAACTGCATTCAGAAGCTGAACTACTCCACCCTGCTGTCTTGTAATGAGCTCACTGTGCTGTAAGTAAAAAAGGAAAAAGGAAGGATAGAGAAAATATTAGTGTAGAGATGTAAGAGGGGAGCACAGCTTGCTATGAGATAGACAAATAGAGAGAGAGAGAGACTCAGAAAAACAGATGGAAATAGAAATATATGGAGAGACGGACAGAAGAATCAAAGGAAGAGACAGATGCTCTAATGCTGTTGAATAATGTGAAATTTCATTATCTAAATAAGATGGTGCAGCAAATTATTTGAATTGATAATTCAAACAACAAATTAATTCATATAACAAAAATAAACTATTTGGATCGATAATTTACAATAATAATAATGAAAACAACAACAACAAATGGAAGAATTTATTTGGATTGATAATTCATACAACAAATTAATTAATATAACAAAAATAGGAAACTATTTGGATCGATAATTTAAAAAAGTAATAATAATAATACTAATAACAGAAGTAGAAAATTATTTGAATAGATAATTCAGATATAACAAATGTATTCATATAATAAAAATAGAAAACTATTTGGATCAATGATTCCCAAATAAATAAAATTAATTAATTATTATTAATAATAATAAAAGTATGACATTATTTGAATTGATGATTTATCTAACAATTTAATGAATATAACAAAAATAAGTAACTATTTGGATCAATAATTGACAAAAAAAAATAAGAAGGAGAAGAATAACAAAAGTAGCAAATTACTTGGATTGATAATTGATATATAAAAATATATATTAATATAATAAAAATAGAAAACTATTTGGATCGATAATTCACAAATAAATAAATTAATGAATTTAATTGATTAATTAATTAATAATAATAATAATAATAATAATAATAATAATAATAATAACAAAAGTAAGACATAATTTGGATCGATAATTCATATAACAAATTAATTCATATAACAAAGATAAGAAATTTCATTATCTAAATAGGATGATGTAGCAAATTATTTGGACTGATAATTCATTTAACAAATGGTCTATATTTATTTAAAATGAAAGCCTGTGTCATGCTTTGTTAGTGTTGTTGTTGTTGTTTATTTTACCTATATTACCTGGGGCAGCATTAAAGCATGTCTCAACATATCCTTCATTTGGGTACGGAATTGCTTTTTCGACCTTTAATTAAGGCAGGAGTCCTGGGGTAATGAAGAAGCATCGAGTGTAAACACACAGGTCCAGGTTTCGTGTGCATTCTCAGGCTGTTCCCATCAACACCACTGAAGCGAGCCTTAATCGTTTTTTATCATCAAAGCCTATTCAGGACACACTGTTTCATAAACAACAGAAAACTAAAGAAAAAGTAAGCGTGTAAGTGAGTGAATGAGTAATTAAGATGGTTAGTTTTTATTCATACCACCACAGTGCCATCGGCTTTCTACATCATAACATTTTTTACAACTGAAATGGAGTGATCTCTTAATAAAGGATGATCACTTCACAGTTCTTCCCTCTGCTCTTCTTCCTAGATCACTGCGAGCAAATCAAATCAAGAGGCTTCCTGAAAACACTTTTCATTCTCTTCATGTGCTGGGAGAGCTGTGAGTGTGACCTCAGTGCATATGCCGACTTCACTCAGTGTTAGATCTTATGTGATCCCCACATTTCTGTGTGATTCCACAGGGACCTTTCCAGTAACCAACTCAAAGAGCTGCCATTGAACCTCTTCAAGGGACTTCATTCTTTACAGATACTGTAAGTTAACTTTTGGAACAAAGTGAATAGCTAAATTAGAGGTTCATAAATACAGTATGTGCAGTTCATGGGTTTTATAATATCTATGCTAGTTTTGGAATATTTCATATAGTGGGAGTACAGTTTGGAAAGATTTACTTATAAAGATTTCATTGCTTAATGAATGACTTCCATTAATGGTTACAGATAGCAGTTTTTATGTGTTTAACACTTTGTGACTACTTTATATCTGTAAATTAGATACGGTTAAGGCAGTCTGTTTTGTTTCATAGTGGCACTCCTCATTTTGTTTTCCTGCTTTTGACTTTTCTTTAAAACTGTCCCTGTTATTAGGGCACTAATCAGACCAGAAAGGGTAAATTAAATAAATAAATAAATAAATAAATAAAGATGGAATGGGGGCATAGTGGTTAGCACTGTGACCTCACTCTTTCAGGGTCAAGGGTTTGATTCCCAGGAGTATGCATGTTCTCCATGTGCTTGGTGGGTTTTGTCCAGGTACTTCAGTTTCCATCCACAGTCCTTAAAGATTAGGCTAATTGGTGTTCCTAAATTGCCCATAGTGTGTGTCTGTGTCTGGGATGGATTGGCGCCCTGTCCAGGGTGTACCCC
This sequence comes from Leiocassis micropogon, assembly GCA_028565275.1. Taxonomy (NCBI): domain Eukaryota; kingdom Metazoa; phylum Chordata; class Actinopteri; order Siluriformes; family Bagridae; genus Leiocassis; species Leiocassis micropogon. Next base: position 27,326,403 of record JAOVVA010000052.1, on the reverse strand, counting down.
GCTTTGTGCCCAAAGTTTTCTGCGATAGGCTCCAGGCCCCCCATGATCCTGTACAGGATAAGTACCAGTATAGAAGATTAATTAATGAGTAAATAAATAAATAAATAAATAAAACACAAAGGTTTGTAAAAACACTCCCATTTCTAATTAAATTCTTTAGCCCTGGAGCTAGTCTCTGATCCAATGAGCTGTCTAAATAATTTATAAACCACATCAGAGCAATGTCATGGTATCAAACAGAAGCGGTTCATGTTTAGGAATCTACAGCATTTATTAGCTCTATTACAATAGTTTATCAACTTACTTACCTAATAATACTTCATTAGTTTTGTCTCATAAGTGCTCTGAGTTTAAAGCTTTACTGTATCTATAGGATTGAAATTGAAGTGCCATGTTATTAATAAAGCTAATTATACTCGATAAACAGTCTGTGTTGTATCTTTGAGGGAACCTTTACTTTTACAGTATATACTTTGGGGATCCAATTATGTACAGTACCATATCTTGTTTTCTGTATTTTCTATTAGATTTTGTACCATCATCCACTGTGTATAATGTTGTTTGCACTGCAGGAATCTTTCCCAAAACCCACTGAGCCACATCCATCTGAACCAGTTCGATCATCTCATACAACTCCAATCCCTGTGAGTTACCCGCTATACTAATATGATATTAATCTCTATAGTTTACTTTATGCTTTTATAATACACTTCAATACTTAAATTTGATTGATCAAAACTGCTTTTAGTTTTTTAGCATTTTTGTCTTTGTAACTTGGTGAATTTTTCCTTTTTTTTTTTTTTTTTACGCCATTTGCCAAATTGTAAGTAAGCAGGTAATTGCTTAAGTGGAATTTAGCAACGATGGTAAACATTTAACTCCCAAAATATACATTAATGGAATTCCATACTGGCCATAGCAGCAATTCAGTAGATTGACAAGATAAAATAATGCTTTTGGTAAAAATATTAACTTGGACTTTAAAGTTATTAAGTAAAAATTAGGTTGTTGAAAATCAAAAAATTACTTTAAAATTAAAAATAATTTGACATTAAATTGAAAAAAAGAGATACTCATTTGAAATGCACTGATAAACCATAATACTTACTCCACAAATATTAAAACATTAACATTAATTATCAATTATATACAGATAATACAGTGTGCCTCGTATATAAATTTAATCCGTTCCGGAGACGAGTTCTTTGTATTTCGAAACACACTTTCCCATAGGTAATAATATAAATGCAGACACTATAATCATATCATAAGAAAAAAAAAATATATACTAAAAAATATAATAAATTGCTAAATTTCAGTTCTTAAAGTGTAAGAACTGTTGAGGCGCCGCTGTACCAGTAAACTGGTGAGAGGGCACACAAGGTTCACTCACTGGGATACGATCCTGGTGCCTTGTGATCCTACATGGGATAAAAGGTAATAATGTATAATGGATGGATGGATAACTAATTAACTCAAAATATGAACGTTAATGTGAAATAAAAGCATAGCACTTCAGCATTTTTACCCTATTTAATGACAGATTTCTGTATGATATTAGTTGATCATTCAATCTATCAGTGTATAAGTGTCAGGTATATGACAAGGCAGAATAGATGTTATTTAGTTCTTTTTAAAAGGTTGATATATTTTTCAATCTACCATTTTGTTGTAAGAGGGAAAGGCTGGCATTGTGTGTGTGTACCATTTCAGCCCAAGGGCTGTAACCTCATAAAAGAAAAACAAATTAAACAGAGAGCCAGAGTCTGTGCCAATTCAACCTAAAATGAACTGAAGCTCAGAACTGCTGAGACTCTGTAAGAGATCTATAATAACTACTGACACTCTATTGACTTCTACAGGGGCTTGGAAGGAGTGAAGATCCCAGACATCCAAACCCGCATGTTCCAGTCAATGAAGAATCTCTCCTACATGTAAGTCACTGATTATCATTACATAAATCATCCACCGATGGAAAACGACATTGTCTCATTAATACTTAGACACGTATTAATTCTTTGTTGTCCCGACATTACTGCATTTACACCTAGAACAGAGAATGATATTAAAATCACGTTGCTTGTGTGCACTAATAATACAAAACTGTTTTTGTTAACATTGACTAGATACTTTAAGAAATTCCAGTACTGCTCCTACGCTCCTCATGTTCGGAAATGTAAGCCCAACTCGGATGGCCTTTCATCTTTTGAAGACCTTTTAGCAAGTGTAGTCCTCCGTGTGTCTGTCTGGGTCATGGCCTTCCTCACCTGCTTTGGGAACCTCTTCGTTATTGGCATGCGCACTCTCATCCGGGCAGAGAACAACCTGCATGCCATCTGCATCAAGGTTTTATGTTGTGAGTATCAGATGACTACAAATACAAATTGTTCTGGGTCAAGGATGGGGGAAAATGGGGAAGATATTGTTTTATTACACTGAATAAAATATATATTTAACCTCCCAACTTAAAAAAAAAAAAAAAAAAAACTAAGCTGGCAATCTGACTTTTGGCAAACTCTTTCAATCTTACTGAAGCCAGTGTTTTTTTTTTTAAATGTTTTTTAAGTTAATGCACATCATTTTAAGAGAGGAGCTGCATTTTGTTTTAACTGAAGTAACTTTATTTTTAAGTTGTTACCGTTTAAAATATTTATCAAGTTTTTATCCTTGTAAGGAAACAATATATCAATAACACAAAGCACTTCAGGTTTATTTTGCATTTATCAATTGAAATGTTGCATTTAGGACAAAAATCCAAATCCAATAAAAAATTTGTGAAAATACCCAAAGCTATGAATGATATAAACTACTTTCATAGTATTGATGAACTTGATTGATGAATTAATTCTTAAGAAAATGAATGACAGCATTCTTTGAATTTCAAAAAAAGAAAGGGGTAAATGTAGGACCATCATTTGTTTGGTTACGTATTAGGTCTAGCATTATAGTCTTATATTAAGGTATTTTGACCCACTGAGCAGTTTTGCAAATCACATATATCACAGATGCAAATACAAAAACAAATCTGACAAAAAAAAAAAAAAAAACTCTTACTGCCATTTCCAAACTGAAACAGTACAAACAGTATAATTTTTTTTGGACTGTTTCAAAATATAATTTAGTTTTTAGTTTTCCCTTCATTCCCTTCTGCACAAAGTCAATACTCATTTACCAGAGGCAGATCGTGTTTCTTGGACGTTCCAGTGGGCTTCAGAAAGAGTTTGCCTCAAAGCATAAATAGAATAGGATCTTTGTAAAGGATAATGTTTGCCTTAAATTAACAGCTTAAGTAAAAAAATTTAATTGCAATGTAAATATTAAAACTCACATTAATGGTACATTTACTGGACTTCGTCCAAGCAGTCATTGGTTAAGCACCTCCTTGGTTTCACAAACCACAGTTACCTAATTAACTACATTTATCTAAGAAAACACTATCCCTCCATGTACAAACTATTGTGCATGTGGTGCTTATAGTATTTTATAGCTTACACGAATCTCATTATGCTATTGCTACATTGCTAAATTGTGCTACAATTAAATCTGCAACTTGCTGGAACTTCCCCACTTTAAAAAAATAATAAATAAATAAATTCGTTGAAGAAAATACTGAGCATGTTATCTGCAACAGAAGAGTACACATTTCTGCTAAAAAATCCTATTAAAATGTTGCACACTTATAAGTTTTAATATACTGTAGTATTATACATACAGTAGTGTTTAGTTAGTTAGTTAGTTAGTTAAGTAGGTAGGTTCGTAGGTAGGGATGCCTTTGCCCAAAAAATTACTGTTATTACTGTTCACTGCTTTTTATAATATTTTAAGAATTAATATGTAGTATATCTTGATTTTTTTAATATTAAAAAAGAAGTGAAACTGATGTATTCTAAATTCATTAAACATTACCTGAAAGCCTTTTTTGTTTAATTTCAATGACTGTAGATTACAGCTCATAAAAAAATCATCCTTGCTCTACAGCAGTTATTTGCATGTGCCTTTTTCTCACATTTAATAATTATGGTTTACAGTTCAGAAAAAATAAAATGTATAAAAATAATAATACATTCAGTGTTTTAAAGTATCACCTAAAATCGATTTACAGTACAGAAATTTTGAAAAGTTTCGTTCATTTATGCACTTAATACTTGGTCAGGATCGCATAACACTGGGTTCACAGTTCGGGTATTTTACCCGCCCTCACCTCGGACTGCTGCGGATATGTGTGCTCTAACGACCAATGTTGTATCTCATAGTGGCACTCCACATGCCTGCCTTTTATTGGCAACATGGTTTTGGAACATATGAGAATTTTTCATAGTGTACTTGCCTTTTTGTCCTAATCCATGCTGTGATTTGAGCTCCTTATGGTCTTTTCTGTGTCTTTACGGTACACTATCCAGTTGATTTGCTCTTTTCAATGATGCGTATAGCCATGCCCACCTTGAGGGAAAAAAAGTTAATATTTTGCATAATTCTGTCCAGCCAGTTTTGCGTGATACTTTGACAAAATCAGACAGACAGACAGACAAATTTTTCGGAGACTGGTTTCAGGTCCTCCAGTGTATGAAACGTAAAGATATCATTGAAAAAGCAAGTTCTGACACATGTACAGTTGGAACCTTTTTGTTCAATTTATATAGATTACAGTGTAAGACTTTAAAATGCATAAAGGTGTGGAGGTGATAAAGCCTTAGTGAAGACCAGGTTGCTTTGATAGCAGCCGTCATCTTGTCTGTGTTGTTGGGTTGGGTCTTTCGCATTTTCCTCTTGACAATATCGCATAGATTCTCTATGAAGTTCCTGTAATGTGAGTTGCCTGGCCAATCAAGTACAATAATATGGTCAGCAAACCGTGCAAAGGAGTAGTAGTTTTGGCACTGTCGGCAGGTGCTGGAAAAGGAAATCGGCTTGTCAGCAGATGAAATACCAAGAGACTTTGGGCTCGAAGCAAGGTACACCCTGAATGGGGTGCCAATCCATCAAAAGGCACACACATACATACTATGGGCAAATTGGGAATGCCCATAAGCTTAATGTCTTTGGACTGCGGGAGGAAACCGGAGCACCTGGAGGAAACCCACCATGCACAGGGAGCTCATGCAAATAAACTCCATGCACACAGACCCAGAGGTGGAAATTAAACCTGGTACCTGGAGGTGCAAAGCAACAGTGCTAACCACTAAGCCACCGTGCCACCCACGCAGTAATAGTAATTTATTCAAATTTAAAATATTCTAATATTTTAAAATACTGGATTTTCATGAGCTATTAGCCAAACTCATTGAAATGTAAACAAAAGAAATTATATTTTATCACTTTTCAGGTAATGAAGATATATTTAAGAGTTTCAGTTCTCCAATTGAATTACCAAAAGATATTAATTTTTTCAAGATGCACTATGTGTGTGTGTGTGTGTGTGTAAGCCTGTCTCTGATACTACAGGTGAAAATCAACTCTGCCCCACAAAATCCATCTACAGTACCTGCCCTCTTATTTATCCTCAACAATTACGATCCTCTACTTTTATGACGCCTCTTATTTATGAATACATTTCCTGGAGGATGCTGTTTTCAAGTGGTCCCAGGAATAGTTTGGCGTCTCCGGTGGCTTGTTTATGGCTTTGAAAATGTTCCCGCTAATACTCAGTAACATTGGTTATTTAGCAGTGCATCTGGTGCAATAAAATAATTGCCTCACTTTCTCCCATTCCACATAAGAGGACAGGAAAATAGAAAACTGAAAGAGACTTAAAATTCCCTTAGACACTCCCTCAATCTTTTATCATACTCTCTATCTCTTTTTCAACCTGTCTATCTCAATACCTTATGATGCCTCCATAGGTGATATACTGCAGATTTGCCAATCGGTCACATTGAGTTCTCGTCACTTAACAGAAATTCTGTAATCTTGTGTCATCTTGTCAGTTCTCCTGATCCTCCTTTAGACCTTCATCACATTATGTCCTATTTCCTCATCTTTCTCATTACTTTCTTGGGTAATACGTGTCAATACTTTCAAGCTTTTGCCACCGTTTACTATAACAACCTTTTTATTTTTTGTCAGTAGGTTAGGGCAGGGTTCTGAAATGTTGGATCACATAAAGGATGGGTAATTCATGTATGATAAGGTCCAACTGTCTTCATCAGTCTACTATGTAGAAGTTGAGATGCTATATCAAAAGCTTATTTCACAACATTAACAATTTATGGTGTTTATGAGAGCGCTGAAGTATGTCCCGTTAAATTGATTGCTTCTCCACGTGCAGAACATTGTGTTCTGTTGTGAATTGCCGATAAGAGATATGCCTCTTTAGATATCAGTTACGGAGTAAATATTTTGCAGTACTACAGGACAATGCATAGCTCGAGAGGACAAAATAATCGACGGCATTCATTATGCTGCTCCGGCAACACTTCATCACCACCACACCGCTGCGTGATTACTAACATCGATGACTTTTCAAGTCAGGAATAAACATGAACCTCGATGTTTTAGGGAAATAATTAATGACAGGCTGGTATTGTGGATACTAACAATAAGCGGGTATTGGTATTCATTTCTAATAACAGCATGTCACAAAGGCGGCGCAGTGGCTTAATAGTTAGCACTGTCGCCTTGCATCCCCAGGATCTGGGTTCGATTCCCGCCTCCATGTGCATGGAGTTTGCATGTTCAACCTGTGCCTGGTGGGTTTCCTCCCACAGTCTAAAGACATGCAGATTAGGCTAATTGGCGTTCCCAAATTGCCCGTAGTGTGTGTGTGCCCTGTGATGGATTGGCACCCCCTCCAGGGTGTACCCCGCCTAATGCCCTACTGTAAGTCTCCTGGGATAGGCTCAAGGCCCATCCTGTGACTCTGTATATGGGATTAAGTGGTATAGACGATGAGTAAGTGGGTGTGTGAGCATGTCACAAAGTGTTTTATTCCTTATATGCCAAAAAAGTTTGAATTCTTTTTTCAATTTTAGCAGTAAACAACATCTTAGACTTTCCATACTTCTCTCTCTTGAAGGTACTAAGACAAAAAGAAAAAGAAAATAGCACTTTTCCCATGGCATGAAATGTCCTTATTTTTATGAAGCCCTGACATTGATTCCATAAATGCTAAGCAAATGTCTCCTTACAGCCAATTTCACCAGTTTTTTTTTCTATTAAAAAAATATCTAAAATAATTTTTCATTTTTTTATTATTATAAATTTTTTTTTGCTATTATTAGGTTTAGATTATGAGACATCTATATAAGGTGCTGTGGATTATTTGTTACATAATAGATAATAATCTATTAGAACAAAATGAGTAAATATACGTTATACCATATTTAATAAAATCTGTTTTATTTTGTAGTTCCTATTTATGAGTTTTCTTTTTTTACATCCTATATCTTTATACAATCTTACTTTCATTTCCTTTTTTCATGACACCCTGCTTTAGGTGCGGATTGCCTGATGGGCATCTACCTTTTTTTTGTTGGCATCTTCGATGTAAAGTTCCGTGGAGAGTACAACAAGAACGCCCACGTGTGGATGGAAAGCCTTGAATGTCGCACCATCGGCTTTCTGGCTATGCTGTCCTCCGAGGTGTCGGTCATGCTCCTCACCTACCTGACCATGGAGAAGTTCCTGGTCATTGTTTTCCCACTGAGTCACCTAAGGCCAGGAAAAAATCAGACATTCAGTATTTTAGCTGTGATCTGGCTCATAGGAATCTCGATTGCCGCAGTGCCGCTGCTGAATGAAGAGCTCTTCGGGAACTACTACGGCCGGAACGGCGTCTGCTTCCCTCTGCACTCTGAACGTGTGGAGAAACCTACGGCGAAGGGATATTCCACTGGCATATTTCTGGGTGAGTGCAGAGAACATGGAAAGCCTCTGAAATGCAACTCAGTAATTCTATTCAGTCTAAGGTGTGTATTTCTCTTCTCTGCTGTGCGGTGTGTAGGACTCAACCTAGTAGCCTTCCTCATCATCGTCATCTCCTACTCCAGCATGTTTTACTCCATCTACAAGACAGGCATTAACGCCACAGAGCTGCGCAGCCGGCTGCACAAGGACGTGGCTGTTGCCAACCGCTTCTTTTTCATTGTGTTCTCTGATGCCCTCTGCTGGATCCCCATTTTCCTGGTCAAAATTCTCTCTCTGCTCGAGGTGGAGATACCAGGTATATACAGGAAACATTCAGCATTTCCCTCAAAGATGACTGCATGCATTCACATATTAGGATTAAACACAAAATTACTGTTGTTTTTACTAAATCAATTGTTGCAGTTCAGTTCTCCTTGCACTGAAAACAATTTTATGTCTTTTGAAATGGAATCAGTAACCATCTTGATTTCTTAAATCTAAGAATTCTGTGGTCTCTTATTTGTAACTGCCCTGTATGGTAAAATAAGGTATAGTATAATTATTATAATGAAATTAATCTACAAATACCCCAAACGTTTCAACCTGTAACGTACTCTCATGAACAGTCTAAGTCTATAATCATTGGGAGCCTTTTAAAACTAAAGATTTCACTAAACTGTGATGTACTACATATTCCTACAAAGTGATTTGTCCATTTACTGTGATACTCAAGTTTGGACAAACGTTCGAAATGAATGTTTTTGTTTAGTGATTTATTTTCTGATGGTTCATGGTGGCTTAGTGGTTAGCCCTGTCTCCTTGCACCTCCTACAGTAAGTCTGTGTGCATGAAGCATGGTTTACATGTTCTCCCCGTGCTTGGTGGGTTTCCTCCAGTTTCCTCTCACAGTCCAAAGATATGCAGATCAGGCTAATTGGCTTTTTATTTTCATTTGAATCAGTGGTCACCATTGGCCTCCACGGCCCCTGGTTGGACCACAGAGGTCCCTAGATTGATGGATGGACGGATTTTTTCATTTTCTACATTCTCAAACAATCCTGTATTTTTTCAAAACTATGTTTGTTTTTTTATTGTCATTTATCACCATTAACAGTAAATTGTTAGTTTAAGGCACGAAAGTCAGCTTTTCTGGAACAGTTCTTGCAAGAACAGTATTGTCAAATGCATTTGCAAAACCCATCAGGAACCATGATGAAACTGGCTCTCATGAAGACCTTCCCAGGAAAGCAAGACCACACAGCTGTTTAGTTGTCATCCCATTGTGTGGGTAGAAATCTCTTTTCTTATATTACTATTAACAATCCCTCTGATTTCCCTGACAGTGCAACTTCACCAAGTGTTGAAGTGATTTCAGATCCCAGTCATTTTTTTTCTGGCCACATTTTAACTTCCATACTTCCATTTTTAAATGTGTTGGATAGTTCCTAACCCAAAGTTGTTTTAATGTTTTCTTGGCTTGATGCTGGTCAATGACTTGACCCTTCTGTAATGGTGTTTTTATTTTTTTGGCCAGGCAGTGATGTTGTAAAGTATGTTATTTCATCCAAATAGAAATTTTGGGTAGAACTTTGACATGGCGGCATGGTGGTGTAGTGGTTAGCACTGTCGCCTTTCACCTCCGGGGTCCAGGTTTGATTCCCATCTCTTTGTGCATGGAGTTTGCATGTTCTCCCTGTGCTTGGTGAGTTTCTTTCCACAGTCCAAAGACATACAGATTAGGCTAATTGGTGTTTGCAAATTGCCCGTAGTGTGTGTGTGTGTGCCCTGCATTGGATTGGCACCCTGTGCAGGGTGTACCCCGCTTTGTGCCCCAAGTCTCCTGTAATAGGCTCCAGGCCCCCTGCGACCCTGAATACAAGATACAGCGGTATAGAAGATGAGTGAGTGAGAAATTTGTAATATTTATTCAGAAAGTGTCTGTTTGATTTCTCTGCACACCCAGAAATGTCCTGCTAGCCATCAGTTTGTGGGACATCCACTTCTTTTCTTTTGACTGCTCACGGTTTTCTCCATTTCCTTTCAAGGGACCATTACATCTTGGGTGGTTATCTTCATTCTGCCAATCAACAGTGCCTTGAACCCCATCCTGTACACCCTGACTACAAGCTTCTTCCGAGAGCAGGTGGAGTTGATGCTGTGCCAGTGGCAAAGACACTCCACTCTAAGGAAAGAACGAAAGAGTTTATCCAGCTCGGTCATCGACATTGAAAACTCACGACGGCCATACTGCGCCCGTGACATTGTGCCACGGAACTCCATTTTAACCTTTCATGGCAATTTCAGATGAACCTTTATTCTGTGAGTTTATAAACTGGTGGAAAACAAGTCTGGTTCCCCAAGTGATGCTTGGATATGGGCTATTACTGTGCCTTGGCTTGGATCTGCTTTTCATAGATCTCTATGCTGATCCAAGATATAAAAGCTAGTGTTGAACACGTATAGGCAAAACCCGAGGCAACCCCAGCACGAGCACAGGGTGGGACTTGTACAGACTGCAACTTTACTAGACATGATATTCATGTACACAAAATATGTATTACAGAGATTCAAATATCATTTTATGGAACAATGCTAGTTACCAAGCAACTAGCACCTTACTCAGTAATTAAATATAAGCTAAGCTTTTTTTTTTTTTTTCAATACCTCAAACAAGTTTACCATAAGCATTTCTTGGCCATTAGAAAAGGCTATCATGAAAAATGTAGATTTATTAAACTTTTCATAAAGCTGACAGTCACATTTACATGTGATTTAACTGACAATTGATATTATGTCATCACTTCATGCTCATTTATATGCTCGTTACTTTAACACATTATTATGAGTTTCATTATTTCAACATATTACCTTGGCATACTATCAAGAAATAATGAGTTATTCAGTTAAATTAACACCATAGCACTTTTCAACGACTGGTAGTTCAGGGCTTTTAACTAACGCTTTTAAGTAATCAAAGCGTAATTCTAACAAAATGAATATAGATGCAAGATTATTTTGGTTGTTAGTCTTTCAGCTGCTCTCTTCAAGGGGTCTTCACAGCGGAACGTATTCACAAAGCTTCTTAAGCCTAAAAGTTTTGAAACAATCCTAATGATGAAATTCTTAGAATTATGACATTTTCTTAGAATTTCCCCTTAATTTTAGGACTAAATCTTAGTAACGATAAAAATCATTTACGAAACATCTTAGACCTAAAAACAGCTCCTAAGGTAAAAAGTGTTAAGAGTAGAGAGGACGTTTAAGAGGCTTAAGAGTTTCTATACCTGAGGACAAAATGGCGGAAAGAAGAAATATTCTCCAAACACTAAACATAAAAGTAAACACTGCTCTTCTGTCCAATTTGTTTTTCTTTTTCTTTTACTTCCTTCCATCTCTCTTGGATTATTGGCTATATACCATCCAAAAGTGCAACTTAAACATACTGTTCTGCAATCATTTAATTGGTGAAAGCTGAGCCATTTTGCTCCCATCAATCTGAAATGGATTACAAGTAGTAAAATCAGTATGGTAAATAAATGTAAGAACTTAAATATATTAACTACTGTGTGGAAATTGGTTGCTTTAAAAGTAGACACATTTTCATCATTTGGTTGTTTTAATTATCTTTAAGATATTTAGCCTATAACAGAAACTTTGCATAAAGTAGCCTGCATTCATGATTATACAGTTTCTTTATATACACGGATTTCACTGTCTATTCTATTATCATATACAGTACTCTATTTTCACAAAGAGCGCATTTTAAGACCTTCACAGATGTTTTATCAACCAATCACAGTCCTTGAATTGCTGCATCATCCGTAGCAACGGGGTCAACCACACCTTCTCACTAAGAATAAGGGTTTTGTACTTTCCTTAGAGTTGCTCTGAGAAGTTTCCTAAATCACTTTTAGTCTAGGACTCCCAGCTAGGACTTTTTAAGCTAAGATAGAAGCTCTCTGAGAGAATTCTAAGAAGCTTTGTGAATACGGGCCGAGATCCGCACACAATTGCCAGAGGTTTTAAGCCGGATACCCTTCCTTCCTTTATCCAGGCTTAGGAGTCATAGTGCATCCAGTGACTAGGGTTGTGGCCATTGGGTGGGAATCGAACCCGGGTCTTCTGCATGGCAAGATTATTATCGCGCAAAAATGTCACATCAGCCCTGATTATGTCCACATTGTCTTTTCATATTCTAGCCCTTCTTCTTTTTTTTTAATCCATCAATTTCCATATATGGTCATTGTTTCCTGTTTTTATTATCTTGTTGCTAAGGTAGTCCATTCCTTTCACCCGCAGCTTGTTAGAAAGGTCTAGTTTGTCTGTTTAAAACCTCTGGCTTTCCTGTTGACTTTCTGAAGCTCTGCATGTCCAAATCTCTGTTACTAAGCAGTGGACATTTTCCTGTCTCTATTTTTTTGGTCTTGATGACACCAAACCAGAGATTTTTTTAGCGAAGCCATGAGGCATGATGGCTGGTGCTATTCGGGTTACTCTGCTGTCATGTTGCTAAACTGGGTTGGGTTCCTGTCTGATGTACTCGATTAATCCCAATAAATGTGCTTTTAGTGTGTATCTCTGTCCCGTGTCCTGCAATGATCCTGTCCTGAACCGCATGACAAAGATTCTGCTTAGATATTTTTGTTGTATTCAGTGATATTTATGGAATAAATATGTATATTTAAAGAACTTGCAGTCAAACAAGCCCAGAATCTGTGAAAAGTATAAAGCTATACATTTCAGAAATCTTTCTTTCTTTTAAACCTCTCCATAATTTCTTTAATGTAGCTTTGTAATATCAAACCCTTTTTTTATGGTTGTATGTTTACTTGCTGCTTATTTATACATTTAACAAGTTAATATAATTATGTTGTCCTGCAACTGTAATAGAATAAGCTGCCCCCCCCCCCCCCCCACACATGTTTTCATTGCTATAAGAGTCAAAAATATACAAAGCAAATAAAAAACATGTTTTTAATTACTGTGATTTTTTTTCCCCAAAGTAATTCAATGCATTACCGTGTAGAGTTTCATATAATTACCAAACAACAGTGTTTGGAACGATTAACGGTTTACTTTGTTTCTACACAGATGAGACACAGTATGATTGTGGACAGTGTGATTAAATAAATGCCAACACGATCAGTGTTGACATTCTGTTTCTAAATGGGTCTGTTCCAGTATAGCTGTATTTGTAATTTGGTTTTGAAGCTACAATGAGACCCCAGGCATCCAGATAGAAGGTATTGACAGTACTCTGCAGCCATGATCGGACTGCCAGCTTTAAGTCTGAAACGCTGGCCTCTTCTGGAACTCTTTTAATGGCCTAAACAAACCAGGCTGTTTTTCACTGAAGGGATTGGGTTATTAAAGAAGTTCCTGGGAGGCCAGTGTTTCATGGCTCATGGCTCTGACGCATTTTAAAAACTTTCTACTGTATCTTGTTGGTATCCAAGCACTAATGAAATACAAGGATAAGTGCATTAATGTAGCAGGCGATTACATAGAGAAATACAGGTCATTTTTACTTTCATAACTGGTTCTGTTATTCTGCACAATCAAAATTCCCGGTTTGACTTGAACACCTCTTGTTTTAACACCGGACATGGGGTATAATTCCTAAGTCAGGCATACAGTATCTCCATTTCTTCCTGTAAGTTTAAAAAGTAAAAAAAAAAAAGACTACTTTCATGATTTACCCTCAGACCTGATGAAACCTGGCCATAGTGGAGCTGAATCGTTTCAGCTTCTACTAAGTTTCATCACTGTGTAAGTCAGGAACAACCCTCTGTCCCAACAGAAGCCCTACCATTTATTAGTTTACCTCAGACAGGTACAGACCATGAAGAGAAGTACAGGTACAGTAACTAGTCACTGACATCATCCACTTTGACCATTTTAACCAAAAAAAAGTGACCTGACAAGTTTGTCCGCAGTTTTATCCTTCCATGTCCAGGAGGAATACATCTGAGGAATGCTCCTAGTGCCAGAAATCATATGCTCTATGGGGAGATGACATAAAATAATAATTACTTAAGCAATACAATTTCTAGGATTTTAGTCCAATTCCACATCAATTACCCCATGCAGATCAAACATATTTCTTAAAGAGTCATCTAGCAACAGTCTTGTATACTCTTAGTATAGTCTTAGTACAGTATATCTAAAAGGATTTTCCCCCTCCCAACATTCCTTTCACTGATAATGAAACTTTGTGTGCTTTTGCAGTCTTTTACAAAATATTGTAATGTACATATACATTACAAGGTCAATGATTTTGCTCCCAGTGACCTTCTATACAGGATTACGTGGCATAGACTATGAGTAAGTGAGTGATTAAGTGAGAAACTTACACTTTTTACACAGGGAGAACATTTCAAAACCCAATCGGCTCAAATGTTTTTCTGTGATTTTTTTATTACAGTATTTCTGAATCGCTAAAACACTAAAATCCATTTGCAAAACCAAAGTTGCAAGTGTACAAACCACTTTATTGATTGAATCACACAGTTT
>JAOVVA010000052.1:27295778-27309703 GCA_028565275.1 Leiocassis micropogon | reverse complement strand
GGGGGAGAGAGAGAGAGAGACGGGGGGGAGAGAGACGTCTAAGCCAAAGATCTGACACAAGCACTATTTTATCAAGCAGAGAAAAAGTGGCTTTTTGTCCTGAACACAGGACAATTCACTGCCCTATAAATTACCCACAATGCACCGTGCTGTGTAGTGATTACGGCACCTTTGTGGAGTCAAGGCTGAGGCTCAGTTAGTGTAGAACAGAAACCTGTTCAGATTAAAGGCTTCATCCTAAATGCGCGCGCACGCACACACACACACACACACACACACACACATCACTGCTCTCTCGCTGACCTTTGACCTCTCTGGGTTTTCAGCAGAAACACACTCGTTAAAGCGCGGACTCTAATCAGACTGAGAGCAGCGAGTCAATGCAACCTACACACACACACACACACTCACACACACACTGCTGCGTTCAGAAGAAGCAGGAGAGATTTAGCCATGCGACAGTGTGTGTGTGTGTGTGTGTGTGTGTGTGTGTGTGTGTGTGTGTGTGTGTTTCTGGACTCAAGTTTGCAGTTTACTAAAAATAAAAGCGCCCTGCCTGTTAATGTCGTGACACCTGTGACTATGATTAGAACAGGGAAGTGTGAGACAGCTGCACAGTGTGTGTGAGAGAGTGTGTGTGTGTGTGTGCGAGAGTGTGTGTGTGAGGGTGGTCTGAGTGTGACACACACACACATACACACAGACGCCCGTGTTATAGCCACCATTAACATTAACCTTTAATACATCAGCTGTCTGTTTAATGCAGGCAGTCTGTGTGTGTGTGTGTGTGTGTGTGTACAGTATACCACAGCGATGGGTAATTAGCATTAGCATAATTGTCCAGCTGACTGCTTCTCATTTATTTACAAATAAAAAAGCATTGACATCACTCACTACACACACACTCACTACACACACACTCACTACACACACACTCACTACACACACACTCACTACACACACACTCACTACACACTAGTACTTACTATTCTTTCTTTGTCTTCAAAACTTCTGGTTTTGGTCTGAAAAAGTAAACAGTAAAATAACAGTCAGTATAAACACTGAATGTGTATGTGTGTGTGTGTGTGTGTGTGTGTGTGTGTGTGTGCATGTGTGTGCATGTGTAGGAAGATGGAGGAGGTGGACATTTTCACACAGGAAAGCAGTAAAGCGAGTGTGAGCTCCAGATGGCATCTGAGACAGATAGGCCTGCTTTGTTGATGATCTTTGAGACCGATATGCCATCATGCAGTTTTCATGCAAATTCTCAAATTCTTAGCAGCTCTGAGTTTAATTTATTTCAGAGGTTTGTAAGCGGATGGCATGGTGGTTTAGTGGGTAGCACTGTGACCTCTCACATCCAGGGTCAGGGGTGCTTTGTGGGTTTCCTCAGGGTTCTCAGGTGCTCACAGTGTGTGAGTGAGTGTGTCAGTATGTGTGTGCTTGTGTGCCCTGTCATGACTTGGCACCCTGTCCAGTGTGTACCCTGCCTAGTGCCCCGACTCCCCTGGGATAGGCTCCGGGCCTCCCGTGACCCTGTACAGGATAAACGGTATAGAGAATGAGTGCGAATGAGAGTGAGGATGGTAAGTGATAACAGTTGGAATATAATGTACAGTATATTTAATTATTAATAATTGAGAAATTCCTGTGTCCTAAGAGGGAATAAATAATTTTGGAACATGCTGTTATTGGAATCTAATCACGTTCAGCATAGTAACATGCTTCCCATTGTGATTATTTTTTATGTTTTATTTCTTACACATTTGCACATTCACATTGATTCATATACCAGTAAACTGGTGACAAGATCATGGGCATCCAAGGCTCATTTATACCTTTGGGAAGCAAAGACCAGCCCATCTATCCTGATCCAAAAGAAAAGCCAATGTAACATCACAGGAAATGTCAACGGTGGCCACGGTAGAACAGCACCGGAAGACACAGTCCACCACAGCTCACCATGTCCCTCCAATTTCCAACTGAGCACCAATGGGATGCACAGAGACCCCAGCCTGCTACCCACAGCACCCAAAGGATATTCTGTCGACGTCCTGGTGCCAGACACCACAGAACACTCCAGTCTTGTGGAGTCTTGTGCCAAGGGACCAGAGCTCCCCCGATGGCACGATGGGAACCTACATAACATTGGGCTTAGGATTTTACATTGTAATGTTATGGATCATGATCATGGTACATGACAATGTAAAAGAAAATGCGATTCATTAGACGCATGTGATGTTCACAGGCCTATTGGAATGCCTTTGGAAGTGCACAGGGGTCAGCTTGACCCGTCTGTGGATGCGCAACCACTTACGCAAGCTGCGATGCACTGTGTGTTTTGACACCGTTGTGTCAAAACCAGCATGATTTTTTTTTTCTTTTTCTGTGATCTGTGCTACTGTAGCTCTTCTGTGGGATTGGACCAGATGGATTAGTCTGTGCCTCCCACGTGCGTCTGTTGGCCCACGATCCAAACAGATAATGTGTAAGTAAGGAATTTTTTTATGGATCTGTAACTGAATACTCCTGAACAGACCACCGCATTGTTGAATAGAGCCATCAGGATACAGTGGCACGCAGTATCCTATTATACTGTATATACAGTATCTACTGGATCTTTTACAGTGCGTGTAGACCTTGTAAGATTTCATACCGTGTCTCTTGACTGACTCAGTTGAAGGAGCACATCAGGATCGTCCTCCTTTTCCACTTCTCAACGTTAGACATGAAGGCCAGCAGGCAGTTAACTTTAGATGAGTTTATACTAATAATAGCTGCTTATCAATTATTCACCAGGCCGCGCTCTGCCTCCGCGAACCCCAACCATCCTCGCCATGGCAACAGCCTGACGTTCTGAAGTTTTCAGCTTATCGGTTGAACAGTTTGTGTACCTGACGCGCACTTCACTTCATACTGTACCTGTAGCATAGCTTTACATACCTACAGCACATGATACTGAATATATCGGATGTATAATGTTCAAGAAAATGTATGTGTACTTGGATAGATGTGTTATGGGGTATCATAAAGGTGTGTACTGTAGATATGAATTTTTTGTTGTTGATGTTGTTGTTGCTACTGTTATTTAACAGCAAGGAGCGCAATTCAACAGGACGAGCTATAGAGGGCGCTCTTGCATCTCATAATATTCCTAACACATACAGTATGGAACCCTTATGTCACTTGGTGCAGTGTGAAACTGTAAGAACATGCATGTAGAATAAAAATAATGCTTAAAACAAAAAGATTTTAGTGTGAGATCAAGATTTCGCTTGATCATTAATAATTAATGAGATTATGATATATTATCAACCTTATCTAGGTAAACGTTCATTGTAGAGTAAACCTTCTTCCATTATAGATTTGCCAAAACACAGACGTAATGAATTCCGTGTTGAGTGTTTATACAGTAGTGCAGTGACCTTATAGTGTATTCAATTTCACAGTTAGGTGCGCCGCATATGCAGGTGTGTGTGTACTGTATGTGTGTGTGTGTGTGTGTGTGTAATAGTGATTGTAATTTTATATAAAGATGTCAGGCGGGCATTTAGTTAAAGAGTGCTATACCTGGGCATGGCATATGCTGAATGTGCAGTTTGACAGGGTTTGACTTATATTTCAGGTTTAACCACAGACACACAAACAAACACACACAAACACACACAAAGCCGTAGAATAAAATAAGATTACCTGAATAGTGACTCCACCTGTCTACCTGTTTAATAAGAAGGTCCTGAAAAGTTATTGCAACTTCTTGCCAGCTACAAATTTTCCCCCGTGTTGTTTAGGACGTCAGGGTGTTTTACCTAAAATCCAATGGAAAATGACAGCGTGTTTAAAGCGAAAGTGCTCAGGTGTGAACACCCAGTCAGAAGTCATGAGTTTTCCTGGCATACAGTTTGCCTATTCTTCGGAAAGCCAGAAGGCAGAAAACAGAAAACGCCTAGAAGTGTATACAGTGTGTGTTTGTATTGCAGATGTGTGTCAACCCAGGAAAAAGCTCACTCATTCAGGCGTGGGCTCCTGTTGTATCGCTGCGCGGCTGGAAAGGGAAAGTGGCGAATGAGTTACACTGCGTCGCGTACGGGAATCCGTCCGTCTGTTTCCCATGACTCTCGTAACTAAATGGTGAGGTGCAGTGAGGGCAGATGATTCATTCATTCTGTATGGATCTTGTCCTGTAAGTGGATCATAAGAAGCCATTCCCAGGCACGACATACTGGATCAAAGACATTATTCAGTACAACAGATATTTTTGATCTTAAAATAATAATAATAATAATAATAATAATAATAATAATAAAATAAAAAAAAAGTAACTACATTTATTTTTTTAAATCTTTTTTTATTAAAGGGACACCTGGAAAAAAGGACATTCACACATGAGTCATTCATAAAAAGCTTTCTGTCTGTTTTTGCCAGCGTGTTTTCATTATGCAACATCTAGTATGCAGAAGAAGGGGCGTTCAAGTCAAACCGGGACTTGTGATGCACAGTGCAGTGATGAGATTCTTAGCCGCGGTAAAACATTTGAATGGTGTAAAAGTCCTGATCTCGCTCCAAGCCATTTCCACATGTTCGGGCCATTGTTTCAGACGTGAAGCAGACGTTCTGCCTTGATGGTGTCAAAGCACTAGTGAAATTCTAGGATGAGTGCGTTAGTGTAGCAGGAGATTATATAGAGAAATAAAGGGAGATTTGAACTCTCATAGTTGTGTTCTGTTATTCTGCACCATCAAAAGTCCCGGTTTGACTTGAACGCCCCTCGCTCTTTTGAATAAATGAAACGCAAATCGATTCGTTTGTTTAGAATCATGAGAATCGTTTAAGAGTCAATTGAACCGTTCCTTTTGAGAAAGTCTTGCAGGTGAATCATCAGCACCTGGATCATACAGTGCAGAAGGTTTATTTGATTGAAGTAAAAGAAACATTAAGACATTATCTGACGTTTAACCGAATGAAAGCCGCAAAAAGAAAGTGGTGTTTTAATTAAAATGCCTATTTTAATACTTAAAATACATTGTCATTATTAAAACACAGCCGATTCAGCGGTCAGTTATATGCTTTCTATTTATAATAGTGTGATTTTGTACACGGGCAGCAGGTTGTATAGCAGAAAGTGTGACGTGAATTATTTCCCCCTCCAGAGTACTGAGGCATGAACACAGAGCGCTCAGTTTGTGTGTGGAATGACTGCTTTTTAAGGAAATGGCTTGTTTGCGATAGCTGCCTTAAGGAGGGGAGGCTTTGCAAATTGCTCACCCTGGCTGACCACCACACTTCCTCTGCTCTTTGTGAATAGCACGTGCACTCACTCACTCTCTCTTTCTTTCTCTCTCTCTGTCTCTCCACCTGCCCATTTCCATGAGCTGCTGTTCTGTAACTGGCTGAACTGCTCTGACAAGTGGAGGGAGTGTTAATATGTGCCAGCCTGGATCTCCTCATACACACCCATACATACACACACACACACACACATGCACACATTCTCACGAGCAACAACACAAAATAATGTCTCAAGTCTCCGTGGGAAAGTTATAGTACAAGAGTGAAAGAAAGGCTGGAAGGCAAAGCTGGAATGCTACAGCAGAAGTAAAGTGAAGCATACATCAATGTTTCTGCGAAGGAAAGGCTGAAGAGAAGCGGGCACGGTGCCAGCAGGAGATGCCAGACCCGGAGCAGATGGACCTGTGCACATGGCACGACAGGATGATGCTGGAGCGGGTGGCTAATTTACCCGAGGACTTCCGGGGCAAGCTGAAGAAGATTCGGGACAGAAAGAGGCCCAGCATTCTGATAAGTAGGTGATGTTCAGTCTCTGGATTTCTGAGAGACACCCTAACGCGTGAGGGTCCAGACCCGTAAATCGCGGCTACTACTACTCTCAAGCAGGCGTGAAATGCCTTACCTGATGGTCATGTTTATATTAGTAAGCGCAAAAATGCGACACCTCGTCACTAAAACGCGGCACGCATTAGGGGTAGAAGTACAGGACAAGGTGCTAGAGTTGACTTGAGTCAGGTTTTTCATTCGTAATCGAGTGGCGTGTTTTGACACCGGCTGATGTACAAAGGTTTGGGCGAGTGTTTACAGTATGTTATTGCTGTTAATTCAACCTGAGAAAGTTCACTGTGTGATTGTCTGCCTCAAGCAATATCCTGTAAAGTAATCCATAGTAAACTAAAGTTTTTTGTTTTTTAACAAAAATTGTGTTTTTAACTTACTTTGGCAAATCAGCTTTAAAAAACCATGAGGAAATGTTTTTTGAATTCGTACTTTTCTTTGACTGTCATCCTGACAGTTGAACAGTCCTAGTGCTAAAACCAGTCGATCTGCCTCAACATGGCTAAACCCTGCCTAAGAGCAACATGAACGTCACGCTTCGAGCAGGTTTTTTTTGTTTTTTGTTTTGTTTTATTTGTTTGTTTTTTTAGGACTGTTGTGTACTGTAGTGAAAAGGGACATAACCATAACCCATTCAGTTTGTAACCAGACCAATATTTTGGACTCCTTGCTTAAGCAGATGCTAGAAGTCAATAGATGAGGTCATGGCCTGATTTGTATATAATTTGAATCATTATGGTCATTTGCATATTAAAACATGTTACGTGAAGAAGGAAGATAATCTGAAGACTCACATAGAATACAAATAAGTTTTATCAGAACAGTAAATCCTGTTGGTCTTTCGGCTGCTCCTGGCAAGGGGTCGCCACAGCAGAATATCCAGTCCACACACAAGCTTGGCACAGGATGCCCTTCCTGACACAACTCTCCCATTTTAACCGGGCTTGGGACCGGCACTGCATCCAGTGGTTTTGGGGGGGGGGTTGTTGTTGCACAATAGCAAGCTTTTATCACAGACAGAATAAAGCACCTTGTCATGACAACTTCCTCAAAAATCTTCTTAACTACAGTACAATGGTGTTCTGTGATTGGTTGTTGAGGAAGAGGCAGTAATTGGTTGTTAGGACCAGTGGTGGTCAATTATTGTATTTTGGAAATAATAATGATCAGTGATTGGTTGTTTGGTTGTTGTAAAACACAGCTGATTGGTGATTGGTTGCTGTGAACAATGGTAATCAGTGATTACTTTTTGAGGAAAAAGTGATCAGTGATTGGTTGTTACGACCAATGGTGGTCAGTGGTTGGGTTTTGGGAACAGTACTGATTAGCGATTGGTTGTTTTGTTGTTGGGAAACAATGCTAATTAGTAACTGGTCGTTTAAAAACAATGCTGATTGGTGATTGGTTGTTGCAAACAGTGGTGACCAGCGATTTGTTGTTGGGAAATATAGTAAATGTTGATCATTTATTGGTTGTCAGAAACAATTGCAATAAGTGATCGGTTGTTTAGTTGTTAGAAAACATTGCTAAATGATGATTGATAGTTGGGAAAAATGATGATCAGTGTTTGGTTGTTTGGTTGCTGGGAAATGATTGGCAAATAGTCGTCAGGAACAATAGTGATAAGTGTATTGTGAATAGTAAATAGTGATCTCCTAACACACAGTTCGACTGCAGATCAATCCCAGATATCCGTTATCACCCGTATGAGTCTGGTTCCTCTCAAGGTTTCTTCCTACTGCCATCTCGGGGAGTTTTTCTTTGCCACTGTCGCCGTCGCCCTTGACTTGCTCATCTGGGACAATCTTATCATTTTGATTCATACATATTCACATTTCATACAAACTTCCATAATTCTTTTGATTGTGTAAAGCTGCATTGCGACAATGACAATTGTTAAAAGCGCTATACAAATAAAATTGAATTGGGAAACAGTGGTACTTAGTGATTGGTTAATGGGAAACAATGGCACCAGCACAAAGCTGTCAGACTTTACACACGGGTTGATGAGTTGA
The DNA here is from genome assembly GCA_028565275.1 of Leiocassis micropogon. Taxonomy (NCBI): domain Eukaryota; kingdom Metazoa; phylum Chordata; class Actinopteri; order Siluriformes; family Bagridae; genus Leiocassis; species Leiocassis micropogon. The sequence goes on along the minus strand of JAOVVA010000052.1, from coordinate 27,301,841 downwards.
TGACCAAATCTACACTTTTAACCAGCTGCTATGACCTGAAAAAGACAATGAGACAAAGTCATTAAGTTGTCAGGACTGAATTAGATAAGAAATAATAAAATTTTCATAATGGTGCTGCACCTCAGTTGGAAGGAAAGCCAAATGCAAATTTCTTTTTTTTTTTTTTTTTCTTATTCGACTCCTAAATGCTAGAATGTTACTCAGGATTTAAAAAGGTATTTCAGTTTTCAAAATTTTCCTGGGTTACCCCATGAAGCCGTACATACTCTATGGAAGCTGTTGAAGGTTCCGCTTATAAATCTTTCTCTAAGGAAAACATACTGTTGTCAATGAACTTTTCAGGATTTCCCCAGAATGACAAAAAATATATATATATATACAGTTTAAAATCCACTTAATACATTGTTTAACAGCATGCAGCCTTAAACTGGATTAAATCCACAGCATTATTTCATCTTTAATAGGTTTTTCTGTGTCCGATTAGAAAAACAAAGTGGAGTATATTACTTTACAGTATCACCATTTAAGGAGCAGTGTGTGGTGTGTGTGTGTGTGTGTGTGTGTGTGTGTGTGTGTGTGTGTGTTCTTTTGATGATGATTGTTTTGTTAAATGAAAAAAATGGACATTATTATCAGTATGTGCCATATTTCAGAAAGGAGAAGACGTTTGACCTAGTAGCAGTTGGTGGAAGAGCATGAAAGATAAACAATGGTATGCGATTTGAAAAGGATCAAGAGGCTAAAGTGAAAGTAAAAGAAGAACCAGAAGCCCATAAAGTGAGAGAGGGAGGAAGGGAGGAAGGGGGAGCTGGAACATGGTGGGAAAAGGGAGGAGACAAGGTTGCTTGAAGGGAGTTGAGTTAGTTTTGATAAAAGCGCTGGGGTGTATGTGTCCATCTAACATACTTCACATTCTTGTCCTTCAAACACAGCCTAAAATGCTTTTAATAAACTGTTAATGTGACAACTTGGAGCTGCCTACACTCACGCTCTCTAACTACTTGTTGACACATTGCAATATTTTCAATAACTGAACTGAATCCGTGTGTTTGTATAATGTCTCCAAAATCTTTTTAAAAAGTTCATATATTATTTCTATATGTTTGCACAGCTCAGCACCTTGTGTGGTAGGAGCTACTTATTTGTAAAGTTTGTTTAGTCTCATTCTCACTATGGGTCGCGAGGGGCCTGGAGCCTATACCAGGAGACTTAGGGCATGAGACGGGGTACATCATGGACGGGGTTCTAATCCATCGCAGGGTACACACACACTTATTCACATACCAGGGGCAATCATACATAGGAACGCCAATCAGCCTAATGTGCAAGTCTTTGGACTGTGGGAGGAAACCAGTGTACCTGGTGAAAACCCACCAAGCACGGGGAAAACCTGCAAACTATACACACAGACGGGAATCGAACTTGGAACCTGGAGGTGCAAGGTGACAGTGCTAACCATTAAGCTACCAGAATTGTAAAAATTTGTTTAAAATGTATAAATATTTATAAAATTATAATATTAAAAATGATTCTTATGATACAAATTGCAATACAAATCAAATTGCCTCCTACAGTAGGTAGTGATAATATAGTATCAGGTGGCCAATAGTGATTCCCATTCTGTCCTCTTTTTCACTATCAGCAATTATAATGAATACTTTTCAATCTACCTAGAATACAACCTCAGATTATTCAAACTTAGGGGAATACTGGATTAGTTACATACATACAAATATTTAGAAACATGAATGACAGAATTGACCCGATGCCATGACTGGCATGACCCATAATGCCAGTGCTTTGAAGAACAAAAGTTAATTTTTGGAAGCTTTTTTTTACGTTGTTTACCCAAAATATTTAGGAACCCCATGGCCTAATATCTGTAAAAGTGCTATTAGTCACTGAATAATTCCAGTATGTCTCAAATGTCACTAGAACTGATTTTTAAAAGGTTATGTTCCAGTTTGGTACTGTGCTCTTCCTCTTTACAAGCTACAATGATTGTCTTTTGGTTTTGATTTCTTCCAGCGCATTTTCCCCCAGAGTAATTATATTTTCAAAATATTGCAATTCTCTCGTGACTGCTTTTGGGCCTGACTGATATATCCTGTGATAAAATCAGCTGGTATTAAGATTCCGCTCGCTAATTAACGTGAGTGGAAATCACGTGGATTTATAAGAAGAAGAAAAAAAAAAACACCAAAAGAGACTGAATCTAAATCATTAATAATGATTTTTTTATTTTTTATTTTTGCCCCATTAGAGAGCAAGGGCATAAAAACACACTTTAAATTTTCTTTTGTTTAGAGTTCAACGTTGTTGGAGTTTCAACTGTTGACTTACAGTATTTGAACACTTTAACCTATTTCTGTATTACACGGTTATGCATATTACTGAGTATCAGCTTCAAATGACTGTAGTGAAATAAACAGGAAAGTTATACCAGATATGTAAGGCTGTGTGTTTAACAGATAAGCCTGTAATTACATATTACTCAAAGGAATTTGTTTGACACAGTATGTACAGTATATGGAAGTATGTGTATGGAATTGTTGTTATTATATAGTTATGTTTACTCAACATTACTGTGAAAAAAAGTTAATCATCTTCATACATTTTACTATGTTTATAAAAATAAATGTTTTTTTTTTTTCCCTGTTGCAATTCCTAGAATCAGGTTAATCACATAAACAATAGGAATCGCAGTATGAATATTCAACTGCAAAAGGCTGCAATTTATAAGAAAAATTATATTTAAAATAATAATATTTACATGTAATATAAACATAGTCCGGAATTTTTCAATAATTGTCAATAATTTAAGTTTATTTTATTATATATATTTTTAGGTTATAAATAAATTTTGGCTCTTAATGTGATAGTTTGTGCCATTATTTGTGTATATATAGAGTATATATAAATATGTTTAAATCAGATTAACTCATAATCCTAATGTACTCTATATGGACAAACGTATTTGGCCAAATCTGTTAATTATTGTAATTCAGGTGTTTTAATCAGGCCCCTTATCCCCACTGAAGTGCAATCTTAATGCTTCAACATACCAAGACATCTCGGACAATGCTATGCTTCCAACTTAATGACAACAGTTTGGGGAAGGCCCTTTTCTGTTCCAACATGACTGTGCCCCAGTGCACAAAGCAAACACTGTAAAGACTTTCGGATGAGTTCTGGCCCAAACACAGAGCCCTGACCTCAACTCCATCCAGCACCTTTGGGATGAACTGGGCTGGAGAATGTGAGCCAGGTCTTCTCGTCCAACATCAGTGCCTGACCAAATAAATGCTCTATGGAATGGACGGACACGGATTCCCACAGAAACACTCCTAAATCTTATGGACAGCCTTTCAAGAAGAGTGGAAGCTGTTATAGCTGGGGTATCAGCTCCATATTGAAGTATATGGTTCTGGATACAGTGTCATGGCAGGTTTGGCCAAATACTTTTGTCCATATTGTGTAGGTCAACAAATACTAAAATTATCCTCTAAGTATGTACAGTAGTTACAGTTACAGAGTTTAGGTTTTAATTACAGCTAAACTCACAAAGTATTTCTTCAACAGATGTATACAGTTGTGGCCAAAAGTATTCAGACATAACATATGCCATGTATTATAATTCCCAGTGCACAAAACAGGTGATGTCACTAATTAGATCAAGCCTATCTGGCTGAAGATTAATTAGAATCACCTGGATTAGTTAATGGATGAAACAAAAATATGTGTCTGGCCTAGTTAATGTGGTGTCTGGCCTAGCCTAGCCGATTCCAGCAGGTTTTAAAGAATAAACGACTCCACATTAGATATTGATTGTTATATAACAATTTCATTGCGTAAAATAACAAATTATTCCTTATATTTTGTTTCTTATTATTTAAAAAAATCGGAAATGTCATTAAAACTTAGGACTTCACTTACTTTAACATTTGTGCACAGCTGGACTAACAAACGTAAGTCAGTGCGTTATGCAATGCAGGTCAAGTAGCTGACTAAAGAGGAAGCTAATAAGATTACTAAAGCAGTGTCCTGGACCAGCTTGGTGTGTGTACACAGATGGATTGGATGATGAGTAATGAGTAACAAACCCACTGATTCATCCTTGTTATTACTTTGCTTACAGAACAAATCTGTTCACAGTTGCGGCAAGAAATAAAATTAGGAACACTCAGCTCAGTTAAGTGAAAGTGCAATGATTTATCCAACTTATTCTTTTTGAAAACATTTAAGTACAGCTTAGTCAGTTAGTAAGAAAGCATTGCAAAAGTTTTGTTCCAGCTTTATTCCAAATCTCATCAATGTTGGACTTGCATGATGAATCTGAGCATACAATGTACAGTATCTGAATAATCATTGGCTACCTTAACATGGACAATGTTTTTTCTAAACTCTGATTAGTCATATAGATGCTGGTTCACAACATTTGATTTAAAAAAAAATGGAGATTTTTAGAGATTTCATTTAGCTTTAAGGTCATGGAAGGCTTTCTGTTTTTTTCCCCCACAAATGACATTTTCAGTCTCATCTACTGTACAGTACAGTATGACTGGTCCGATAGTTCTTTGCGTGTAAAATGTGAGCCAATCAGTGCACTTTTCTCTGTCACAAAAACAGAAGCTAGTGGATGAAAGCCTTAAGCAAAAACCGGTAGATGAGAGTCCTTCTCACTGAGTTGAAATGGAATGCAAAAACGTGTCACCTAATTTTACCCCCATTTGGGGCAAATGTGCAGAAAGAACATATTTATTCCAACAAGAGAGAAACAGTTGGATCAAGTGTTTACATGGATAATATTCACTGTATTAAATAGGTTATCAGAATATAGCAGAATTTTAGGGTTCATGTAGACCCTGCCTCTGATGGTGGTGTGTAAGGTTTTATAATATGATAAGATCCCCCACATTGACCTTCCTGACTCCTTATGTGGTAACACTTCCTATAGCCCGCATCCAGACGAATATACATCTAAACAGTCTGCAGGAAACCTTCAGTTTAGCCAGCAAATGCAAATGCATTTCCTGTCATCTGTCTTGTCTCTGGGTTTCTCTATGACTGACATATTAACGACGGGTTCTTTTGATGTACGGGACGAATGTGACATGGAGCACCTTGCCAAAAGCTTAAATGTGCTCTTTGCTGATAACAAACAGGGATCTTTGAACTTCAGGAGTGCATTTGTCCGTCTCTCATGGTTGGTATCGAAGTACGGCAGACACAACAAATAATATTTTATTTTCATATAATTCATCATAAAACTTATCATTTCAAACACTGAACTTGTAAACCAAACACTGTCCCTATACAACTTCTTGTTGTTTTTTTTAAACAAAAACTGACTTAATGTGATGAGACACTCAAGTCTGAGACACTTAGTTCATCCTTCAGTTAAAAAGTTGTCTTACAAGTGTACAGCGCTACATTCTTCTTTTGTATGTAGTCAGGAAATGTTAGAAATGTCATTTGAGTAAAATTTCAAGTATAAATAATATACAGTATTATATATAATAATAATATCATCATCATAATATACAGTATCTCACAAAAGTTAGTACACCCCTCACATTTCAGCAACCACTTTATTATATGTTCTCAAGGGACAACACTAAGCGGTACACATTTACTGTCGTCTAACAATAACTCAATATACAGGCTTTATTGTCTAATTAACTGGCAACGACAATGAGTACAAGTGAACATGTCAAAACTGTGTCCAAAGTGTCAATATTTTGTGTGAGCACCATCGTTATCTAGCAGGCTTTAATCCTCCTGGGCCTGGACTTCACCAGATGCTGTACATGTTGTTGCTGGGATCCTCTACCGCTGGATGTTAGACACACGACGGCTTTCCACCTTCCGCTTGAGGACGTCCCACAGGTGCTCGATAGGGTTCAGCTCTGGAGACATACTCAGCCACTGACAAACACATGAACATGATGAATGGGTCATGTGACTTTGCATGGTTAAAGGTTTACAGCTGTTATCACTTGGGGTGTACTCACTTTTGTTGCCAGCTATTTTGACAATAATGGCTGTATGTTTGCTGTATAT
>JAOVVA010000052.1:27260251-27295678 GCA_028565275.1 Leiocassis micropogon | reverse complement strand
CAGATTACGGTGTCTCCAAAGCAAATACACTGCTGAGGCATATTTCCACAGTGAGCTACAGTGTAGTCTGTGAGTCAAGTGTAGCTAAATGGTCAGGCTTGACTGGGGCTCAATCCCACACAACAGGCTGTGTTAGTGGAGTGAGAGGCTGCAACACTCTCTGGCCTACCATCCACTGGTGGATCTGACCCCATTTTTTGTTGCTACTGCTCGTGACTACATCAGGATTTGGATGGAGGTTTCTGATGATGTGAAGAGCAGTAGAAGTACTCCGATGTTTTACTCAGGTAAAAGTACCACACTATAAAAACACTTCATTACAAATCTACTGTAAAGTTAATCACAAACCTGCTCAAGCAAAGAGCCATTATTTTACTAAACAATCGCTTTGCCATCATTTATTAAAATATCAGGGATATCAGATACACCAATCAGACATGTCATTAAAACCATTAACATTAAAACCGGTTAGGTGTTTAGTTTCCTTTGTGTCACCTGGGCAGCTCTGGCCTGTCAGGGCATGGATCCACAAGACATCTGGGGGTGATCTGTGGCGTCTGGCACCAGGATATTGGCAATAGATACTTTGGTTGCTGTGGGTTATAGGGTGGGGCCTTGGGTTCGTAGATCATTCGCTAGGATGGGGGTAGGTTGGATTCGTTTGTCCGCCACATCCCGTGGATCTCAATCAGATCGAGCATCTGGGAAGTTTGGAGGCCATTTTAGGGGTTTTAGGGGTTGTTTGTTCCTGCCATGCCCCATGCATGATGAGCTGTGGTGCAATTGTGGGGTTTGATGCATTTCTCTCATGGCCAGCATTGAATTTTTTCAGTAAGCCTTTGATGCTTGATGGTGGGAACCTTGGATCCTTTGAATGACCTATGATCCTGTCACCAGTTTACTGGTGTATAATTGATAATCAATGGAGTTGAGTTGAACTGGAGATGGTGTTGATGTTATGGATAATAGGTGTGTATTTTAACTTTGGTTAAAATTAATTTGTTTTCAGTGCCTGCAATGTTTTTTTTTTTTTTTTTAAAGTAACCATAGCCCGATTGGCGTGTGTATTGAATCAAACTATAATCAAATCTCATTACAACGGTGTGACTTCTGTAACCATATTATATAATCCACATCCACAATTGTCATCCACATCCACTCCATTATTCCCCAATACTATGGGCCAGCATGAAAATTATTACTACTGTATATGCAATACATGTACTGCTGCTCGTAATCACTGTGCTACCGGATCCCGTCATACTTATTACATTGGTTGACTGTCTACCTGACATTCATGAATGAGCAAAAACACTCTACTCATGATCCGAAGCTTTATGAGATGTTGAATTTTCCCTCAGTGACAGCACAGGTATGCTTCTTCTGTGCCGCCCCAGCGTGTGGTAAATGTTTGGAAAGCTTGAGGACAGACAGACAGCTGATCTCACACTGAGGCCCCAGAGAAGGTTCAGATTGCTGACTGTGCTAAATGCATGAACAGGTCATGTTAAAAGCGTCAGTGTTACATTCACCACTACACTGACAAATTCACTTCTGCTAGCTGGAGTATAGAGACGCCTGGACAGACTATACTATACTGTATTCCACTTGTCCTCTTAATACTCCATGTAACTGTTAATCAAGGCGATTCCACAGATTTGTAACGTCTTATTCCGGGGATTTGACTTTATATAAGTGGTCACGGCCAAGTCTTGATGAAGTAACACTAGATTAAGCAAAACCCACATGGCAACTAAGTATAATCAAGCAAGCCCATTTTACCTAACTTTATAAATATGTGTTGTGGTGCTGGGGTAGTTGGTCAAGTTCCCTAGTGGGAGTTTCCCCCATTCTTTCATCATGCAAGTCTTCAGCTGCACAATTGTATGGGGTCTTTGTTACCACAATTTGCACTTCATAATACACCGCATAGTCTCAACTGGAGCAGGCAGGCCAGTCTAGCACTCGTACTCTGTGTTTAGCAGCCATGCATGTGTAATCCGAGGAGAACGCAGTTTGGTGTTGTCCTGCTCAATAATAATATAGGGATGTTTCTGGAAGAGATGGTGATGCCAAATGAACATCCAGAATGAACACTATGTTATACAAACAGGTCACAAATTAAAGGAAAACCCAACATTAAGTGTGTTCGTAAGATTTTAAGCCAGCTGTTACACTGTAAAGTTATACTTTTTTTATTATAATGGGGGCAGAGTCATCCTGGAAGAGACCATTAACACTTTCAGTGTAGAAAGATTTCATTGTAGGGAAAAGGACGTCACAAGAACGTTGTATTGATTTGCAATGACTCTTCTCTTCAAGGCACGGCAAATAATGCAGTCAAAAATAAATGCCCCCATCAGCCTAACAGAGTCATCAGTTTTGTTTTGTTTTCCCTTTAAATCTGTCAGTCAGCGTTATCTTGTGTGTCATCATCACTTTGTTCGTTTCTGAAGATGCTGCTCCAACAAACAGACTTTTTTTTTTTTTTTTTTTTTTTTTAAGAAAACACACTGATTGATCTGAAAATCTGAGCACCGTTAATTAGTTCTTTTCCACCTGGGCTTTACGTATTGTTGGTCCAGACAGTTCTGATAGTAGGAGATGCGAACAGGGGTTATAATTAGTCGTGCTGGCTAAGAGGATTTCTCCTCCCTGCATTCCCGGTCTCCAAGCAGTGTCTGATCCAGCAAGGGCATTTAAAAGAACCTGCTTCTGAGTCAGAGAGAGAGAGAGAGAGAGAGAGAGAGAAAGAGAAAGAGGGAGGGAGAGGAGGAAGCTGGAGCAGTGTGTATTCTCGCCAGCAGAAGCATTATTTTATCGCATCACTTGCAGGCAGCCAGAGGAGCGTACACCACCTGCCTGCTCACGGCCTGGCTACAGCAGGCAGGGGAGGGGGGTGGGGGGGATAAATACGTACAGTACACATACACGCACGACGGAGCATGAAAAGAGTGCCCACTCTTCACGGGACAGCCAAACACACCATGGCCAACCAGCAGGACTCGGGGTTCTTTGAAATCAGCATCAAGTCTCTGCTAAAGTCCTGGAGCAGCAGTGAGTAACTTTATCACTCGGTGCAAAGGGATGTGTTGTTGTTGTTGTTGTTGTTGTTGTTGTTATTGTTGTTGTCTTCTCACTTTTAGTTCGATTCAAGAGGTTTTTAGATTTTATCTCTCGTTCCACTTAGCAGCTAATATGATCACGGATGGGTTGATTTATGACTGTTTCCTCTAAGCGTACTCTCTTGAGTATGAGCTGCAGACGCTTGCTTCTTGTTTTAATAAGCACTTCCGTAATGCGTTCACATTTATGACATTTGACAGAAGCTGTTATCCAAAACTGACTTGCAGAACTGACTAGGTGTCTGGTTGATTTTTTTTTTAAAGTGCATGATGAGGTATTTATACATCTGAGATTATATGAACGCATTTTGTCTTATTTTTCATCCTTTACACATTTTTTTTTGCACTTATGCACCAAAACATGAAATTTAAAATATACATTAAAATGTTTCATATGATCCAATTTGTATCATTAGAGGAATGATAATGATTGGATCGTTTCACTCCTGGACTAAAGACATACTATTGGACAATTTATCCACATTAAGACTGACCTTAAGATGCTTGTGTGCATTCTGTTTTTGAATGACATACAGATTACTGTTAGATGCTTTGATCATCCAGGGGTAACACAGAGAGCACGGTTTTAGATCACACAGATTTGAGCCTTTTCCGATTGACACAAGCATCCTGAAACACGTCATTCTGAATCCAGTTCAACTGTTATTAAAGGACAAACTTACCTTTATGAAACTCTATCATCTAGGTGAGTGAGGTAATATCCTCACTCCATGCGCCATCGTCACTAACATGCTCCTGCCCTTATACTGTATGGTGTTTAAGGACAATTACCCATGCTAATTACATGCTAATCCCATGCTGATCCTAGTCACCGCCAACGTAAGATCAAGTGGATCAAGATTCATTGTTCCGCTCATCAGGGTTAGCGCTGACTGGGATGGTTAAGAACGTTTGGCGCATTTGGTCTTGACGTATTTTTTTTCCTAACAGAAAATGTAAGTAAAATTTAAGACATTGTTGCTGCATGAGGCCCATCAAACAATAACTAACTAATGATGCAATGCATAAAAATCTTTTGCACCTGCCTATGTTTTATTATTGCATTTATTTACAGACATTTATGTAAATGAAAAAAAAAAAAATCAGTAAACACATTTCACTGATCTTGTGCTTGATAGTAGACATTAAGTCCAGAGACATGTAGATTAGGCCCCAAATTGCCCATAGTATGTGAATGAACATGAGAGTGTGTGCATGTGTGTGCCCTGCGATGGTTTGCCACCCCATTCAGGGTGTGTAGTCCCAATTCGTAGGAACGCACCGATGCAACATACCTCTAGTCTGACCTGGTCACACTTATGTGCCTATTCATGTTTCGTATGGTGCATATTATCCATTCAATAACGTATTTGTATTCGGTTACATCTATATTTAATAAAGTTAATGGAGGCAGCTAGAGGATGCTGAGATGATGGACATAATTAAACTTAACTGGTGCACGTGACATCTTTTGCGTTTAATGTAAAAGATCAAACAGCTCAAATTACAAGGAGCTCCATTTCTCCTCCAATCAGCAGTGGAGTGTGTTCAGTAGTGAAGCAGGAGTCACGATTATGTGAAACATGCAAAAATTTAACCTGATACTATCCTAAGATGACTCAATAAGTTCCTTAATGGTCCTGGGTTGGTTTGGTTTTCCCCCAACTCAGTGGAAAATAATAATAAAAAAAGGTCAGATTTTAAGGTGTGGCTATGTTTTTCCACATAAGTAAGTAGTATTATAATGATTATAGTAATTATTTTATTATTTCTTTAATATTTTATGTTTATTATCATGTTTAACGATCGAGCTTTCCTAAGGGGACTGATTGCTGTGCTGCCCTCCATTGTAAGGCAATAGGACATAGGGGAACGACCCAGAAGACTCTTTAGGTCGGGGGTGCAAAAATTATTTCACCGCTGTGTCCCACTGTTTGATTGCACAAAAGTATTTTTTTTATATTTAAGATATATTTAAATAGATTCAAGATAATATAATTAAATTGTACGTTAATAACATTGCTGGCTCGGTGGTAGGTTTCTCGCCTACCCTGCAGAAGGCGCGGGTTCGATTCCCAACCAATGCCCGAACCCCAGCTACTGTTGATGCAGTGCCGGTCCCAAGTCTGAATAAAATGGGAGGGATGTGTCAGGTTGTTGCGTGGATCGGAGGGTTTGATGGTGGCGACCCCTAAACAGGAGCATCTTTGAAACAATTAGGCTTTCAAATGTGATAGTTAAAATAATTACTATAAGAATATTAATGCTAGATGATAGAAATCACCCCAATAATAATAATAATAACCCAGCAGGAATCCTTAATGTCAAATGAACACTGTAATATATGTAACGACAATGCAATGACATTCACCATCAGGACAACAAATTTCTATGACTTTTTACAAAATATTGATGAGATTTCTTTAAATTTTAACCCTTATTCGGAGTATTTATATGGATAAACATCCGACCACATCCAAGTTTCTAACAGGGTTTAGGGTTCTGATATGATATCTGGATGGACACAACAGCTTCCCCCACACACAGCATTACCAGAAGTAGTACTATGAGGTAGTGTTAGCGTAATTAATATTAGTGTACTGTAATATGATGAAGGCGGCATGGTGGTTTAAAGGTTAGCACTGTCGCCTCGCACCTCCAGGGTCAGCGTTGGATTGTAGACACATGTACAGTAGTAGCATCGACAGCCAGCCTCCTAGTGGTCCTGTGGTACCCATGCAGCACTCGCGTGCAGAAACTGGAAATTGTGTCCTGCTCAGACCACTGGTTTGGTGTTAATCTTGATTTGAAGTCATTTTTGCGAGATTGAGTTAAAGGGCATTTGTTCAAGGTTATCGCCTCGTCATGTAGTCAACGCCGTTCCTGACCTCCTTCCTTCAAAACAACCTCCTCTCAAAAGCAACCTAATACCGATGTTGTCTCTACCAAATCAACCAACCAAAACTTCCTCCTGGGAGGCGACTTTTCTCTGTCACCTTTTTTCCTTCCGACAATTTCCTTTAAAGACAATTCCACTTTACCTCTTGATACTGGAATGAGCTGTAATCTCTATTGCCTTGGTATTCGCACTGTGCTGAGGCAGTGGCCTGTCATATTATCCATGTGCATAACTCATCTGGCTGTTTTCAGCGACAGCTCAACTCTTCACCATCACCTGATTCTGTTACCAGACTCCTGGATTCTCAGGGACGTTGTGAAAAGAGAGACTCCTGTGTTCATGATCCGGTTGTCAGTCTTATTCTGTGAAGGACATCTGGCTTTCACTAGCAGATGGTGATTGTTCAAGTTCATAGTCTCATCACTCATTCATCACATCATGGATAGAGACACGCATACACACACACACACACACACACACACACACACACATACTGTATATGGATGCACAGTGTAAGGTTGCAGTGATGCCGCTTAGCTTTTACACCTTTAATATAAATATTTGACTTTTGAAATATTCATATAGTGCACATTTTATTATAATTTAAAACACATACAGTTTGTACGCAGAGCAACAAAATGCACAAATGCTTAACACATGAAAGTAATGCAAAAGTAACCTACATTTGCATTCCTAGTTACTAAAATTTTTTTTTTTTAAATAAACAACACTCATGTATTATATTGAAAAGTAACACATTATATTACTAGTTACTAACAAAAGTGCTATATTATAGTAACGCCCTACCTTTGTAAGGTGTTACTCCCATCACTGATTACAAATGATCCCAATCTAAAAGTGTACATTACTGGACTAAGTGGAAAGTACTTGGTGCTTGGTTATTCTAATTTCGCCTTTAATTGATTGAGCCTCCAATAATGAACTGGGCTCAATTTTAACTTAAACACTCAATCTCCTGTTATACTGAACTTCCAGCCTCCTATCACACAGTATGATGCAGATCGATCCCTGCTATCCGTTTCACGCAGATGAGGATGGGTTCCCTGTTGAGGCCGGTTCCTCTCAAGGTTTCTTCCTATTACCATCTCAGGGAGTTTTTCCTTGCCACTGTCGCCATCGTCCTCGGCTTGCTCGTCTTATCATTTTGATTCATACACATTCACATTTCATAAATACCTAAATAATTCTTTTGATTGTGTAAAGCTGCTTTGCGACAATGTCAATTGTTAAAAGATACTTGTAATCCAGGCGGCACGGCAGCTTACTGGTTAGCACTGTCGGCTTGCACCTCCAGGGTCCGGGTTCGATTCCTTCCCCGGGTTCAGTTTGCATGTTCTTTCCTGTGCTGGGTCGGTTTCCTGCAGATTAGGCTAATTATTGTTCCCAAATTGCCCTAATGAGCTTGTGAGTGTGTCTCCTGCGATGGATTGGTGTACCCCGCCTTGTGCCCTAAGTCTCCTGGGATAGGCTCTAGACCCCCCCATGACTCTGTATACAGGATAAACGGTATAGACAATGAGTGAGAGCGATACTTGTAATCCTACTTAATTACATTTGCACTTCTTTCAGAGAAGTCAGTGTGTGTGTGCTGTATAGGAGAAGGATGAATCTTTGCATTTTTTTTTTTTATTGTTTAAATCACTTAATCACTGTAGGAAGAAAAAAAATCAGTAATTTCAGAAGTGTAAAAAATTCCCATATTTAGTTATTAATCTGAGCATCTTTTTCACATCTTTTTTCCTTAGGTAAATTTCAAACTGGATTCTTCTACTTTTACAATTACAGAATGTCCTAACATTAACACGTTAACTACGATTATCATTTATATACCAGTAAACTGGTGACAGGATCATGGGACGCCTCTTTCATGCCTGTGGGGACCAAAGCCAGTCCGTTCAGGCCGATCCCACAGAGAAGCCAATGCAGTGGAAAAAAATTCAATGCTATCCTTGGTAGAAAGGCACCGTTCATGCGCTGCAGAATTGTGGGTAATCATCTCCCCTGCTCGGTCTCAGTGCGCATCTCTCAGTGGTATAATCAACATCCGTGCATACGTGTACTGTTTACTATAACACTGTGACCACGTGTGTGTGCGCGGAAAACATCTTTTATTTTGTGTCTGTTTGTGTGTGTGTACAGCGCACGTGTACTGTTTATTATAACACACGTGTGTGCGCGCATGTAAAGCAAAAGGAACTATTAGCAGTGTTCCTTGCTAAATTTTTCCGATAAAACAGTCTTTCCCATAATGTGTGTGTGTGTGTGTGTGCGAAACTCAAATAAGAGAGGAGGAAAGTTTACTGTGTAAGATAAAAAGAGGGAGGGGGGAGGGTCTGATTCCTCCTCTCCTCTTACTTTAGCTTCACACACAAACACACACACACACACACACACACACAGCGCCTGCGCGCATAAAATCTTATCTGTCGGGATTTATTTTTACTTTTTTTTAAAGGTAAAGTGCAGGTTAATTTGTTTTATTTTTCACTTTATATTTTGTATTTATTATTTTTATGTATTTATTTTTTTGGGCTGTGGAACGAATAATTTGAGTTTCCATTATATCTTATGGAAAAATTTGCTTCGATTTACGAGTGTAAATCACGAATTACGATTCCGGAATGAATTATGCTTGTAATCCAAGGGTCCACTGTATGTCAAATAATAAATTTCCATATATAGTAAATTAGTGCTTATATTTATTAATATATTGCAATATATGAATGGACCATGTATGGATATTGCAATGAAGACAAAAATCATTATATTTATACTTATAATAGTTTTATCGAAACATTATTGAAACTTTATGCATGTTTAAGAATTATACGCACACTTTTACTTTGTCTGTGTGCTCTGATTAATGCCGATAAAGTCCATTTTGTTTGAACTACATTAACGTATAAGCATATTGTACAAAAAATTAAAAAGAAATAGATATATTTAATCAAATTTAATATATTATAAAGTGTATTGTTGGATATAAAATTACATACATCAAGATGTACGTTTGAATATATTTTAATATACTGTATTTCTCAATATATTAATACCACTCAATATATCATGCACCTCAAAGCCATGTCTCTTCTAATTTAGCGTTCTTATTTATGTCACATGACCATCTCTCAGCTATGTACGGCTTTAAATAGGATACGCGTCATACATAGCATAAGATTCATGCGCTGCTTACATAATGTCCAGAATGCACTTTAGCTAAAGTGACATCATGTGAAGCGCAAAACATTGCAGGGTAACTGTACTTCATACTGTGAGAACGTCAGTAGTGTCGAGTCTGAAATATCAACTACGTGGGCTGTGTGTTGAGCTGATAAGCATCTGAGAAAGGAGGGGGATTTTGAGTTCTCATTTATTCATAATTACACAGAGTTTCCCCAGGGGCCATTTATAGAGTTAACTGCTACAGAACATCTCATGCTATTTACAGTAAAGGGTTCGAAAGAAGGTTTGTGGACGGATTCGTGTAAAAAGTATGTCTGTGTGTTTAGAGCGTGTTGGGAACCAAATGTCCCCAAATGACAAATGTCAAGCTTAAAATAATAATCATAATAATAATAATAATAATAATAATAATAATTATAATGTTTCTAAATGTTTCTTTTTGGTTGTTATTATTAGGTGAGATTAAGATTAGGCTAGGTTCAGGTTTATACAAGTCATTAATTATCTGAATTAGAAGGTGCTCACATTACTTGTCCTGTGTGTTATGCTTGTATGTTATTTTTTTTATTATTTTTTTTTTGTATTCAAGTAAGGAAAATGTATTATATTGTACCTATGCTGTATGGCACTCTATGCTCTATGGCATTTCATGCAGTCACATTTTATATTTGATTACATCACACATCACACATGTGGTGGCCAGTTCATGTGTGAAAATGATTCTCATGCTCTCAGAAGCACTTTTTCACGATCTGAGTCCTGGAATATACCCGTGACATCAGGGAGGAAAAACTGTACAGATGTGATGACCAGGTCATTCGGTACTTTCAGGTCGTCAGCTGATTTCATTTTTTGCCACCGAACACATCATTTAAAATTGTCGCTTAAACACTGTTACCGAGAAATGGACGACCTAATATATACTTTGGGAATGCTAAAGTGTTATATCTCTCACTTTAACATTTTTGAAAGGTGTATACCTAAAGCGATCTTACAACAGACGGTACATAATGTTATGGGAATAAAACTTGAAAAAATGTTCTTAGTAGAACAAAAGTTGATAGAACCGAATCTTGATTCAGATTTTTGGTTTTAATAGCTTTCTAATAACTTTGCACAAGCTTTAATTATCAAAGTTGTTGAATCTATGTTATGTTATGAAAAGAGCGTTAAAGAAAATGGAAAACAAGAACAACAAAGTGATTATGTATTCTATAGCATTTAATAAGGATTTCGCAGATTTTGCTTTCTGTGTTACTTTGCGATACAGTTTTGTGGGAAAGATCTCAAAATCTACTTCTCATTTGTACAAAACCTGTATACAAGTCATGAAAATTTTCCTTCGAACATACAGTAATTGTTTAATCCTGGCTGAACTTGTCATCATTTTCTCCAAAAAACAAACAAAAAAACCTACTAAAATTCTGACTGGGGCCTGTCAAGAGCCGCACTGTGTTCATGTTTGTGTGTGTGTGTGTGTGTGTGTGTGTGTGTGTATTATTGGGAGGTGTTTACACTGGTGGTGTGGGTGGGTTGATCTCTCAGTATAGTGTGTACTCAGGGATAAATATAGCCAAGCAGCTATGCCACTGCAGCGTGTCAGTCCTCCACACACGCCCGGGCCCCCAGCTTAAAATTCCAACCTGACCTTCAGTCTCTCACGAGCCACAAACCGATCACACTCCTGCACAGAGACGTTCGGCAACCAGCGCACTGGAAAGCACGCCACTTTCTTGGATCTTGGGTTGACTGGAGATCTGTCGAGGGCGTAGACCGGGATGGAGGCTGTGCGTGGGAACGCAGCAAGTCTGCGATGCGCTAGGAACGGCTGATAACAACGTGCGATCACGTGGAAATCAGAAAGAATGGATACAGTACACCGGTGTCCCACTATGGATGGTACAGCCATGTGCTGGAGCAAAGCCAGCATGGTCAGCTTCATCAAGGGCCTGGGTATGTAAGAGAGAGAGAGAGAGAGAGAGAGAGAGAGGTTCGCTCTCTATATACTGTGTGTGTATATAGTTTATTTAAAATGGGGTGTGGCCGAGAGAAATTCTGGGATTTCAGAGAAAGAGAGTCTGTTCAAAAGGTGTGTGTATGTGTGTGCATGTTTGGTGTACTGCTCAAACTTCTCCCTGTGCTGAACTGGGTGAGTGTTTTTGGCTTGTTTCCCTCCTTTAACACTTCGGCTGTATAGTAGCACCTGTGTGTGTGTGTGTGTGTGAGGGGAAAAAAAATACATGTAAAAATATTAATCTGAAAGTGTAGTATAGTGTAGTTTATTATTATTATTATTATTATTATTATTATAATTATTATTATTGTTATTGTTGCTGTTGTTATAAAAATAAATATTGTTATAAAATAATAATTTATCTAAAAATATAGTATACTTTTTCCTAATAACTAGCTTATGAACACTTTGAGTTTAAGAATAGTGTTTAACATTAACTGTAATTTTTTCACCAAATTACAAAATGCTCGAAACATGTTGTTAATTAATTTTCTATATAACAGAAGCTCTTAGTCTACTCCCATCTGCAAGGTTTATATTAATTGGCTCATTAAAATATGCTGTAGTTTTTAGCTAAACATAAACAATATTTTTTTTTAATGAGTAGATGTTTATTCCTCGTTTTTTAGAAGGAGTCTGCACGGTCAGTTGTTTCTAACATTTAGATGTAACAGTCTCGGGACAGAAATCCATAGGACAGAGGGTTTCGTGGCGTCTCCATGGGACTTTTGTCTGCGAGAAAGCAAAAAAAAAAAAAACGTGAGGCTGGTGAGGAAATAACCATAGGTGCAAATACGACAACAGGTGAAACTTGTTCTGCAGATGTTTTCCGAAATTTAATGGATATAAAAGCATAGTGTCATTCATTTAATTCATTAATAAAAAATATACATATAAAAATTGTTGCTTATGTTCTTATAACAGCACATCCTGTCTTCTTATTCATCTCTTATATCCCGAGCACCATGTACTGGCTTAACATTAGAATTATTGACATAAGTGTCCTCACACACATTAGAGTGTAACTAACATGAAGACGAGACGCAGAATCAGGATCAACATTTAACTTTTTAATTTCCTAGAAAATGTTTGCAGTTATTTAGGAATTCACTCTTTGTCTCAGTCTTCTCTCTCTTCTTGTTTTTTTTTTTTTTGGCCTTTCACCGTAATAATGATGTCACATTACAGAAGAGGAATGTGAACGGCAGCTGTGAGTTTGGGCGTTTTACTTCCGTTTGTCTGCGCTGAGATAAGAGCAGCCTATTCGCTCAGCCGGGTTTGTTAGAGAGAAAGAGAACATGGGGAAATGACTTCACGTCTGACACCCTGGATTGAGGAAGAATTTATGGTTGTTTTTTTTTGTCTATTTTCCCCCCTTGTATAGCACATGGGTTAATGTGTCATTTCAGTTTAAACCAGAAAAAGGAAGCATATACCGCATGCACTGCCGTATGTTTTTCTTTTTCGATTCCCACATTCCGAGGCAAATGTTTCTTGCGTTTTATGTTTTACAGCCCCTCCTGGATACAGAACGCCTCCTGTGGCTCCTGTGTACCACTGTCATAGAGAGAAAGGCCCTGGGACCATGATGTCCATCAACGTGGACCCCGAGAGCCGCCCTGGCGAGTACGTCCTCAAAAGCCTGTTTGCCAACTTCGCCATGCTTTCTGAGCGCAAAATCCGACTTGTCATGGCCGAGCCACTGGTGAGTAAACCTGACTGAGATTTGAGACATTGAAAGATATGATCCTTGTAACATCGGTCCTGAATAGTGTAACAGACGTCAGTTCGTCATGTCAGATTATATGATAAGATCTGATTAGTGAAAATTCAGTCAGAGTGATCTAGACTTAATGCAATAATGGTTTGTCACTGATTAACTGGGAATTAATGATTTCATGATGTCGTGATCGTGAACATGTTAGAAAAGAGTAATAAAATTTTGTACTCAAGTACAAGTACTGTTACTTCGGTGAAATTTTCCTGAAATACAAGTAAAGTTACCAGTAGTTATCTAAATATCTACTTAAGTAAAAGTAAACAGTAGCTCATTAAAAATTTACTCAGAGTAAAAGTTACTGAGTTACTTTTTTTAACAGCGGGGGTGGGATGGGGGATTCTAGTGTAGTTCAAAAAAGACAAGAGGATATAAATCTCAAACTAGTTGTTTTTAATTGAAGAAACACCTTTGCATAGTAAACATGTTTTAGATCAAAGTGGTCGCTTAAATATGGCCAGGGTTTTGCTTCATAAGAATTTGATGGCATTCTGCTTTCAGCTGCATCGCGATGTACAATACTTCTAATAAAACATACTTAAGTAAAAGTAAGAACCTACTTTAAAAAGTAGAAGTACACAAAAAACATACTCAATTACAGTAATGCGAGTAAAGGTAATTCATTACTTTCCACCTCTGGGTACCCTATATACCTGTCTGCTGCCATAATCAAACAAACCACCATTAATATCTTGCTTACGTCTCACCGTTGCCACTACAGTATCATACTTACTGTGTATCTGTCCTGTGTATGTGTACAACCAAATAACCTTTTTTTTTTTTTTTTGGAAACCTATACAATTCACTTCAATTGTATTTATGTATCACTCTTACTAATGAACATTGTCACAAAGCAGCATTACAAAATCAAAAGAAAATTAGAAAATTGAGTATGAAATGTGTGGTTTCTTATAAGTATAAATCAGAATTGTCAGATTTTCCCCCATGAGCAAGCCAAGTGCAAAAACTCCCTGAGATGGCAATAGGAAGAAACCTAGAGAGGAACCAGACTCAACAGGGAACCCATCCTCATTTATGTGATATCAGTTTGTGTCTTGTGAACTCATCCATGCTAACAGAGGGCTCCTCCCTTATGTACTAATTGTCACTTCCTGTTTCAAGATCTCTTCCTGTTCTGAGATCACTTTTGATTTTTGATTTTTTTTTTTGGAACTAAATAAGGACACTCGAGTTCATACCCATGTTCCAAGGTCTTGCTTATGCTTATAAGCTTGTAAGTTCTTCATTGTTTTCTGGCTGATATCTATGTTACTTGATCTTTACTCTGACATTTTCGCTTCTCTTTGGATTTTCCCCAGGCCTTGGTAGTATCATGGGAATTCTGTGTCTTGTCCCGCCTCTTGTTTTCCAGTTTCGCTTTTGGATTTTGACTAAAACCTCTAGTACACCGAGCCTTAGGCATCTCATGAGTGTCTGATGTAACTGATAGAAAACTTAGAGAAAATACTTACTTATTGATATTATTGGCGAACAGGTCTGTGTTCCGCTCAAGTCTTTACTTCCCTGAGTTTTAACGTCACCACACACTCTGCACTCTGCCCACTCAGCCGCCTCATCTAATAGTCAAAGTCATGGCTCGGCCACTTATGCAAGTGATCTAGTAGTAAAATCAGTTGCGCCGATGATAACTCCCAGATGAGTTTTCTTTACAGTAAATCAATATCAGTCATCTGCAACCCTTGCAATGGGGGATGATTCACTCAACATAGCAGCAGTTCTGATACAGTAGGTGTGTTGTTCCATGGCAAATCACAGGTTTATATGAAGATACTTAAATTCAGATTCACAGTTTATTTGTCACCACCATACCCAGTATGATATGCAGTGAAAATATGATTGACCATGATCTAAAATAGAAAAATTACACAGAAAAAGTAAGATTCGACTACAAATGGGAAATTTAGAGTAGAACTTGCAATAAAAACTAAAACTTAATTGTGAAATAAATAGAATTGAAGTAGGAATTTTAATAACAAAAAAGTGTAAACTGTGAAATATTGGAACATTTGAAGGTAAAATGGTAAAATAAAGGGTAAAAATCTAAATATTATAAAAGAAAATAGTAAAAATTAAAATGTAAATATTCAAATAAAAATAAATGAAATTTATTTATTTTAAAATTCAACATTTAAAATGAGTAAAAACTTAAACTGTACAATTTATATTAATTATTCAAATTATTTGTTATTTCTGTAGTAACAATGGAATTTGGTCAACACCTCAGGAAATTTGGATTAAAAAAGTGTGAAATTCTTGGTATAATCTATAATGATCTGATTATAGAAGTGCCTGTACAGTATGTAACATGTTCGATGTAGCAGCCGGCGGTAAAGCTGTAAGTTTCACCACGCCCGAAGGTTATAAGCATCTTTTTTTTAGAAAGTGGAAAAAACAGAAGCTGAAGAAGGAAGAGCCATTTCTAACTGTTATAATCTACAGAAACAAGAACTGATGTGCTCTGTGGACATCACAGCATTAAATGTCAGCACAGATGGTTAAAATTCACAATATATCATTTTAATAATTAAAAATTGCTTGTGTGGTATAAAATAAATAAAACACTTCTGGATGAATATCACTAATAATGAT
This sequence comes from Leiocassis micropogon, assembly GCA_028565275.1. Lineage (NCBI taxonomy): Eukaryota > Metazoa > Chordata > Actinopteri > Siluriformes > Bagridae > Leiocassis > Leiocassis micropogon. The sequence continues at coordinate 27,280,049 of JAOVVA010000052.1, read as the reverse complement.
GAATAATCAACTTTTGGATATTAGGTATTATTAACTTAATTATTAATTGGCTTTCATAACAGATGTTTCAACCTCCAGATGTTTTATTCCTTACTTAACTCATGATGTCACAGTAAATCTAAAAGATTATAGACATTTAAACAAACATTATACAGCACTGACATTATGCAGCTGAACAGGAAGTAAGGTAACCTAAATATAATGACATAACATACTGTAGGGTCAGAAATTGAATCCGTCCCACGTTTCAGGACATGAAGAGTGGGGTGAAATTTTTAGTCATTAGCTCTCAGATGAGTGAAAATGGAGTGAAATTCAATTTTCACTGGTAAGAGAGAGAAGTAATCGATATGTGTCCCGACATATAGTAGGTTTTCTTTCCTATGAGTTGAAGACAGGATATTGGTTTATGAAATCTAATATACCACGTTATTTAGCTAAAATCGACCCTCCTTTCCTCAACTGGGCCCTTCTAAAATATCTTAGAAAACCCAGTTCCTCTGTTATGATAAATCTAAGAGCATTCTGTCTACTGTGTATCAAAAACAGACTGGAAGCAGTACAGATTTCTAATAGATATGTGTGAGATGTGGTTAGATATGTTATGTTTTTGTTTGTTTGTTTGTTTTTTTCCTTGTACAAATACAAACACACAAACATACTGTACAATGCCTATTATGTGTCAAAATATGACAATGATAACTGTAGAGAAAAATAGTACCTGTTGTGAGAAATCATGGAATTTTCTTAGACTTTACTAAAAGAAAAGGCTTTTGCTAATGTGGAAGCATTATATGGTTGGGTTCTTTAATGATATCTTAATATATATAACCTTCAGCATAACCTTCAACTTCAGCCTGCTAAATGTAAACTTTTTATTTATGCATTTAATGTCCAATTATCTATCATTCTATCTATATACAGTATGAGGGGCGTTCACGTCAAATCAGGACATGTGAAGAAATTTCACATGAATGAAGGCGTAAAACCGATTGACATTTACAGACGACTTCAAGCTCAATAGAGTGACAAGACTCTTGACCACAGTAACACATTTGAAGTCTGCAAACTTTATAAAGAACGCCGTTCCCGGGCGGTGTGGCTCTGAGACCACTGCAGCCGTTGCTGTAAACATTAAGTAAGTGGATTGCTCTCAGGAAAAACGACCTGGTTTGATTTCCAAAGGGTTTCTGTTTCTGCAGGACAATGCCTGACCTCATAATATATTGTTGGCTGCTCATTGGCCGGTACATCTGCACTTGTGAACAGGCTTTCCACTCGATCTTGGAACACGGCTGTGGAGATTTGCGCATTCAGTCACAGGAGCATTACTGAGGTCAATCATTGATGCAGTGGGATGAAGAACTGGCATACAGCCAGGGTTCCAGTTTATCCCAAAGGTATTCAGTGGGATTGAGGTCAGGGCTCTCAGCAGGAAGTTCTTCCACACCAACTTCGGCAGATCTGGTCTTCAAGGAATTTGCTCAGGGGAAAGGTCATACTGGAACGTGTCTGGGCATTGTAGTCACAGTGGAGGGAAATATTAAAGCTACAGAAGAAAAATTAATTTCTTATTAAATAAATGAGTTTACAATTATGCCAGTCATTTGGAGAAGGTGTATATGTGACATATGTGAAACTGGGCCCCTCTTATGGAAAAACACAACTGTGTAATTATGCCAAGAACACCAAGATACTGTTCCATATTCTACCCAAAGATACTTGTACATTTTCCTCTATTAGTGATATTCCCAATAAACATTTTCTTATTAAGTTCATTAGAAAAGACTCATAGGTTGAAAATAGTTCGTGGGAAAAATGCATCCGTAGGAAACCCAAAACAACACCATGGCATCTCTTTACTCCAGAAACTCCGATCACATGCCGTTGCTTACGCGATCCCCGGCTTTAAAGGAGTATGGAGTAAGGACAAGCCAGGAATAAGGCCAAGGAAAAAAACAAATGTATGACAAAAACAGATGTATGACAGGGTCAAGTTAAGGTGAAAGGATATTAGAGAATGGTGCCAGATACGTCAGCTGGTTACGTTGGCCACAGCCGCCGGCACCTGCTACCCTCTGATCATGGATGAACTGAGAGCTAAAGTGTGTGGAGCATTCTCACCATGTTTCTGTACTCGTGTACGTTTTGAATGATACTTTCTAATATAGCAACTGCTAATGGGTCTCAATAGTCGAAAGGCATTCTGAGTACAACGTGTAACCCTGGTTATACAGTGATTCAAAAAAAAAGAGAGCGAGTTCAGTTTTATTTTGTAATTGATTGTGCCTTAAAATATGTTGCCATGGTAGCACAGTGTTTATGAGGTTTAGAAAGGCATTTTTAAGTGGTACAGTCTTTGACTATCATTTTTAATCACAACGTTCCTACATCATGCTAAAAGATTTGGGGGTCTAAGGCAGATTAACCTTCTTAACATGTGAGGAGGCTGAAAAACTAATAAAAGTTACAAAATATGGAATCCTATAAAAAAAAAAGTAGGGATGGTTTACAAGACGAGACTGTGCTGTCCATTTCCTAAATGCAGTGTACTCCTTCCTCCCTGTCGTCCGTACTAATGCTAAGGAAGTTGTTTGCACTTTTAATACCCCTTATTACAGTATCCCAGATGAGTAATCTAATGGCCAGACCTCATTAAAACCCCGATCAATGACTGCATTAAGCTCATTCTGAAGGCCATTGCTCATACATTGCTTACTTTCTATAAATATAACCGTAATCATTTCTGCTCTGAAACAACTTTTAGCTGAAATATTCATGATTGCAAAAACGCAGGGCTTTGTTATTGAGTTGAATCAGCATAAATTGAACTGACCTCAGCGTCCTGTCTGTCTGGGTCTGTAAACTCGTTTAGCACTGTTGACTTTTCTTTGCACTTGACCGCACCGGCTAAAGATAAAGCCGATAAAAGTGTTCGATTGAGCCGTAAGAAAGCCAGCAGCATGACCTTGGATGTCTTATTTATGTGTCATCGAATAACTTCAGGCTTGAATAAAGCTGGGATTGTCTGCCTGGAAAAACACCAAGACCTAGACAGCGTGCCTCTAATACTTGTTTCTTGCATTATATATAAATCATGTTGGAGAAAGCTTCCAGACAGGCTGCCTTTTATGAGCAACGGCTGTGACAATTACAGATATCTGTATAAATCAAAGGGAAATCCATTTTAAATGATGCCGGTAAAAATGCCCTTCCCAACCTCCTATGTGCATGTTTTAGAGAAATATATAAAAATTTTAGTAAAAGCTTCTCTAGCACATTAAAAAAAACAAACCTTTTTCAATATTATCATAACTACATGGATACATTAATACATTTACATTCTGGCAGACGCCCTTATCCAGAGCGACTTACATCTTATCTCATCATACATCTGAGCAGTCGAGGGCTGCGCTCAAGGGCCCAACAGTGGTAACTTGGTGGTAGTAGGTTTTGAACATGGGACCTTCCGAACCGTAGTCCAATGCCTTAACCAATGAGTTACCCAGACCCCTAATAAACCATTACAAATTAAAATACTTAAAAAAATGGGAGATCAGGCTTTTTGCTCAGCGGCACCTAGACTATGGAATGCTCTTCCAGAGTATCTGAGGAGACCACAGACTGCTGATGATTTTAAATCTGGTCTTAAAACTTATCTTTTTATCAGAGCTTTTGGGTTTAAATAACTTGTAGCACTTTGAGATTTGCTTCAAATATAAGGTGCATTATAAATAAAATGTACTATTATTATCATTATTATTATGTCATTTACCATCTCATGCTTGAACATTTGATGCATTTGAAATATTCCACATGTTCGTTATGAACCTGCGACTAGAACTTACTGTTGATATAGGGAAGGGAAAATAAAAAAATAAAATAAAATCCTCTCCTACATTTTATCAGATCTTTTAATCTTATTGACATTGTGATGTTAACTGACAACCCTAGTTGGGTATATTGTGGTGCAATATATTAGGCAGCAAGTAAACAATCAGCTCTGGAAGTGTTAGGATCTGAGCGACTTTGACATAGACCAAATTGTGGTGGCTAGACTACTGGGTTAAAGCATCTCAGAAACAGCAGGTCTTGGTATGCAGTGGTCCACAGAAGGACAACCTTCTACGTGATGCAGTGACAAGAGCTTGGGCTTGGGCAAGGTTCATTGACGTGTGTGGAGAAGGAAGTCTTGCCCAATTTGAGGAGCAATCGCAGCACAAACTGCTGACAAAAGTTCATACTGGATTCGATAGAAAGGTGTCGGAACATCACAGCTTTACTGTATGTTCAGGAAGGGTTTGCAGAACATGGATGTAAGTTCAAGGTGTTGATGTGGCCTAAAAAAATTCTCCAGATCTCAACCTGATCGAGCATCCGTGTGATTTGTTGTGGACAAACAACTTCGAAGGATTGACTGCTGCTGTATCTCCCAAGTCTTGTTGCTAGATAATACAGCACACCTTCAGAGGGCTTGTGAAGCCATGCATCAGGGGGTCAGAGTTGGTTTGGTGTCAAAAGGGGACCAGTTAACATATTAAGCAGGATGTAATGTTAGTTATGGCTAATCAGTAATAAAATGGCAAAATTTTATTTATAATTATTAATGATGTTAAATCTTTTAAGTACAAATAAAAATTAGGCTTGTCAAATAAACATGAAAACAACCTCTCAATCACATGAGGTATGAAATCTTAAAAATAAAGTTTGAATATAATACACCAGTTTTTGACTGTTTTTCATTTCTTAAGTATTCATTAATTTTTTTTCTTTTTTCAGGAGAAGCCTTTAACTAAATCATTGCAGAGGGGTGAGGATCCACAGTTTGACCAAGTAAGTGCATATTACAGTATATGTATAATGCATAAAGATAAGATGCATAATCAAACAAGCAGATATGTACAGGCGATGTGATATCCAAGAAATGACCAAATGTCCGCTCCAGCAGACGGGAACCTTTTAGCCTGATCTGCTGAGCCAGGGTTTAACCCTGGCTTTATATTTTATTGAAATGCTTATGAATCACTCTGAAATGATTTATAATTGATGAATAAATAATAGAGTTTAAGGATCAGCACATGATTAACTGCTTGTGTAATTTTTCTAGATATTTTTATGGAGTTTGATGTGGCTGTTGGTTTTTGTGTCAGAAGGTGTTTTTATAAGCTTTTGTGTTACGAGGAGTTTCTTTAACACTTATGGAAGGAGTCTCCAGTGTCAGCAGTTTGTAATGGTGCTTTCGGATTTCTCTGATTTTCATGACAAGCTTCTATTATTTTTTTGGGTTGTTTTTTTTTTTTTTTTTTTTTACAATTTTATTATTTGGGAAACGCCCTTATCCAGAGTTACATGTTATCTAATTTTTACATCTGAGGGTTTTTGCCTTGCTAATAACATAAGTGATAGCAGGAACAAACATATATTGCAGGTGCATTAATAAGCTAAATGCAACTAAAAAAGAATGCTATTTTATTCAATGGTTAATAAAAATACGGCCACTGGCAAATTGCTATGGTATAAGAGAAATAGTTCCCTGTCAGATTAATTATTTATTAGATATTTACTTCAGATAAAACCTGACCTGTTTCAGTATTTAAAAAATGATAGTAATCCGAATGTTCTAGTGGGCAAGCAGTGTATTTTCATGGTCAGGTATTTTGTGTGTGTGTGTGTGTGTGTGTGTGTGTGTGTGTGCCTACCCCAGGTAGAGAGCAGGCTCATTCAGGGCTCATACGTGTGTGTGTGTGTGTGTGTGTGTGTGTGCTTCCTGGACTTTCAGCTACCTCACAGAGAGATGATTCTTCTTTTCGAATGAAGGGATCTCTGTGTTCTCCCTGAGTCCCAAGCCTATCTCTTCTCCTTTTTACTTCTGTCTCTCTGTCTCTCCCTCTCTCTCTGCCTTCATCGTGGCCTCCCTTAACAGCTTCTTTCCTCCCTGTTACCAATCATATTCTGTACTTATCCTCCCAGTTACCTCAGTTTGAACCTTGAACCTTGGTTGATTTTTCTTCCTCATACACTTTTTGACATATTTTTCCTTTCTGCATGTTCTGTACTTGTACCTGATACACCTCGTCTTCCACCAATTTTCTCATCCACTGGAACTGTACATTTCCACCAATTTGCTTTAGCCCCCTATTTTTTTCTTCTTCTCATTTTTCAAATCAATTGATTTTAGAAAGTACATTAATGAAGAACAAAAATAATAATGAAGTAAATAGTTTGTGAAAGCTGGCTGTTCCAGATGTGTTCCAAATATTATTTTATCAATGCTGAGATCTCAGTTCTATTTAGAAGTCAGAAAAGTTTAATTATATAAGTATCATAAGTACCTGTTGTTGTCGTGAAAAGAGACAGACATTTGTCTGGTTTCGGGTCCTTCAAGTATGAAATGTAAAGAGTTCTGACCAATGCACAGACAAAAACTTTCGTTTATTTATATAGATATTTTAAGAGCCCTTCAGGTTCCAATATGCAGATGCATAAAACTGCTGGTCTTTAAATGTTCATGTTCATGGTATCTATACATTCTAATGAGAGTAAAGTTTTGTGCCTTTTGCATTTGCCTTAAAGTTTCTGAATGGCTCGTGATGCAGTATCGTGAGATTTTACGCAATTTGCTGGTACTACGTGACAAAAAAATCTCAGGGTAACTAACATCGCACATGGAAGGCAAACATTCTACCAAGGTTCACCAAATAAAATGGTGGGAAAGGCCATTGATTCAACTGGTAGAGGTTGAATACACACACACACACACACACACACACACACACACACAAAAGGAAGTTGCTTCTGTTAAAGGTAAATTTTTCCAAAGATATTTTGTGCATGCACATGGGTGATATGTGAGGGGATAATTTTTTGCTTAAACACCAGACTACCTGGGTAAGCTTAGCTTTACACTAAACCACTGATGACTGATGTGTTATTAAATCGACCTTTTTTTATACTTTGTATAGCAGTTAATACCCTAATAGGCATTGCGGCGGTAACTTAGATATGGCAGGTGATACGTGATGTCCCCATCTGGGGCATGACTCCCATGGGCATCTTGCCCACTTTGGGTGTTTTACCCCAGGGCCCATCCATACAACCGGCCATAGCCATCGAGTATTTATAATTAAATAAATTTTCTTTTTTTTTTTTCTTTTTTTTTTTCATATACCACTGTTGAATTTTATACCCCCAGTCGCAAGGGGTGGGGTTCAGGCTCAGTCATATTATCCAAAATTACTTTTTCTTGTGCATGTATATTTAGGTATCTCCAGTGCCTACCAGCCCACAATCTGTGAAATGAAACAGCTTAATCAGCTTAATGGCCTAGGTCATGAAAATCAAGAATGGGCCTAATGTAAATTATAGGGTTTTTTTTTTTTTTCTTTTTTTTTAGCATTCTACCAAGGGCAGTGGTGGCTCAGTGTGTTAAGGCTCTGATCAGAAGGTCGGTGGTTTGAGCGGCCAGCACTGCCAGGTTGCTGCTGTTGGGCTCTTAAGCGACAACCTTAACCCTGTCTGCTCCAGGGGTGCCATATAATGGCTGACCCTACATTTTGACCCTTAGACTACTCTTAAAAAAAGCTGAGATATGCAAATAATCAGAAATCTCACTGTGCAGTCATGTATAGTATATGTGATAAATAATGGATGAGTTTTATGTCAGTTCTGTAATCAGGAATAACACATGTTTATGTAAGTTTTGCTGTTAGGTGCCTGTAATAGTTCATCTACTAAAGCAGCTTCATCAAGGAGCTTCCTGTATAAGATAAATAAAACATTCCTTAGAGCGGACGTCTTACCCCAATGTTCCCTAATAACCACCTTTTACATTATGCATTTTTACCCACCTAATGATTTATGAATTGATCATGCACAGTATAAAAGATTGCATTTCATAATTTCTGATGAGAAAGATTGCGATTTAGTGGTAGTAGTAGCTAAGGTTCTATGATTGTTTTTATATCTTTACTAAAAATGTTATGACTGTGACTAAATGTTATGACTGGAGTTGCGGTGCACATAAAGTAATGAAGTGCAGATGTGCAGATGAGGGTTACAAATATTACACATTTCAATATGCAGTTATTGTATTTTTTAGTTCCATGTACTTGTATTATTATTATTATTATTATTCCCTTTTTCTTTGATCAATGTTTATGATTATTGGTAGTATTACATTCTCGGGATCTTTGCTGGACCTGTACCTTCTTCTTCTATTTCTTCTTCTTCTTCACGGTCATTATGCGTAATATTTATATTAACATTACACCGCATATTTATATATCATTTGCCTTCCAGTTAATCAGCACTATGAGTTCTCTAGCAGAGTACTGCTTGCCCTCTATCCTTCGCACGCTGTTCGACTGGTACAGGCGGCAGAACGGAGTGGACGATGAATCTCATGAGTACAGACCACGCTCGAGCACAAAGTCCAAAAAGTAAGTACAAGTATAAGAGCAGGGATAATTATGATATGTGACCATTACTGCACAAAGCTGAATGGACCATTGTTGGTATTGAATTCCATTTGACGTCGTATTTGGGTGTGTTTCATTGGGTGTATTTTCTTTGCCTTGAGAGATCTAATAAATATCACCGACATAAGAGAAATACTCTATAATGGACCGTTAAAATGTTCGCCTCCATGCTTGACTGGATAGATTGATTCAGCAGGGCCAAAATAGCCCATTGACGTCACAGGTCCAGCCCGGCACTGAGTCATGGAAAGCTGGGTTTCATCACTGCAGAATAATATTTTAAATTTGTGATTGAGGATGAGAAAGCAAGGTTACATAGTCTTTCATCTTTCTTCTGTCTCTCCCTCTCAGTGATGAACAGCAGAGAGATTATTTACTGGAGAGAAGAGATCTGGCCATCGACTTCATCTTCTCCCTTATTCTTATAGAAGTTCTCAAACAGGTACTTGACGTATGGTTTTATCTCAATCAGAACAACCTTGGCACCTTGGCATTTGGATAGACACTGAATTAATTATCTGCTGTTATACACATTTTGTCTACAAAAAGTCTTTATAGGTTTTTTAAACTTTTAGCAACTTTAGAGAATAGCACATGTTTACAAATTCTACCCCAGATGTATCGTATAGGACAGTGCAGGCGGATTGTGGCTGAGGTTTTATGTTTCTCTTTTATGTTTCATTGAAGCATTGATGAGAAAGTCATGATTAGTCTATGGGTTTCAATTTAACATCATCACTGTTGTAACTTTGTATATATAATTTAATCCGTTTTTAGTTCTTAAGGTGGAAATCCATATCACAAAACACATTTTCCCATAGGAAATAATGCAAATGCAGATAATCCGTTCCAACCACCCAAAAATATTACCAATTTTACCAATTTTCAACACCATAATCATATTTTTTATTTAGAAAAGACATGTAAATGAAGTAAAATATGAAATAAATAGACATTAAAGCTCACTTAAACTTAATATATGATTCCTCTTGGCACAGGCTAAGAGTGCCTGTTTGGTTTTCTTCCGGGTAATCCGGTTTACTCTCGCAGTCCAAAGACATGCAGGTTAGGCTAATTGGCGTTCCCAAATTGCCCGTAGTGTGTGAATGTGTCTGTGAATGTTGACCGGAGGTCCTACCATGGTCGTACAAAAATGGGAATAAATACAGTGGTCACCAGTGGCCTCCACGGTTCCTAGTACATGTACAGTGTGTACAGAGGAAACTTTATTCACGATATTTAAGTATAGGGTTCCCACAGGTCCCATTGTGATCATTAAATTTAATTTTAAGATTATTACTGTACTTGTAAGCCACAACTTCACATGCTTATTTAATTATTAATGACATTTTTATTCATTATTTACAGTAACTTCAAAGCAAGTATTTTTCAGCTAGTTAAAATGTTTGGGTCAAATGCACACACACACACACGCACGCACGCACGCACACACACACACACACACACACACACGCACGCACACGCACACACACACACACTTGTTAGGTTAACAGGCCAGTAATGAATAATGAAACTGTTGGTTGAACCACACCTGCTGCTCAGGTTCTTTAAGATAATAAAACATGAATAGAGCGTGTGAAAGATCAGTCAGGAGTTGAATAGTTTTCTAATGATCTCTTTTGTCTTCCTTTAATGATTAGATGCCTCTCCACCCTGTCCTTGACACTTTGGTCCAGGAAGTCATTGACCTGGCCTTTAAGCACTTTAAATACAAAGAAGGGTAATATTCAGATTTTTACAGTACTCTACAGTATGTCTTCCTGTCTTACTCAGCTATAACAATGTGGTGTTTTTCTGCGTGTTTGCAGGTACAATGGTCCTAACATGGCCAATATGCACATTGTAGCAGATTTATATGCAGAAGTAATAGGAGTCCTGGCTCAGACAAAGTGAGTATGGACAAAAGACATGGACAAAACACACTACACTATGCATGCTTTACACGAATCTCTACATGTCAATGCAGTAAAGAAAAGTTTGGACACACCTTCTCAATTGTCTTTCCTGGTTTTTATTTCTTTCTACACTGTAAGTAATGCTGAAGGCATCTAAAATATGCAATAATCTCCTTTGAACAGTTGATATTGAGATGTATCTGCTACTTATGCTACTTTCCTGGGAAGGTCTTCTTCTGAGCCAGTTTCATCATCATGGTGCTTGATGGGTTTTGCAAATGCACTCGACAATACCGTTCTTCCAAGAACTGTTCCAGAACAACTGACCTTCGTGTCTTGAAAATAACAGCTGACTGTTGTAGTTGTTACATAATTACCTAATTCCATATGTGTTATTTCATAGTCTTTTTTTTTAAATATAGAAATATTATTCCAAATTGTGTCCAAACTTTTGACTGGTACTATAGGTAATAGATGTCTGTTTTCTTCAAAACCCCACAAACCATACAAATGACTTTGCAGAGAACCTGTAATCTTAATTTTTGCAAAGGTATTAAAACATTTATGGTGGCATGGTGACTTAGTGGTCAGCACTGTCGTCTTGCACCTCCAGGTCCTGGGTTCAATTCCCACCTGTGTGCATGGAGTTTGCATGTTCTTAACGTGCTTGGTGGGTTTCTCACATGTTCTCCAGTTTCCTCTCACAATTAAAAGACTTGGAGGTTAGGCTAATTGGTATTTCCAAATTGCCTGTAATGTGTGAATAGACTGGAGGTCCTACTGTCATACAAAAATACAAATAAATACAATGGTCACCATTGGCCTTCACAGTTCCTAGTTGGAAATTCGCTTTGATTTACGAGTGTTTTGAAATACAAGCCCGCATCCGGAACAAATTACACCCGTAATCCAACATTCCGCTGTATATATATATATATATAATCAAAATAATAATAATAACAAAGACACCATGAATTAGTGCATGGAATGATACAGTGATTAATAAAAGTGTCAAACTAATCAAAATATTTTTGTATATTTTAAATTATTAACAATCTTTCGATGAAGCTTTACAAACACTTGGCTTGTTCCCGAATACCCTGATAAGGAGCTTCACCAGGAGATTTTTCTTACATAGTCTAATTAATGTAAATAGCTAAAGGTTAAAACATTGCTTTTGTTCTTTCAGCTACTTTAATTAAGGGATTGCCACAGCGGACCATCTGATCTGCAGACTCATTATGAAGTTGATCTCTTAATCATGTTTATAAACGAATCTCACAGAGGGTTAAGATATGAGATTTCTTTTGTTGGCATTTTAGTCCGGCCACATGCCATCCGACACATCTGACGATGGATATTCCCCACCCCGGACAACTCGTTGTTTCTATAGCAGTTACTTAAGGGGACGGGTTCACAGCTGATTACCTAATTGTCAATTCTTCATTGTCATGCGGGCAATCTGGAAACGCCAGTTAGACTAACCTGCATGTCTTTGGCCTGTGGAAAGAAGCTGGAGAACCTGGAGTAAACCCTTCGAGCACATGGAGTACATGCAAACTTCTTTCATAGAGACTTGAGCCTGGAATCGACCCCCAACCCTGGAGGCGACAATGCTAACAACTGAGCCATCGTGCTGCCAAGATATGAGAAAAAGATCTTAACTTTCTCTACTTAAATATGTTTATCCAGCTTTATGGATTACTAAAGTGTCATGCTTTGTTGGATTGAATTTAGGCTGGGAAAAAAGACTGTGATATACAAATCATTCACTTTTCGTTTTTGTTTTATTTCTCAGGTTTTCTGCTGTAAAGAAGAAGTTTCTGAGCGAGCTGAAGGAGCTCCGTCAGAAGGAGCAGAACCCCTGCGTGGTCCAGAGCACCATCAGTCTCATCATGGGTCTGAAGTTCTTCAGGGTGAAGATGTATCCTGTCGAGGACTTCGAGGCGTCTTTTCAGTTCATGCAGGTACTCTAAAGCGATGAGAAAGTGACAGACGTCGCAACATTTCCTGCGCGTTATTGCTACATATTCTCACTCTGATTGCAGCGCAGCGCGCAAACTGTTTAATGTCAGTTATGTAATCTCTGTCGGGTTATTTATAGCACAGTAACCAATAGTTGTGCAAGAGTTAAACGGAAAGGTTATGTAAGTATGCTTTAAAGTAATACTGTTTTTTTTTTTTTTTGTCCTGTTCAAGTCATCTGTTAAGATATGAATCTTTTTCAGAAAAATTCCAAATTTTTTTTTTTTTACCTCCTTAGAAAACATTGCATAGGCTTATTGCATCATGGGTGTGTCAAAATTATTAGAACACACACTACTTCCTGTTATAGTGGTTATGTTATAGGGGAACCAGGAACTCTATTTTTGTATCCATGACCCACAATATGAGAATATGTACAGTATGTTAATAGATTTTTGAACATGTTTCAAGTATTCATCACTCACATCATTCATACATGGTACTTCGTTTGTATTCGAATAATATACAATCACCATGTGATTAATGGGGAAAAAAAACAGATTTTCATTTTACTTGTGCAACAGGAATCATGTGCTATACAGTGGAGGTGTTTCGAGGTCTTGTCAGGTGAAACTGTCAGTGTGGCTCAGAGCAGGCATGTGAAACCTCCCAATGTTCTCTGTTACAGGAGTGCGCGCAGTATTTCCTGGAAGTGAAAGACAAAGATATCAAGCAGGCTCTGGCCGGGCTCTTCGTGGAGATTTTGGTGCCTGTCGCAGCGGTGAGTCCAGACGTATTGGCTCAGGCTCTACAAAATCTGACAAACTTTCTGCTTGTGTACGTCTAGAGAGTCACACCGGATAAGCACGTCTGCTAAATGATGTTACTCTCGGAAACTTGAAGCCATTATATACGGTCGGGTCTGGAGGTTCACTATTGATGTAGAACCCTACAGACACTTAAAAAAAAAAAAATTTTTTAATAGTGTACATAAAACGTTTAGATGGTAACACTTTAATACTAGTTTGGTTAATAAATTACTTAAAAACAAGTTATATGTAGTTTAACCGTTAACGATTATCAAGATCAAATATGTTCTGGATCTGGTGCAGGCCTAATGTTAATTCATGAATGGTGATGATGTAGAAATGAGCTGATTTAAAACTACGTTATATAGGCAGAAATTGTGGAACATGTGATCATCACACCCACAATGTGTTCTTGAATATCTAAAACCTGAAACTTGAAATTGAAACATGAAACTCTCACTGTAAAACCATGAGCATTATTATTAATGTCTACTTGGTTCTCCCTTTGCTCTTACAAAAACTCCACTCTTCTGGCTTTCCACTAGATTTTATAAAGTGTCTGTTGGGATTTGCATATACAGTCACAAGTACATTCATGAGAAAAGGCTCTGAAGTTATATGACTAGACCTGTTGCAGTCGAAGGTGTTTCGTGAGTTCATGCCATACCTTCAGGCCACACCTTTTCTTTAAAGTCTTTATAGACCTCGTCATACTACAATAAGAGTGGGGTGGCCCTCTTATATCCATTTAAGAGAAATGTTCGAGACACTTTAGATAATCCATGCTTTCATCTTTGTAACAACAGTTTCAGGAACAAGCACATGTTTATGTTTATTAACTTTTGCCCATATAGCGCATCAGAGTTATGCGCACATCACCGTGGCTTTTAGATCATTGTCGACTCCACTTTTAAGCTTCCCCTGCTCCTAACAGCTGGAACAGATGTTTAAAAGCAAGGGGGGAAAATTGCTTAAGAAGTATATTTTTATGTTCGAGGGGTGTTCAAGTCAAACCGGGACTTGTGATGACATTTCTCATGAATGAAGGCGTAAAACTGATTGATATTTTCAGAAGTCTTCAAGCACAAAAAAAAGTACAGTGATGAGACTCTAAGCTCCAGTAAAACATTTAAATGGTGCAAAGCTTTAAAAAAAGACAGTACATCTGTGAATGACGTGGCTCTGAGCCACTGTTCACTGCCATCATTTCAGTGAACTTTCAGTGAGTGGAACACCTGATTTATGAAAATCGACAGATAATTTGTCGCTAATTTGCACAAGAGAAGTATCTGTCTGTGTGAACTGTACACACAATCATTCACCAGCACCACTGCCACATTACAGGAACTCGGCTAGGAGTTATTGCCACATACCCCGTACAGTCCTGACTTCTCTCCAAGACATTTCCACTGTTTAAGCTATTAAAGGAGTTCCTGGGAGGCCAGGGTTTCAGATGTGAAGCAGGCAGTCTGACATTGCTTTATCGTCCAAGCATAAGGAGAAGTGCCTTAGGGGATTGTATAGCGAAATTCAAGTTTTTTTTTACTCTCATAACTGTGTTCTGGCTGGCACGGTGGCTTAATGGTTAGCACTGTCACCAAGCACCTCCTGGGTCCAGGTTCGATTCCCACCTCGGGTCTGTGTGCATGGAGTCTGCATGTTCTCCCTGTGCTTGGTTGGTTTTCCTTCCACAGTCCAAATACATGCAGATTAGACTAATTGGCGCTCTCAAATTACCTTGTAGAGTGTAAATGAGCTTGTGAGTATATGTGTGTGTACCCCACCTCCTGGGATAGGCTCCAGGCCCTCCGCAACCTGGATAAAGCGTTAAGGCGATGAGTCAGGGAACTGTGCAATCAAAAGTCCCGGTTTGACTTGAACACCCCTCATGTTGATGTATTATCAAAGATTGAAACAATCTTTAGGTCTTCTTATTTAAATTTAAGTGTCATGATATAGACTGTCTGATTTAACATGTATTAGTGATGACATCACATGCATAAGTGTGCAGAAGCTCCAGATTTGGGGAACAACCGGAACCGTACTTTGGCTATATAACTGTATACTGTCTATATTTTATTTCTTTTAGCTGCATATTTATCTGAGTATCTGAACCTTGTTCGACTGACCCTTGTTTATTATTTATTTCAATGGCAGGCTGTGAAGAATGAAGTCAACGTTCCTTGTCTAAGAAACTTCGTGGAGAGTTTGTACGATACAACGTTGGATTTGTCTACTAGGAAGAAACACTCTCTGGTCAGACACGAACTCTGTCCTCTCTTCGGTTTTAACCACATTTTATATTCAATATATTTTTTTATTATTGTCTATGTGAATAACATTATGGAAATAGACACAACAACACATGATTAGCGATTGTTCAGAGTGGTGTGTGTGTGCGTGAGAGATAAGTTCATGTGGAAAACTGAGACCTGGGTGTGAATTTAATAATATATGAAAACTTTTGAAAGTCTTATCAAGTTTACTTCTGGGAAACATCCTGAACATCTGTCTGTCTCTGTGCTCAGGCCCTTTACCCGCTCGTCACATGTCTGCTGTGCGTCAGTCAGAAACAGTTCTTCCTCAGCAGGTGGCATGTCTTCCTCAGCAACTGTCTTTCAAACCTGAAGGTAGTGCACATACACTTCTTTTGAAAATGTCCACATCTGTATTGTACATTTGATTTTTAATGTTATATCATGATTTAACATTGTTGTACAGAGCAAAGACCCGAAGATGGCTCGCGTGGCGCTGGAGTCTCTGTACCGTCTCCTCTGGGTGTACATGATCCGCATCAAGTGTGAAAGCAACACTGCGACACAGGGGTGAGTTTGTACCGGTGTTGTGTAACACTCCTGCAGTTAAAGCCCCACTGAGAGCCAGGCTTGGGCAGAGCCACAGGAAGTGGTGTTTACGTCATCGTGCCTGCTCCATCAATGCCATCTTTCTTGGTGGATTATGGGCAGGGTGAAGGAGTGAAATAAATAACACACGGTCTGTACCCCACCCAGTGGCGTCACTCTGTGCGTGTGTGTGTGTGTGTGTGTGTGTGTGTGTGTGTGTGTGTGGGGGGAGAGTAAATGCACTCAGTGCCTCGGCGTAATTAGTGAAGGAGGGCCGGGAGCGGGTGGAGGACTGAAAAAGGAAAACTCTGGGAACTTGGCTCACAGCCTTATTTGGCAGTAGCGCGGATGCAAACAATGAACAGTGCCATTTTGGAACCTACACATTAGTTTGGACCTTTTTTAGCTCGTGATTTATTAGTTTTACTAAAATAACTCAGTTTGAGCTTTAAAGTGTTAATTCAGTCCAAATGCCAGACCACGATAAATGCAGTAACACCGTAATGAGCTGGACTGAGGTCAAGTCGAAAATGCTAAGTCTATAAAGAACTATTATTTTTCCATTAGTTAAAAAAAAAAACGAATACAATTTTCAACACCGTTTTATACCACAGAGCCGTTAAAGTCCCAAATCTGATTAGTCAGACCTGAGTCTAACTGTAATTCAAATCATATGTTTATATCAATGTTGTTCTAATACTGGATAAAGTAAAATCCCCAGGACTGATTTATCACCCAGAGTGTTGAATTAACACCCTTAAGCGTTTATTTAAGTCTGTATGGAGTCAATCGCCGTGGATTTCTTTTTTCTTTTTGCGCACAATTCGCACAATCTAAATGTGTTTTATTCAACAAAGACATTAAATATATAGTGATTGTTAATAATGTATTGGTTTCTGTAAGGGGATGGTTATATTATATTTATGGAAAGACTCTCGAGTGTCAGTGCTTTAAGATAGTAGATGCATTTTCTACCATTGGAAAGTCTTCATGGCAAAGGAATTTAAAATACATCTATAAACCGTTTTAAAAAAAAAGCTTAATAACTATAAAGGTAAATTTTTGCCAGACGTACAGTGGCATAGTGGGTAGGACTGTGGCCTTGCATGGCCAGGGTCTGGGTTCAATTCCCTTCTCAGGTCTGTGTGTGTGTGAAGTTTGCATGTTCTCCCCGTGCCTGCTTGGTAGGTTTTCTTTGGGTTCTCCGGTCCAGTCCAAAGACATGCAGATTAGGTTCATTGGATTGTCACCCTCTCCAGGGTGTATCCCACCACATGCCCAAAGATTCCTGGGATAGACTATACAGAATAAGTGGTATAGAAAATGAATGAATGTGATATTTGTAAATTGCTGACTTTTGTTTAAAACATAAGATTCAATTTTTCCTCATTGATATATGATGATTGGTCTGATTAAAATACAGAATTTATTATTTAATATTGTGCCATATTCATGTCAAGCCATATTGTGTTCTTGATATTTATTTTTCTGACTTTTCTAATTACATACAGTGCAGTTACTGATGAAACGTCTCATTAATGGTTAACGACTGGTTTTAGAATGTGGTCAATATTACCCACAAGATGAAAAACTTTTAGATCATTTTCGATCTAGTTCTTTGCGCAGTAGATTCATTCTTTCAGTGTGCACCTCGATACAACTAGAGCTGTCAGTATTAATGCCTTAACGCATGTGATTAATCTAGAAATTGTAACGCATTATTATTTTTTTTACACAAATTATTATATGTCTAAGTTCGACCCTAATGACTTACCATAATCGCAGCACAGTTACCCGGCTGTGTGTGATATAGGCATCTTTAACGCGGATAACAAGATGACCGAGGAAACATCGCCAGGTGTGCTGAGCGACAAATTTCATTATAAAAAGAAACTTTTGCATTTGGTTCTGGTCCCATTTGAAAGAGTTTAATTTAATTTAACATTTGTTAAGTTTTACGGTTTTAGATATTACAAAAAACTTTCTAATCTGTTTCCTCTAACCAGCTTGTCATGCATTTCTTCATTCTAACATTGCACGTGTATAATAAAAGAAAATCTAAGGATTTAAAAATTGACATTAATCATGATTAATCACACACTATGACACTATGTTTTTACTGTACTGTGCTCTGGAGTAAGTTCCAGTAGATTTAGCAGTTGATTCAGTGGTCTTTTCAGTAGTGTAGCTACAGGCTACAGGATGCGACTTCACCTCCGCTAACCTCTGGCATAATGAAGTTGTCACTTTAACAGGTTGTAAAGATATGAACTGTGATTAGCACACTGCAGGTCAAGCAGTTGCCCTGGCTGTTTGGAAACTGTCAGACAGACAAAACTCCCCAACACCCCCCCCCCACCCACAAAACACACACCCACACACACACACACACACACAAGCGCATGCACATGTTCATGTCATGACCTTAAATAAATCTAGCTCAGTGGGATCGGTGTCAGTATTCTGCCAGCACTAATTTCTCCAAAATAGCGCTTAACTAAACTGTAAAATGTAAAATAAGAGGAGACACTGTAACACCATCTCCGTCACAAGTGAAGCCAAGTATGTGTGTATTTTGTTCAATTGTTTCATTATTTTTTTGGATTAATTAATGTATTTTGTTTGTCTGTGTTTTTTGCTTTCCTTCGTAAACAGACGTCTTAACAATATTGTCACTACGCTGTTCCCGAAAGGGTCTCGGAGCGTGGTTCCAAAAGACATGCCTCTTAATATCTTTGTCAAGATTATTCAGTTTATTGCACAGGTAAAGAAAACGCACACACACACACACACACACACACAGAATAATTATATACCAGGCCTAATCTTAGTGACTACTTACAACTTACTCAATTAAGAGTTTACATTTATACACAAGTAGACACACTCTCACACACGTGTGTGTATGTGTATATATACATGTATACATATGTGTGTATGTGTATATGTTGTATGTATGTATATTGTATATATATGTATACTTGTATTCACATTCATTTGTATTTTTTTTAATACTTGCACAATATTAATACTACTGTATTTATTCATATGCATATTTATTCTTATAATTGTACACCACTATTGCTTGTGTTGCTTGCGCATAAGAATTTCACTCACACGTACTGTACCAGTGTACCAGTAACGTGATGTGACAATAAAAGTGATTTGATTTGATTTTGATTTAAGTACATACTGTATGTAGAATAAGTGCTAAGTAGGTAAGTAGAAAGTAAACAGTAAATAAATAGTTGATAAGTAGTAATTAATTAGTAAGTAAGAAGAAAGATTTTTATGTAATAAGTAGTCAATAAATAGCAAGTAAGTATGTAAGTAATTTGAAAAAAAATAAGAAATAAATATGTAATGGGGACATAGAAAGTAATAAATACTGTATATTTAGATTTAGGCATTTGGCAGACGCTCTTATCCAGAGCAACTTACATTTTTATCTCATTACTTTTTACTCTCATGGCTTAATGGTTAGCACTGTCACCAAGCACCTCCTGGGTCCAGGTTCGATTCCCACCTCGGGTCTGTGTGCATGGAGTCTGCATGTTCTCCCTGTGCTTGGTTGGTTTTCCTTCCACAGTCCAAATACATGCAGATTAGACTAATTGGCGCTCTCAAATTACCTTGTAGAGTGTAAATGAGCTTGTGAGTATATGTGTGTGTACCCCACCTCCTGGGATAGGCTCCAGGCCCTCCGCAACCTGGATAAAGCGTTAAGGCGATGAGTCAGGGAACTGTGCAATCAAAAGTCCCGGTTTGACTTGAACACCCCTCATGTT
>JAOVVA010000052.1:27248369-27260151 GCA_028565275.1 Leiocassis micropogon | reverse complement strand
GGTGGTTGTGGGGTTTGAACCTGGGATCTTCTGAACCGTAGTCCAATGCCTTAACCACTGAGCTACCCCTGGCCCTACTACTGTAGGTAGTAAGTGAGTAAGTAGAATGTAATAAGTAGGTGTTAAGTAAGTAGAAAATCCTTAACTTTAAAATAAATAGTAATTAATTAGTAAATAAGTAAATGAATAATAGATAAGTAGTAATTAAGTAGTAAATAGGTCAAACGTAAGTAATAAGTGAGAGTAAGTGTGAAATTTAAATAAATGTAAATAAATAATAAATAAGTAAGTAAAAAGTAAGCGATTTAAAAGATAAGTATTAAGTAAATAGGGAAAATAGTAAGCAATAAATATGTAGTAAGTAAGTAGAATATAGTGAATACTGTTAGTTTTAAGTAAGTAGAAAGTGAACAAGTTCTAAATTAGTAGTAATTAAATAGTAAATTAGTGGTAAGTAATTAAGAAAGAAAGAAATATTCTGAGATTTTAAAGTTAAAACAAAAACATCAGGTATGTAAACATTTTTAACCTGCTAGTGTGAATGTCTGATTATTATAAAGCATCATCATATTATTCTATAAAGCATAATGCATAAAGTTGGTTTCACTTATTTAACTCTGTTCGCTGTTACAGGAAAGGCTTGATTTTGCCATGAAAGAAGTCATCTTTGACCTGCTGTGTGTCGGGAAGCCTGCGAAAGCGTTTAGTCTTAATCCTGAGGTAGTTAAACAAAGATGTGATTATGACACTAAATCAATATATTGTGCAGTCTTTTGTATTGTGTTTATAGATATGAAATATGATATACTGTATGAAATAGCTTGAGCATACATTATCCTGTTGTTTTTTCCCCACTTCCATGGTGTGTACTTCAGAGGATGAATATCGGCCTGCGTGCATTCCTGGTCATCGCCGATAAGCTCCAGCAGAAGGACGGAGAGCCGCCAATGCCGAACACCGGGGTCACACTTCCGTCTGGGAATACACTGCGGGTCAAAAAGACGTACCTGAGCAAAGCCCTCACTGAGGACGAGGCCAAACTTATAGGTGACGCATTTAAAGGTTGATGTACAGTATATATATATACATTACTCTCTCTCTCTCTCTCTCTGTCTCTCTCTCTCTTGCCTGCTTACTGATTTATTGGTCACTTGGACACGGAAACAATTTAAAGGATTTATCCTTTATCGTGTGTTCTTTCATGTAGGAATGTCCCTCTATTATTCCCAAGTTCGGAAAGCGATAGACAACATCCTGAGACATTTGGATAAAGAAGTGGGCCGCTGTATGATGCTTACTAATGCACAGATGCTCAATAAGGAACCAGAAGACATGATTACGTGAGTATGGCACACATTATGCCAGATTCATATGAAATGGTCTGTAGGAATGACAACTAATATGAGCTACAATGCTAAATAGGTTTTAACACAAGGCTGAGTGCCAAATCGCTCTCTGATCTCTGATCAAGGGCACTACTTGGTGTGTGGAACAAGGGATTCTACAACCTACATAGCACACTACCTTTCTATTTGATGTACATGCATATTTAATTAAACAAAGCCCTATTAGCATAGATAAAGACACATTTCTAATTCAATTATATTTTTTAACAATATCTGTAATCATTTATGAATTTATTTGTCTATGTGTGTATATCAGAGGGGAGAGGAAGCCCAAGATTGACCTGTTTAGGACGTGTGTAGCTGCCATCCCTCGCATCCTGCCTGACGGCATGACCAAGCCGGAGCTTGTTGACCTGCTGGCTCGGTGAGTGTGTGTTTGTGTGCCTATGTATGTGTATGTATATGTGCCAGGGAAAGAGGGGTTGGTGTGATGGGGTCTTACATGATGTGGAGTTACAGTCCTTTAAAAACGCATCCTGAAACATTCACCTCCTCTTATACTACAGCAATTTCAATTCGTAGTTTATTAATGAACACAACATGCTTTTTTATTGTTTATTGTTATAGTTAATCATATGGAACATCCAAAAGACAATATAGATCCTGATACCAATAATAATAGAAAAACATGCATATTTTGGCAAAACTAGAAAGAACAACATCTTTTGCTTATTACACAGCTGGTGAAAGTAATGCAGCTTAAGAAGATTCAATTTTTGTTCATTTTAAATTCACACTATCATGTGGTGTCATGCAAAAAAAGTTGCATCTGCTACAATATTATTATTATTATTATTATTATTATTATTATTAATAGTAGTATTAGTAATTCATTGTGTTACAAAAATGGTCATGAAATCATTAATGTCAATAACGAAGCTACTTTTCTTCATAACCTCATCTTAATTCCTTTCTCTTATTTAAAGTCCATTATCTCGTTGGCACTTCATAATATTAACAGAAGTCGTATGTAGAAACGTAGAAACGTATGTAACCCTTGTTGTGTATGGGAATCTTCAACCAGAGACAGACAGATAAAAAAGGCAGAATGAAAGCACGGTGGTTAACCTGGTTTTCTCAGAGACCTCTGGGTAAAGGAATCTCTTCCTGGCTGAATTTGAAGTCTCAGTGCAACCGGAGAGGTGAAGTGTCCTGATGGGGTCTGATTTCTCATGTTTAAAGCATTAGGTCTGAGCGGGTTTCGTTTACGGTATGGGAGAACTTTGAGTCCAGCTTTTCTGCTGCGTTTTTTTGAGGAAGATTTCATGTGAACAAGAAAAGGATTAGCATTTTTTTCAACTTGTGTTTTTCATGTTCAATGCACATGATGTGTTTTTTCTTCATGGTACAATGGAACCCAGAATCATCTGAGCATTTGACACACTCGGAGGAAAGCGCTATCCGAACCCTTTCACTTGCATGCGCCCGCAGATGCCCATGTTTGGCTACCGTTGGCTATGAACGATGTGGGAGAGTGACGTCACCACTCCTTCCACCAAGGAGGCCTATAAATGACCTATGACCCATAAATTGAACTTGCAGTCCTTGGATGATAGGGCTTTTCTCTTGTGCCATTTTTATGTTTTATTTCTTTTCCAAAAACATTTATTTTAATCATGCAATGATTTGGTAAAACCAGTAAACAACGCCAAATGATAAACCTCACAATTTAATTAACTTGAAGTTGGGGCTCGAACCGCCAACCTTCCGATCAGTGCCTGAGCAGTGCCTTAGCCCTTGGAGCTCCCACTGCGCTTATTATTTCTATAGCAAAAACAGGTTTCTAAAAATAGATTTAAAAAAATGTGTGGAATTACTGATATGGAGATGTTTTCAGGCCGGAGATAATTGTTTAGAATTTTTGCAAGAAGTTTCCAGTGTCGCTGCTTTGGCTTCAGTTTCCTGACACAGGAAATTCTTCAGGAGAGATGGTTTTGTGCTTTGTGCATATCTTAACTGTGTTTTTTAACTTCATGTATAGAAATAAAAAGAAAAAAAAAAGGGGGGGGGGTGGTTTATACATGTAACTTCGGAAACGTAAAGGATATCAGTAATTAACTTGTTTCGCAGATGTTCCACAACACTAAAAATGCTGAAAGGCCTCTTGGTTCCAGCGAAGGGAAAGTGCACTGCTACAGTATACAGACAGTAGACGTTCAATGCGATCGTGTGCCTTCACCATTTATACAGTTGCGTTCCAGTGATGAGCTGTCCGCAAACTTTTGGCCATATAACATATCCACAACATTCACTCTGCTTTGAAGTGCAACAGTGTTTCCTGTTTTTTCCTTACATAATGCTTCTTTAGTCATGAAGTCCACTCTCAGAGCCATGTAGTCTTCAGATTTTCTTTTGATTTCCCCAGTTGTGCGCCGTTGTTTTCACTGTAGGGCATTTTGTTTGGTTCCTGGTTTATCCACTTCTGTCTCCTTCCTTGACCTGCAGTTGCAATGTTCCCTGATTGTACTTTCTATTCAGTGATTCTTCAGTCCATATGTGATTAGTTTGCCTGTTTATAGGCTTTTTATAGGGTTTTGTCAAGCTTTGTATAGACTTTTTCCTGGTTTATCCACTTTGAATCATTAGATCCAGAATATGTGACATAGGCTTCATTCCAGATACCCTTCCTATCACAACCATCCTATTTCCCAGCTGGACTTGAGACCGGCACTGAATACAATGGGTTGTCTGGCTTATGGTTATGGTTCCTAAGAACCCAACAGTGGAGACCTGTCAGTGGCGGTGCTCGAACCTGAAACATAAACTGAATCAGCAACCTAAAGCCTCAACTTCCTAAGCCACCACTGCTTCATTCTGATTACAAAATAACTCTAGTTATAATTTTTTAAATACATGTTTTGATCACTGCTTCAACTTTGACTATGATTTCTGGTCTATAATGTTTTTGCTGATTTCAAGAACCTTTTAAGCATCAAGCCAGGATTTTTCAAGTTCTTTAGCTTTACTGTCTATTAAGTATTTAATTAAACATTTTTACAAAGTGCTTTAAGTAAAATAAATTATATATTTTTTATGATATAAACCAAAATTTGTATAATAATAATAATAATAATTGCCAGTTTCCTCGGGCTATTCAGGTTTCCCTCACAGTCGTGTTGTAGGCTGATTGATTCCCAAATCGCTCATGATTTTGAGTGTGTGCTTGTGCTCAGTGATGGGTTGCCACCCCGTCCAGGGTGTTCCCCACTTCGTGCCCTGGGAAACCCCCAGAGTTTCCATCACCCTCCACAGGATAAGGACAGGGTGATGGAAATGACGTTTCTACAGGTGATGGAAATATATTTAGTATTAATCATATTTTCTTGACTCTTGTGTCTTGTGATCAGGTTGACCATCCACATGGACGACGAGCTTCGTCTGATCGCCCAGAATTCCCTGCAGAGTCTGTTGCTGGACTTCTCCGACTGGCGGGAGGAAGTGCTGCTCGGATACAGCGGGTTCCTGCTGCGCGAGGTTCAGGACACGCAGCAGAGCCTTCTCCACTCCTCCATCAAACTGCTCCTCCAGCTCCTCACACAGTGGAGGCTCGCTCTCATCACGTCCAGCAGGAACGCCGAGAGCGCCAACATCTGCTCTGCTGAGGTAAGACACCAGCATTTCGACTTATACAGATTTATATACGTACAGCGGTCCCACGGGATGCGAATTTAATCCATCCTGGAGACGAGTTCTTAAGACGTAACGCATTTTCCCATTGGAAATAATGTAAATGCAGATAAACCGTTCCAGCCACCCAAAAATATTACCAATATTACCAATTTCCAACACTATAATCATATTTTTGCGTAGAAAAACAATCAAAACCTTTAGAAAAGATGCGTAAATGAAGTAAAATATAAAATAAATAGACATTAAACCTCACTTAACCCTAATTTATGATTCCTCTTGGCACCGGCTGCTTTAAAAACCATACTGAAAGTGGCTCCGTTTTCTTCTTACTACCATCCTTGCTACCACGCTTGGGAGCCATGGTGCCACTAAATCTTGCACAAAATGCAAAAACCCATTAAAAATATGTAAACTAGCAACACCCGTCTTTCCATTGACGCAAACAAGTTTCGAGTGGCTCCTGGACTTAGCAGTTCGGCTCAGTCCGGTCACTCGAATATGCAGAGACATTTTCAATTTCTTGAAAACTTTCAGTTCTTAAAGCAAAGATTCTTAAGGCGGGGCGCTCCTTTGTCGAGGTTCTACTGTTCTGTACAGATCATAGAAGGACATTATAATCCGGATATGTGAGGACAAGTGCACTGTGTGAGTTTTTATTTGTTTTGGAGTTGAGGTTAAGGTGGAGTTGCAGATGTTGGGCGGCGTCAGGGTGTCCTGAAGATGAGCTGTTTAAATCTCCTTCCAAAAAAAAAAAAAAAAACATTTTTTAAATTATAACCCATGTCTTTAATGTTTGTATTATAAATTTAAAAACATTTACAGATTTATAGAGTTCAGTTGAAATGAACGTGTCGTGTTAATGTTTTAGTTTGTGTGTGTGTGTGTGTGTGTGTGCGGATTGGGAGGATGCATATCTTGTTATTAGTAAGATTTTGGGTTCATCTCAGTGCATGTACACACAGTAGGTGTGTAAGTGTGTGCTTTAACTGTGTGTGTGTGTGTGTGTGTGTGTTTGTGTGTGTGCGCACATGAAGGCATGTTTATGTATTTCCTGTATGTGCATGTGCATATGTGTGTGTATACTTTGCATGTGTGTATGTAAATGCTGTAAATGTGTGTTCATGCCTTTACTATTCATGACCTAGTGTATGCTGTGTGTGTGTGTGTGTGTGTTAGTTATTACAGGGTGTGTCAGGGGCCAGGCCTCGTTCTGACACGGCTCCTTTCTCGGCGGTGTTGCGCGCTCTCGAGGGTCTCGCTCTCGTGCTGCTCTGCTCGTGTCACACCGCTACACGCAAACTGGCCGTGTCGGTGCTCCGGGAGCTCCGCCTTCTCCTGCTCACCGTCTCCCAGACCGAGGTTAGAGCAGACACCCGCTCTCTCTCTCTCTCTCTCTCTCTCTCTCTCTTTCACACACTCACAGTATTTAATAGAATGGGGTGTGTGTGTGTTTAGACGAGTTCCTCTACAGGATATAATGGGGAAAATTCTTGACACATGCATGCTCACATGACAGATATACATAGACATGACCTCAATCAGGAATTAAGAATCACTCACAAAGCCCCCTTGTAAAACTCGTCCCACCTGAACAGGGTTTAATCTACTGGACCAGTATTCCTAATTTAACACATGGAGCAACTAGATTGCTATAAAGGGTAGGTGGGGTTTTTATGACTATCATAAAATGCAAAAAAAAAAGAATTTGGCATCCTATGAGAAGATTTGATTTAGAACTGATTGAGGGTTTAACAAGAAAAGCACAGGCCAAGGAAAATCTTATTAACATGCTGCACACATTAAAAAGGGGGAAGTCTGGAGATATTTATGAAAACGAGTATGAGCTGGATATATGTGTGTGTGTGTGTGTGTTTGTGTGTGTTGGACAGGATGATGAGCGACCCATGCTGGACGTGCTGGATCAGGCGAGCCCGGTGGTGCTGGAGAGCTTCACAAATGTCCTGAGCGATTCTGTAAGTGTGTGTGTGTGTGTATGTATGTATTTAACTCAGCCTCCTTTACAGATGCAGCCTCTGTACAGCCACAAAGTCTCCTCTGTTCTCACATTCATACAAATGAGTTTAGTCTGTCTGCTCTCCGTTTATAGATTTACACTCGGGTTAATATACTGTGTGTGTTGTGGGCTGTATAGCGCCGGTGGGTTCAGTGCCGAGGAGAATCTTTACTTACCAGAGGGTCCAAACGTCTGTCCAAAAAAGCATTATATTTTTTGTATTAGTGTATATCGAATTTCTTTAATCTGATTGGTCAGATTTTAAGTTGTTAATATTAATGCACTTGTCAAGCATCTTATCATTTTTAGAGTAACAGTTAAATCACAGAGACCTGTACATCAAGTGCAAAATAATAAACTACCTGATCTAACCTGCAAAAAATGGGTTAAAAAATGAATATGGACAAGTTTAGAATTTGGTAATATGTGGCATGGTGGCTTAGTGGTTAGCACTGTCGCCTTGCACCTCCAGGGTCTGGGTTCGATTCCCGGACAGGTTCGATTTCTGCCACTGTGTGCATGGAGTTCACGTGTTCTCCCCGTGCTTGGTGGGTTTCCTCCGGGTACTCTAGTTTCCTTCCACGGTCTAAAGACATACCTAACCGTTCCCAAATTGCCCATAGTGTGTGTGCCCTGAGATGTATTGGCACCCTCTCCGTGGTGTACCCCACTTCATGTCCTAAGTCCCCTGTATACAGGATACAGCGGTATAGATGATCAGTGAGGGTGAGTAAATTTGGTAAAACTGAGTAAAAGTACAGAGATCTTTGAGCAAAACACTGGGGTGTGAACAAACAAACACATACAGTAAACAGTGAAAATGAAATATTAATACGATAAATTACACAAAACATCACTGTACATAACAGTTTTCAGATGGAAACAAAAAACCTGCAATGTAGGCTCCTAGATTTTGCATGAAAGTAGAAAGGAGAGGAGATTTCATATTCTCCAGCATGCTCAGTAAAACCTTACAGCTGTTTCACATACAGTCTTGGGCACATACACAAAAAATGCCTTAAGCAAAGATGCTTTTAAATAACATTTCTACATAAAAGAAACCTCTATAAAGAGCACTAAAGAGTAATAATATAAACATAGCCAATATTTGGTGTGAAAACCTTTTGCTTGAAAATAATCAGTAGCGTTAGATCCAGATGTGTGCAGTTTTAAGTAAAACAGCTAGTAGGTTTTACTGAGTGTGCTGGAGAAAATGAGTTCTTCTGATAACTTGATCCTTTCTATTTTCATGCAAAACCCAGGAGCTTACATTATTTTTTTGTTTGTTTCCATATGAAAACAGGTCTGTCATGTAATACATTGCTTTCTTTACAAGCGTGTGGATATTTTTTTGTAATGTTATTTATTTATTGATTTTTAAGTTGTTCGGAAATAGTGAAATGTGTGCGTGTGTGTTGGTGTGTGTTGGTTTTATACATAATGCAGACATGATAAATAGATAATATGGTGCCTAAGACTTTTGCACAGTACTGTATATACACAATAGTTTAAGAAATATGGATCCTACTGTAGGTTTGGGTGAAACTGAGTATAAACCTGTATAATTTATAAAAAATGTCAAATAACCTAAGCATCATATTTGTATTTTCTGTCATGGAAATGTCTAATCTTTATTTGACTTTGCTGTAGCATTTGTTGCTCTTGACATGTATGTGTGTGTTTTAGACATCTGTTCCCTCAGGACATCAGGCTGACCTGCAGTGGTTGGTGGAGTGGAGCGGGAGTCTCCTCAGCAGTCAGTACGATGTGTGCAGCCCCTCGTCGGTCTGGGTGGTGGCGCAGTCGGCTCGGGACCCCTGGGCTCTTTGCCTCTTCAGCCTCCTGAAGCAGGAACATCTACCCAAGCAGTGTCCTACAGCTCTGAGCTACGCCTGGCCCTACGCCTTCACCCGGCTGCAGCTGCTCATGCCCGTGATCGATCCCAGGTGAGATCCAAGGCTCTTTCAACTAACCCAGTGTTTAATGGAAGACGTTGTTCTTAATTTATTGTATGAATAATGATGTTTTGTTGTTGTTGATGCTTTTTAGCAATCCTGCTAATACCAAAAAGCTGAGTGCAGCGGTTTCAGGTGACAACTACGTGGCTCTATGGAGGAACTACCTGATCCTGTGCTTCGGTGTAGCCAAGCCAAGCATCATGAGCCCCGGCCATCTGCGAGCCTCCGCTCCAGAGATCATGACCCCTACTAGTGAAAACAGCAGCGGTCTTGACTACAAGGTGAGTGCTTAGAATTAGAGATTAAATGCAAGCTACACTATATGATTCCTTTTATTTGTATTGATTTTTGAAGTCTTGTAAGTTTACATGAAAATATATCCATCATATGTTTGTACTGTATGTGTCTGCGTGCTGTTCATAAGGTGGTGGGGACGCCGTCAGTAGCGTGGCTGTTGAAACAGCTCGTTCCTTTGATGCGTTCCGAGAGCATCGAGATCACCGAGGCACTGGTGCTCGGCTTCGGCCGCACAAAGTCACTCATTTTCAGGTAAGTAAATCAAATATGATCATTTCCTATCCTGTTTCATTATAGAACAGTAAATTGTTCACAGAATGCATTATGCAAAGTTTTTGTAGTACAACGACGCCCAGTTTGTCGAGTCCGACCTGTTCAGCCATAGACGCACATCATTAAAAATAGATTTTTATTAAAAATAAAAGTGTAATGCATTGTAATAAGTAATTTTATCAATATGTCTCATATTTTTAACACGCTTTGTGTATGAGTTCAGTATACAGTACATATGATTCCGTGCTCTTGTTGATTTTTTGCTGATATATTGGTGTGTTTGTGTAGAGAACTGATTGAAGAACTGCATCCGTTGATGAAGGAAGCTCTGGAAAAGAGACCGGAGGTCAGCGACTATAAAATAACATTTGCATAAGAATTATAAGTGAAGAGAAATTTATTCCACTGTATGGTCCTAGTGCAGTAGTAAAAGATTAGGTAGCACCTCTTGTTCATCTGTTTTTAAGGCAGTCCTGATATACAGTACAGAACAAATGAACAGATTTTGACAAAAAAAATGAGATATCTCCATTTGGGCATTTTGAGAAACACTTTTAAGAGCACAAATGCCTAAATTGTACCTTGTTTGTTTTTGCAAAACACTATAATTCCACATCATTTTGTCACAATGGATAATGGATCAGCCTTGAGTTGGGTTAGTGGTTGTGTAAATATACAATTTAGTGTCAGTTATAGTGTTGGTTGAGTTTTAATTAAAAAGCATAACAAACTCCCACGTTTACTGTATTTCTGTAGTGAAAAAATAGATGTTAAGATTTGTTGAAGATCATAACATTATTAAAAACAATACAAAAAACTTTCATTTACAGCATCATCAACAGTGTTGGGGGACGTTACTTTTTAAAGTAATCAATTACATTACAAAATTACGGTCATTTAAAAGTAATCAGTTACATTACAGCGTTACTTTCTGATGAAAGTAACTAATTCGAGTACTTTTCCGTGGCAGAAAATGAAAACTCCTTTGTGATTCCTCCTGCATGTTGTTTTAGTCAAGACCTTTATACTTATTCTACCGTCATCACTCAGTGAAGTTTGGCTCATAATCTGTTAACTACTAATACCCCTATCTCGCGCGGTGGCCATAAGTACAGTTCATCATGATTCACTGCGAGTTTTGGCGCTGTGATTAGGTTTCCATCAAACCGCATGGGTGGGATAGGGGTATAACAGCAGGAATAGCAAAAGGGGGACGGGTTATCGAGGGCGGGGCTTGTAGGACGACTTTCACACACACACACACTAAAAGATTGGGAATGACTGCTGTCTGGCTCACGGATTACATAAATTGTCTGAATAACGGATTACATTTTTGAAAATATAACTAAATAACTGAGTACTTAAATGGCGGGCCTAACACTCCTTATCATACTACCGGGATGCCCTGAATAAGTTCTGATCCAACTGCAAATACCAATCGCATATACTTAGGTGATCTCGTGTGGTTATAAGAAAGTTCAGAAATCCTGACTACAAAACGGGCGTAGCAAACATAATGTCTATAATACTAAACATAATACTTTTATAAATATCGAAGTGCTTGACGTACAAAAATTTAACAAAACCATGACTAGTGAGTGATCGTTGTAAGCTCCTAAACGAAGACTATGTGGTGTCAAAAAATTATTATAGACAAACCTGACAATAATTTGCCAAAATGAGTGAAAGTCCAACAGTGGTGTTTATCTCATTTTGCTGTCAAATTGTTAAAATATAGCCAATTTATAGCAATCTCCTGCAGTGCATGGTGCTCTCATTGAGTTTTTAGTTCACTTAATGTTCTTTTGTCATAACTTTCTTTTGTTTTGATTGTGGTCCTGTCATGTCCCCCGCCTCCTGTCATGCCCTTAGTTGACTGTTTAATGTGCTAACCTGCTCTGTATGAACAGAATTCAGCTTTAGTCTTGCACATCAGATAAGAATATATAAAATGCCCCATACCTTAGAATACCTTATTTTTATTTCTAAGCATTAATTGGAACATGAATACAGTTTTATAAAGCACGAGTGCCATGTTTATTTTTATGCATAACTCATTTGTTTTATTGTTCTTATAATACATATATAACTCATTGCACATAACCCATCTCTGTTGTATAAAACCAGTATATATATATATATATATACAGTCATGTGAAAAAATTAGGACACCCCTTGAAAGCATGTGGTTTTTTGTAACATTT
>JAOVVA010000052.1:27234944-27248269 GCA_028565275.1 Leiocassis micropogon | reverse complement strand
TATTTAATACAAGCACTGATATTTTGTTATGCATTAGAATAAGAAGCGGAGAGAGCGGAGGGACCTGCTGAGGCTCCAGCTGCTCAGGATTTTTGAGCTCCTGGCCGATTCTGGGGTTATTAGTGACAGGTGAGAGGAACTTCTTCATCTGTTTGTTATTTTTATATGAATATGTAATGAATTCCTATTCCCGGTGTGCAGGGGTGTTCCTATCTGCGCTCATGTACGGTAGTTTTGTTTTGAGTTCACATTTGGTTGCTTTTCTTGTGTCATCGTTTTTGTCTCATGATGTTACCGAATATGGGCATCTGTTTCGTGTCTCACGTAATTAATCTGGTTATTTCTGACCTGCTGTTTTAGTTCCTCCTCATAATGTTTTACCTTCTCTCATTAAGTCCACACCTTAATTTCCTGTCTTACCTGTTTCTTTGTGAGGTTCTTCCTGGTTTGGAGCCGAGGTGTTTTCATGATGACTCTCGAATTCTTCTTAATAAAACACCTGCTGATCTTTTTTTGTTGTTTCCCCCCCCCCCCCAAAAACTATGAAATAACACTTCGGGCATTAGGTGATTATGTAGCAATGCCAAAAACAACAGTCAGATGGTATTTTAAGACATGAAGGTCAGCTGTTTTGGAACAGTTCCAGTTCTTGCAAGTACAGTATTGTAAAGTGTATTTGCAGAACCCATCAAGATCGATAATGAGATAAAGACCTTCACAGGAAAGCAAGACCAGAACCTACCTCTGCTGCAGAGGAGAAGTTCATTTAGAGTCACCAGCCTCAGAAATCACCAATTAATAACCAGCAGAAGCTTTACAGAGCAGAAGTAGCTGTTACATCTCAATATCAACTGTTCGAAAGAGATGATTGCATATTTCAGATGCCTTCAGTATTGTTTTACAGTGAAGAAAGAAATAGAAATCAGGATCGATCATAGGATTAGAAGGTGTGTCCAAACTTTTGTAGTGTATATTTATTGTACAATAATGACTTTTTATAATTTTATACTGTAACAAACGAATGAACATCAGCAGCATGCATATGGCATAAACTAAGAAAAATTGAAATGATATGCTTTATTAATGAATCTAAAATATTTCTCATTTAATTTCATGTTTATTTCTTTTTATTTAGTTTAATTGAATAGACAAGCCAAAATATATACTGTAAATACAGTAGGTCTCGTACATACGAACATCTGAGTTATGAACTTTGGAAGAAACGAACATGCATTCGAGTAAGTTCAATCGCGAAAGTTAAGTCACAGCGTGCAACTCGGGATGTCTGCAAGCAAGCGTAAAAGCAGGGGTTTTATTTTCATTTCTGTACATACACAAAGTGTCTACACGTTCATTATATTTCCGCATTAAATATGACACTGCATAAAGGCTTTTATCAATAGTTAATGAGGAACTCTGAGCTACTTTAAACATTTTTTAGGTAGGTCTCCTATTTTTTTTCAATAGTCATTAGAATTTTCTAATGAATTCTGCTTTCTTTCTCTCTGTCTCAGTACTAATGGAGCTCTGGAACGTGACACACTGGCCCTTGGCGCTCTCTTCCTGGAGTATGTGGATCTGACCAGGATGCTCTTAGAGGCCGAGAACGACAAAGACGTGGAGATCCTCAGAGACATCCGAGCTCATTTTAGCTCCATGGTGGCCAACCTCATACAGTGTGTCCCTGGTAAAGACCAGACTAATCCAGTTCCCTTGTTGTAGAGCACAGAGACACTTCTGAATGAGGACAATATGACTGCTGTTCATGACTATAGCCTGTTTATGATGAAACATAAATTTGGTTTTGGTTTGTTCCAAGTTGTTCCTATTAATATGACTAGCCTAGTTGTTGCTCCGCTGTCTGCGTGATGGCAGTTCCCAGTCAGACTCTGACCCCCCCCCCCCCCCCAGTGATTGTAATGATGTCAAGGGCAAAACGACGAGCTATTCTCAGGACCTTTTCATAAAGTCACAGAGACGACCATTCAGCGATCGGGTTACATAATCTATACCAGATGTTCTGTTTGAATCACAATATCAGACATTGTTTAAATCAGACTAAAAAAGTCAGATTCCATAAGGACTGCTTTATGGGTTTATAGGTTAGATCTGAATGATGAGATCTGACTCACTGTGACATCTTTCTCTCTTTTCAGTGCACCATCGACGCTTCCTGTTTCCCCAGCAGAGCTTACGACATCACCTCTTCATCCTCTTCAGCCAATGGGCCGGGCCTTTCAGCATTATGTTCACTCCGCTGGACCGCTACAGTGACCGGAACCACCAGATCACTCGATATCAGTATTGTGCCCTCAAGGTAATGTGACACTAAGTTATTTATATATATTATACAGTATATATAAACTGTACTGTATACAGTATATTTTCTTTCATATAGTTTTCCATAAGCTCTAAATCTATATTAATAAGATATAAAGGGAAAGGAGAAGAAATATGAGTATCTTTTATTTCGCTTTCATTAGTGCAGGAGGTCAAGGAATCAAGTTACTGTTTGAGAATTATTTTTAGGAACATGGTTTCTCTACTAAAATATTCAGCTCTATACCCTGATATTTATTCATTTGTTTATTTGAAAATTTTGGAGCTATTTATGCTGGACACACAAAACCCAACTTAGTTATATATAAACTTAGTTTTACATACATACTGTATGTAAACTAAAAAAAAAAAAAAAAAACATTAAATAATGCAATCTCCTGTATATAATAATTAATATAATATTTAGGTTTTGACATGCTTTTATACACACGTTTATGAAATAGCACTGCTGAATTCTGAAGATAAGTGAGAAGATATTTGTCTATATAACCACCTTCAAAGTATTTCTTGACATGACAAATTACATAGTAATGCACTTATTTAAACATGTCATTGTTTATTAAACAGGGGTGTTTATGGCAGATGATCCACATAAACAGATTCCAAAATTGCATAATACTCATATGAACATTAAACATTGATGGGAGTGTCAGTGCTTCGTAATAGTCTGAGATAAAGTTGTAACTTTATAATGGCATACTCTTGTGATGCCCACTCTTATCTTATCATACCACTCTTCTCCGGTATGATGTGTGTCAGGTCATTTAAGAGAATTAAAAAGATAATTCATCTATAAACGCTATCATCTATAAAAGTTTATTAGCATTATTTAATTAACTAATTCCATCCATCTATCTAGGAACTTCTATAGTCCAAATATGGATGGTGAAGGCCAGTGGTGATTACTGTACTATTACATTTATTCCCCTTTTTACGACCGTGACAATCACACACGATGGGCAAATTTGGGAACGCCAATTAACCTAATCTGCACAGTCTTTGGACTGTGGGAGGAAACCGGAGTACCCGAAGGAAACCCACCAAGCACAGGGAGAAGATGGAAAATCCATATACACAGACCTGGGAATCGAACTCGGACCCTTGAGGTGCAAGGCCACAGTGCTATCCACTGAGCCACCATGACGCCTAATTTCAGACTTTTCCTTCTTGAGTAACTGTATAGATCTGAATATAGAGAAGAGCTTTAATTAAAAGCTTGTGTTTGGCCAACTGTTTTAATGACACCAGTAATAGTGGTGTGTATTGTACATACACCAGAGGTGAGAAGCTTACTTTTACGCCATTTGGAAGACTTATCATACAAGTCTAATGAAGTCTCATTATACATCTAAGAGTTGAGGGCCCTGCTCAAGGGCCACACAAAGTAAAAGCAGCTTGATGGGTGCAGTTTTTGAACCTTGGACCTTCTGAACCATAGTCCAGTGCCTTAACCACTGAGCGACCTCTGACCCCTAATGCAGTAGGGTTCTGTTTTACATTATTACAATCATTTGATTGCACAGTTCCTTAATAAACATATAAGCACACACATAAATCGCTACTACAGTACATGCTTTGGTTCTCAAGCTCACAGTCTAGGGCTAGTCGGAATAATATGATTAAATGCTAAACATGTCCTCGTTCCCCTGTCTCTCTCAGGCCATGTCGTCTGTGCTTTGTTGTGGCCCTGTGTTTGACAACGTGGGTCTCTCTCCAGACGGCTACCTCTACAAGTGGCTGGATAACATCTTGGCCTGCCAGGATCTGCGGGTACACAGCATTCATCATTCCTCGCAACACCATTCTCAAAACATTGCAGTAATACCCATTTGATTGCCTCATCCTCAGTCTGAATCTGTCAGTGTGTTTATATTATTGTCTGCTACGGAGTCTCACATATGCGGATGCCAGTTTATATACAGTAGGGCATGTAACATCGTGGAAAGAAGCCGTGCATTTCATGGCAGCGTGCCTGTGGTATCTATTCAGGTTCCTGCATGTAGATCTGTAGCACTGACTTATAAAGAACCAGACTCTTTTATTTGGTTTAAGCGTAATCTGCTTACACAAAACGAGCTAGAATGATAAATGATTTCAAGTCTTGCACTGTCTAGGATGCATGTCTGCTACAAGTCATATTATCAGAAACTGACACGAGAAAAAAAAAACAATTATTATTGTAAAACTGAGCCAAATTACAGACTGGAAATAGGTTCCAGGTTCCAGATCATAAGGAGTGATCATAAGTTTCCTGTAGGTTCATCAGCTGGGTTGTGAGGTGGTGGTGCTCTTACTGGAACTGAACCCAGACCAGTCCAATCTCTTCAACTGGGCCATGGATCGCTGCTACACCAGCTCGTACCAACTGGCCTCTGGCTGCTTCAAAGCCATCGCCACTGTCTGTGGAAGCAGGTTGGTTTGGCATTAAAACCCATCGATTCTTTATTCAATAAATAAACACATGCCATGCAAGAATGTGTGTCCTCCAATAAGATTTAATTCAGTTGTAGTTAATAAGTAGTATGTACAGGTACTATTGCATTTATAATTAGTGCATTATGCACACTTTACAGGCATTCACTCCTTTATAGCTAAGATGGTTTAAGAGGAGCTGTGTATCCAGAGTACTTGCTTTTCTTTAAGATGTTATTCATAAACTGTAACAGGGCCATTTACCACCTCATGGAAACCAGGTCTGATTTGCTTATTATGCAAAACTAAATTTGTGTGGGGTAGCAGCATTCAAAGCAGATACATGGCGATGAGGGAGTTCCTGCACTGTGACGAATGCAGAGATAAAGCAATACTTAAGATAAAGACGTGTGTTTAAGTAGTAATTACTTACTGGGACTGGGAAATTAAATAGGGGTCATGTAACTGAATTCTGGGATTTTCTCCATTTGTGGTTGGTTGCTCTGTTGGTTGTGATGTGTCTCACCAGGGATTCTGGGAGTCGGACATCTGGTTAATATGTGACACATTATTTTCCCTTAATTTAACTCCACACGCCAACATCAGTTGAAAAAAAAATCACATTCTGTTAAACCCCTCGTAGTATTTCAGTTTAAATAAGCCATCTATTTGAGTTTCATCAAAAACTAGAGAGTACGTATCCCCGGCTCCGCCAAGATGTGCAGATCCTGATGTGCAGATCCAGATGTGCAGATCCAGATCCAGAATGTGCAGATCCTGATGTCTTACTTGGGAATAGAGTGTGCGGTTCACAGTTATAAAAGTGTTTGAACTGGTTAAATGTACAAACACCGACCGTCCATCATCTATACCACTTTATTCTGTATACAGGGTTGCGAAATCTATTCCAGGAGACTTAGGGCATGGGCGGGGTACACTCTGGACAGGATGCCAATTCATTGCAGGGCACTCACATACACACACTCACTCATTCACACACTGAAGCCTAATCTGCATGTCTTTGGACTGTGGGAGAAAACCGGAGTACCCGGAGGAAACCCACCAAGCACGGGGAGAACATGCAAACTCCATGCACACAGACCTGAGGTGGGAATCGAACCTGGGACGTACAAAGTGACAATTCTAACCACTAAGCCACTATGTCGCCTATACTGTATTTAGTCATAGTCATAGTCATCTTCATAATTGTATGGCGAAGCATAGCAAGTATGGCAAAGCATACACCTTTAAACCCTTTTTTCAGCGTTTTCCAAAGAGTATTGCATTTCAGTACATTGGTGGATCGTCAGTGTAGATGGATTGAATTGCATTCCTAATTGTCATGACTTTTTGCATACTTTTACCCAAAGAACTTTATTTAGTGTAGTCTAAAAATATCACAGTTAATTTTAGACTCTGTGTGCACTCTTGGCATTACCAGGGTGTGTGTGTGTACATAATGGGTATGAACAGAACCTGGGACACTTCCAGCTCTAATGTGTAATGTGCATCATGTTGTTTACACATTGGCCTTCATTTTTTAATTATTATTTTTTTTAATATATTTTTTTTTTTCCATGCAGAAATTACCCTTGTGACATTGTAACCTTACTGAACCTCATCCTCTTCAAAGCCTCAAACAACAGCAGAGAGATCTATGAGATTTCTATGCAGTTAATGCAGGTGATTACGGATTTGAAACAACCGAAAATATCAGTGGTTGTGAGATGCATCATGGATTTAAAAATGTATGGGTCTGTGTATTCCATTGCACAAGCAGATCCTGGAGTCTAAGCTGTGTGTGTACTCTAAGAGGATAGTGGAGGAGAAGAGTAGCGGGATTCTGTACGGCACACACAGGCCTCTGCCGCCCCTCTACAGTCTCTCCGTGGCCCAGCTCTCTGCCCAGCTTTCCAGGATGTACCCGGAACTCACCCTGCCCCTCTTCTCAGGTGGGTGGTGCGTAGTGTAGTGCGTGCTAACGAGTTCCCGTTTCAAAAAATCCAGACCTCACTTGTAAACGCTCTTGTTTTGTCGGTCATGATCTCCCGTGTTCAGAGGTCAGCCAGAGGTTTCCATCCACGCATACCAACGGGAGGCAGGTGATGCTGACCTACTTGCTGCCGTGGCTCAGGAACATCGAGCTGGTGGACGGCGGTGTACTGCCAGTCACCTCCAGCCCCACCCACCCATTGGAGGAGAAGAGAAGGCGGGGTCCCTGCATAGCCCCACCCTCGTCACACCTCCCGGGTTCGGGTTGGGGCTCGGCACAAGCGACCTCGCTCGTCCTCAACAACCTCATGTTCATGACCGCCAAGGTAATCCATGACGTCACGTTATAATTAATTATACAGTTTACTATTACTGTTTCCAAAAATTTGGGGCTGATTATACTGTATTTTTCAATCAAGAGGGGCGTTCGAGTCAAAACAGGACTTTCGATTTACTAAAAACTAAATTAGGGAAAAAGTTCACACTATTTTCTAAATAAACCATTTGTAAGTTCGGTGTTTTAATAAATTCGATTGAAAGGACTAATCATAATTACGATTATAACGTAAAATAAAATGTATTACTTTTATCTGGATGTCTGTGTGTGTGTGTGTGTGTGTGTGTCAGTATGGTGATGATGTGCCCGGCCCGGAGATGGAACAAGCTTGGACCGCCGTGGTCTCCAACGAGAAGTGGAGCAGTAACCTGCGTACGACCTTGCAGTTCCTCATCAGCCTGTGCGGCGTCAGCAGCGACACCCTTCTCCTGCCGCATGTGAGTCTTGCCGCATAAATCGCATGCTTACTGTATTTGTATGATGGCGAGAGTAGGCAGTTTAAGACCGGTTGGCCGCTATTGTTAAGGTTGAAGGGTGGAGGTGAGGATGCGTGTCTGTTGGAATGTTAAGCAGTTAGTGAGAAATTATGAGGCCGGAGTATTTAATTAGCAGACTCACACAGCCGTGATGTTCGGCAAGACTTTGTGCCGAATGAACCTTGGTAAAATGATGGAGGCGGGGTGCGGTAACGCCCTGGGTTCGGGTTGCACCTCACCACACCTCTTCATTCTTATTACTTATATACTATATTGAATTTCCCACCCGCTCCAATCGTCCTGACAATACATACAGTAGAACACTATGATGTCACGGTCATAAGGGTGCAGTCCACGTCCGATTCACTTAATCTGTCTCTTAATCACTGTTTCACTTAATCTCTGTTGGTTTGTCTTCAGATTAAGAAGGTGGTGATCTACTTGTGTCGGAACAACACCAACCAGACGATGGAAGAGCTGCTGTTTGAGCTGCAGCAGACTGACCCGGTCAACCCCATGGTTGTCCATTGTGACAATCCTCCGTTTTACCGCTTCTCGGCTACCAGCAAATTACCCACCGTCGCTTCAGGTATACATGCGTAAATATGAATTTCCTGCTGTCTTGAATTTTACATAAAGATCCATCCAGAAAACTTAAAATCTACTCTACAGGTACGACGTCCAGCAGCAATACAGTTATCGGCATCCCGGAAAACATCCCTGACAACATCGATGAGCCAAAAATGGCGAAAGAAACTGAGGACAGGTACAGCAGCGACACCTAGCTCATCGACTACACTCACGTAGTACACTTAAAACATCTGCAGGAACGCGAGGACAATACCGCTCACTGGAAACACTTCAAACATTTTAATTACTGTAACGTCTGACAGATTCCTGACAGGCAGGTCTGTGTGTCGTGTGTGTGTTTGTCTGCCACAGGCTGAAAAGTATAATGAGGGCTCACATCCGCCTGGAGTCTCGTTACAGCAACAGCTCCGGAGGCTCGTACGATGAAGACAAGAGTGAGTGAACTTTAGTGAACCGCGCTACTGCGTGCACGGAGATTGACAGACGTCCTCAGGCTCGAACGCAGCCTGGGGCCAGGTTTATACTTCTGGGTTCATGTATAGTTGAATATCTGCGTTGTGACGCATGGAGGTGGATTATGTGTATGGGGAAGAGGGGTGAAAAGGCCAGAAATGTGTCTTTAGTAAAAGCGCTCTAAACACTAGAATAGAATAAAATAGAATAGAATAGAATAATTTATGCATCATGTAAAATGCAAAATCTTTTCCTGACATGCAGATGAGCCCCTTCCACCGTATGCTGGTTGGCTGATGAATGTCCTCGAGACCAATCAGCCGCTCCCTTTGCCCATGCCGTCTAACGGAGGTTGCTGGGCCCCTCTGGTCGACTTCCTGCCCGAAACCGTGACCCTGCGTGGGCCGTTACACAGGTCAGATCTGCTGCTTGTTTTCTGCAACTCAAATATATTTCTTTATAATTACTCATCCAAGCACTGAAAGGAATGATATTAGATGAACAAAGGTGACCGGTCCGGTATGGTCTTTAAATAATGTTACTGTACGTGTCAAATAAGTCGTCTCAAATCAGCTGATTTAATGGTTAAATAGAAAAAGTACTTGTGTTTTTTTTTTCTTATCAGACAGATTAAAATAGATTAGGCAATTTTAAAGCAACGCACATTAGGTCAAAGGTACTGTAATAAAACAAGACTGTTTTTTTTTATTACAATATTGTAATGAAGATTTGTATTTTCCATGCCGATGTAAAGCTTACCATGGGAAAAATCAAATACTTAGCTCGTCCCATTGGGCAGCATGCGCTGTCCATCATATTCGATCGGTTGCGGCGGTCTCGGCTCTGTCCCACAGCAGGTTTTCAATAAAGTCAGGTCTTCAATAAAGGTTTTTTTAAAGGGACCAGACG
Source organism: Leiocassis micropogon (assembly GCA_028565275.1). Lineage (NCBI taxonomy): Eukaryota > Metazoa > Chordata > Actinopteri > Siluriformes > Bagridae > Leiocassis > Leiocassis micropogon. The sequence goes on along the minus strand of JAOVVA010000052.1, from coordinate 27,238,759 downwards.
ATACGATATTATCGCGATACCTAAGTAATGATTCAATTCATATTGCAGTTTTGTTAGTGTTATGATTTTATAATACTTTTTTTTTCCTGATTTCATAAAATCCTAGAATACTTTAGCAAAGAATTCACTCATACCATGCAGGATTTTGTGCTTCCTGCCAATGAATAGTTTAGAGCACGCCACCTGTAGGATTATAGATGAATGGCAATACTTTATATCCCTAAATGCAAACATATATAAAGTAAAAAATAATAATAATCATAAAAAAACAAAGATTTTGGAGATGAATTTCCATACAAAAGAATCGCAATACGTAACTGAATCTGTACTCTGTCTGGAGTGCTGGAAAAACGTTTGGTAAGAAAGATAGGAATTTATGAAGCTGTTGTTTTGCTTGTTTGTTGCTGTTTCATATTATTAATCATTAACATTATCAGTAACGAATGCACATTATCTTGCACATTTGCATATTCATTGCACAGTTTTGCATGATGGATCCTGTCTCTGTGTTGGTTCCTCAGGTGTAACATAGCCGTGATCTTTATGACGGAGCTGGTGGTGGATCACAGTGTGAAAGAGGACTGGAGCGTACACCTGCCCCTGCTGCTCCATGCCCTCTTTCTGGGTGAGATATAATATCCACATCTTATACATACCTTTTCTTTTTCTTTTTGTTTTTTTTTTATGTGCAGAGGAACAGAATGGGTTTCATAATGAACCTTGCATGTGTACAAAATCTCAGGTTTGAGGAGGTTATTATTTTATAGCTGTTAAAGTCTCATGAGTCATTATCGTTCTACAAAAATCTGTGGAATGGCTGGATATTTTTATATCGCCATGTTATATTTTTTTGTTTTAAACGCGCACACACAAACTACATACACTTTTCACATGCCAGTCAACGTTTCCCAGACACGCTGTTAGTGTTAGACACGGCTAAGTATTAATCAGATATGTAGATTTTAGTAATTGCAGTCTTATTAATTCTGTTTGAGCTTTTATTAGGCTTATCTGTAACTTTTATTACAACTTAATGCTTTCTCATATGTACCTTCTGGTTTTGTGAATCTCCCATATCATTAAATTGAACAGAAATCCCATTCACTCGTTAAAGCCTTTCGTGTCTGAAATTTACGCTACTAATACACCAGTTTATTTCCAGGCATGAAAATATTAGCGTTCGGCACCTATATTGTTTTTTCAACTCAGGAATGGACCACTGTAGGCCAGAGGTGTTCGAGCACTGTAAGCATCTCCTCCTACACTTGCTCCTCACACTCTCCTGCAGCAGGAGTTTCCCCCTGGTCTCCTCTACGCTGAGGCACACCAAAGGTCTGAGCGCCCGACCCTACTACCAGACTGAGATCTACACAGGTATGCTAGTTTTATAGTGCATGCTACAGCACATGATGCCCTTGGGCTTCTTCTAAAGCATAGGATTAAGAGAAAGCAAGAGCAGAAACACTGCCATGGCAAGCTTTGGATGTACTTATTGCTTGTTGTTATAGTAGGTGTGGTTTTGTTGATTTAGTGCTGTGTGTAAGATTGCATTATCACTGATGGAAAGTTGTAGTTTATGCACTGCCAAAAACCCTCTACAAATCAGTTTTGATCCCATGATCTTTACTCACTATCCACTTTATTAGGTCCACCTTGTGGCTAATACTAGGTTGGACCCTTTGTGCCATTGGAACTGCCTTAATTCTTCATGGCTTAGATTCAGCAAAGTGCTGGCAAAATTCCTTAGAGCGAATCTCCTGTTCCACCACATCCCAAAGGACCTCAATCGGATTGAGATCTAGTGACTGTGGAGGCCATTTGAGTTCAGTGACCTCATTGTTATGTTCCTGAAACCAAAAATCCATCCTGCCTTATGTGTTAAAGATTTGGGCTAGTGGTGCTGGTGTCCTGTTATGGTTTGGGGGAAATTTAGATTTTCTAAGCACATTTTTGGCCTCTTAGTACCAATTGTGCATGGGTTAAATGCCACAACCCACTTTAGAACTGTTGCTGAACATGTCCATCCCTTTATCACTACAGGATTACACGCCTAAATCTGTGATAAAGGGCAGGGTGGACATATGCTTTCATGTGGCTTCCACCTATTCCTGACCCTATCATCCAAATGTCGCAGCAGAAATCAAGACTCATCCGACCAGGCAACATTTTTCTAATCTTCTGTTGTCTGATTGTTGTGAGCCCATGCGAAATGTAGCCTCAGTTTCCTGTTCTTATCTTATAGGAGTGGTCCTTTGGGTATGCTGGTTGGAAAACCATCCCCACCTTGTGTCCTGAGTTCCCCGAGATAGGCCTGATTTAATTGCCAATCATTGGTAAACTCTTCCCTCCATCTGATTTTACATGCCTCTTGCATGAGGATTCTTAATTGTTCACGCGACTTTTCAGTGGATAAGCCATTGTTCCTGATGAGCTCCGAACCTCGACCTTTAGTAAACCTCTGGCTTATCACACCCTTTTGCATTATATTTAGGACACCTTGTCAATGACTTAACACGCTTTCCAGAGTAGCTTTATACAGTCCTGATGTTCTCATGAGATCCTGATGAGAAACACGTACTTACCGGACGAAAAGGAATGCCAAGCCAAAAACAATCATGTGTATGCGAAGTCTTGATTAGACCCCTGATTAGCGCATTCCACAGTGCTGTTTTTATCTCCCTGCCCTAAAAGAGTCATCTGCGAGCGCCTGGTATGGATGAGACGAGGTCTTGAATTTGTCGCTCAGTTGAGCGTGTCTAGTCTGAGCCGAACTGACACCGATCGTACATTATTCAGTGTACGCTGTCAAAACACCGTGCCTGAGATTAATACCCATGTCGTGGCCTCGCCTCTGCTGCCGAGTCGCTTTGCCTCCGGTTGCGTCTCGTCATGTTAAAATAACCAGCTGGTTCAGGGACATTGCATCAGCTGCTGAGATTCATTTTGAAGTCGACCCGCTACATAAACAGATTTAAATAAAAAGACACACGGACACACACTGCATATTTGTGCCAGTACTCTGTCCGTGCATGAACTGTAAGCTGAGGTTGAAAGTCTGACTTTAATTCGGATCAAGGTCAGACTTGTTTTTCCAGCACATCCCGCACATGTTGGATCTTGACCATCATGTTCCTCAAACCATCCCTGGGCACTTTTTGGAGTGTGTCAGGGGGCATTATCTTATTAAACAAGGCCATTGCCATCAGGGATGTTTAGGTACAGTATGTGTCAAAGTCACATCCACGTGGCAGCACCAAAGGTTTCCCAGCAGGACATTGGTCAAAGCATCACACTGTCTTGCCAGCATGCCTTTTTCACTTAGTGCATCCTGGTGATGCTGGCATTGTCAGGAAAGGATTTTGCATTGTGCTTGGTGGGTCTCCTCAGGGTACTTTGGTTTTCCTCCGACAGTCCAAAGACATGCAGACAAGGTTAATTGCCGTTCCCAAATAGCCCATACTGTGTGTGTGTACCTTGCGATGGATTGGCACCCTGTCTAGGGTGTACCCCACCCCGTGCCCTAAGTCACCTGGGCTAGACTAAAGTACACAGGATAAGCGATATAGAAGCTGAATAAATGAACGAATGAAAGATTTTTACATGAAATAGCATGAGACTCACAAATTACCTAAACTATTTGGCTCTAAAGAGAATAATAAACAAATGATTGTTTAGCCTAGTCAAATTTGTTGTTTAGCCTACCTACACATTCAATTACATGGAGCTGATGTTTTTTTTATAATTTCTTAGAGACATGATTTTAAAAGATTGTTAAAGTTGTACCAAATACTCGTTTTCTATCGCATACTGGAAAT
>JAOVVA010000052.1:27205443-27220834 GCA_028565275.1 Leiocassis micropogon | reverse complement strand
CATTTTGTGTGACAAACATGCAAAAGAATAAGAAATCAGGAAGGGGGCAAATAGTTTTTCACACCACTGTATTTGATTTGCAACAACTAAAAAAAAAAAGATAATTGCTATTAAATAGTATGACTTAGGCTACTCAATAATGCAAATAAAGAACGATTAATATGAATGAGTACAACAAACTCAAAAAATCATGGTTCCGTTACAGTGTAGGGTATTGGAGCCATGTAAATCATTAAGATGAAGACTGGTGTCAGAGGCGTCAATGTGCGACATGTTTGATAGCAAAATGAGACAATTCCATTTTTTTTTTTGTATTGAAAAAAATATAGATTTGTTTTTTTCAAAAGGAGTGTTAAAAAGCACAAATACTAAAAGATTTTGGTTTACAGTATGATCAGATGACACCTCCCTTTCAAAGTACTTGTATAGCCATGTACCGTTTAACCGAAAGCCTTCCGAACACACCGAATATATCTCATGCCTCTTTTGCACAAATCGTTCGTGCATATATAAAGTTTTCTAATGTTATTTCTCTGCCGCACCATAATACTTCCCACTACATAACACTACAGCATCCCACATCGCTTTGTTTTGTATCTACTGTAACATGGTTTCCTCTCTTTCTGTGTATGTCTGTACTATAAAGGAGCTACAGGTAAGCTCTAGTTGTTTTCAGTGCAAGGATTGTACATCTGCAGTATCACGTTTCCTGTAGTTTGTGTGCTTGCGGTGTTGTGCATGGTGTTACTCCACTTGTGCATGGATTGATATGGTTTTTCAATATTGCTCGGCTCAGCTTAACTGGAAAAATAACTACAGCTGTTTCCTAATCAATACAAAGGAACGTTCTTTGTAGTAAAATACTGTAAATACTGTTTCTCCTGTATTTGAGCAAGACCCTAGGCAGCCATGAGTGGCTACAGTGTTTGGGTTCACTGATACACAAGAGGTGTTCAAGTCAAACCGGGATTTTTGAGAATACCACTATAAGAATAACGACTATCTTTATTTCTTTATAAAATCCCCAGATACACTAATGAACTTATCCAAGTGTTTCACTAGTGCTTGGATACCATCAGTGTAGAAGGTTTTGCTCAGTACACCGGAGCCATGATTGGACGTCCTGCTTCAAACTGGCCTCCCTGGAACTCCTTTAATGGCCCAAACATGTGGAAATGGCTTGAAACGAGGTCATGACTTGGCAGCCAAGTTCCTGTAATGTGTTGTTGAAGTAGTGTTGGTGAATGATTGTGTGTACAGTTCCCACACACACAGACGCTTCTTTTTCACTCTGAGCCACCTCAGCCGGGATCGTCATTCACGGACGTACGGCCTTCTTTAAAACGTTTGCACCATTTAAACGATTTACTGCATAAATCACCGTACTGTGCTTGAAGTCTTCTGTAAATGTTTGAACATTGTGGTGCAAGACATTGCACCGCAAGTCCCGGTTTGACTTGAACACCCCTTGTATATTTCATGCAGTTAATGTTGACTATTCACACCTGAAATGAATTGTTAGACAGCCTGATCTACACACATAGTAGTACGGTAAGTAGCTCATTAAAAACAAGAAGCATGACCCTGCCTTTTTTTTGTGTGAGTGTGTACATAAACATAAACATGAGCCTGTATGAAATTATGTCAATGGAAATATTGATCATCTTCCCCAATCTTCTCTGTTTGTCTCTGTGCCAGGGGGAAACGGTGGATAGTTTCAACTGGGGGGCAAGGAGGCGCTCTATAGACAGTCTGGACCGCGTGGAACAACGTATCCAAGAGGAAGATGAGGGTCATCAGGCAGGCAGCTCACCTAGCCTCAGACCCATCGTCTGCCGTGACTCGGACGAGTCCTCAGAGGACGATTCTCTCACTGTCAGCCAGATCCTGGCCTCCTCACAGCTTGTGAGTCAAAATCTCACCACTCTGGTCTGAATTCAGGGCTAGTTTTATTGAGATCAGATAGTAGTTGATTGCTGATGGAAGTTAAACCTAGAATAAAGTTATCAGGATAATTATTTGAACAATATGAATGAATGGTAGGATCAGTGTTTAGATGAGAAAGTCCTGTCACTGCATATGCACCCAGCATGGCCTAGGAATGCAGTTCAAGCGATCTGATGACAGTGTATCTTGACCCAGTTTATACAGTACATACAGTATATGTAGTCCTAACCACTTGTGATCCAATCACCCTGGAAGGATCTACCACCAAGTTACCACTGATGGGTCCTTGAGACAAGGCTCAATGTAGGTCGCTCTAGAATAAGGGCGGCTGCCAAATTCTCAAATGTAAATGCAAGCCAGGTGTGAGAAAGGCCATCTAGCCATACGGTCTAACAGTCTGTATGAGTTTTGGAGACCTGACTCGCATTTACATTTGAGAATTTGGCAGGTGCCCTTACAGTATTCCAGAGCGACCTACATTGAGCCTTGCTCAAGGGCCCATCAGTGGTAACTTGGTGGTGCTGGGGTTTGAACCTGGGACCTTCATTTGGGACCAGTAGTCCAATGCCTTAACCACTAAGCCACCTCTGGACCCTGGTGTTGGATGGAACCTGTTGGTGCCACCCAAATCTGTCATTGATTCTTTACGTTTCTGCAACTTGATAGTTTTTAAAATGTATCCCTTTAATGGGGCAGCGATAGGGGGTGAAGATCACTATCGATCCAAAATCTCCCATAGACATTCAGTTGGGTTGAGATGTGTTGAGGGTCAAGACCATCGCATATAGTTTCATCCTCATCAAACTCATTTATTAAGCTTTTCTAGACAGGTGTCTTCCTTGAAGATACCATTAACATCAAGACAGGAATGTTTCATTACAGGATAAACAAGCTTTGAATTGGTTTGAACTATTTTTTATCTCTCGTATGTATGTAATCAAATTTGCCCTTTCCTAAAGCATTTGTAAATAAGATCCCATCTCTCTCTCTTTCCAGAATGTCATGATGTCCCCCATTGAGAAGGTGAACCACATGGACTCACTTCCTTCCCCATTAGAACCTGTGCCAGCCTCCCCCCTCTCTGTGCCCCCGACAGTGCCCGGTCTTCATGCCTCTACTCCCCAGGACTCGACCCCACGGGTGAATAAGGCCTTCAAAACAGCTGACTTCTGGGGGCCGAGTCACTCCTACACCTGCCGCACCTCCATTCTCAAGTTTTTCACTAATCCCGCTGATTAAAATCACTTTCTGCTTTCCGTTTTGGAAATCATTTTGCTTTTATCTCTGCACATGGTTAAGGTTTAACATCTTACAGGCTTCTGGTTAACTGCTGTAAATATTTTATTTATTTATTAATTGACTTCTTTTTCAATAACCTGCTTTTTTTTGTTAATGATCAGGGCAGGATTTGGGATTTTTGTACATAGATATACTGTAGCTGCATGACAATCAACTAACACTAGCACTCTTTAGAAGTGCCATGGCTTTAAGCTTTCGATCTGGCTGCGTTAACCGGCATCGCTTTGGGTTCGGGTGGCAGGAACTTGTACTAGGCCACCTTGACAATGTGTACGGCTTCTCGCCGGGGTGGCTGGGCTCGGCTCCGCTCTGCATGCAAATTAAGCTTGAAGCTGCAAAGGACGCGAGCGTACACATTGCCTGTGGCCTATAATATTAGACAAGATCACTGGGTCTTAGTCTCTTGATGATTTTCAAACATTTTCTCAATTTCCCATGATTTGAGCATTTAAACAAACCCTAAAGAAAAAAGAAACTCAACGAGAAGAAACTTAGTCTAAAAAGGTCAGTGTGTCCAGAATCTATTATTCTATGTTTTTTTTAACATTTAGAAATTTTGCAATGAATACTTTTGTTATTAATATTGGTTGCTTAATTTAAAGATACCTCATCTTTGTACTCCAAATTATTGATGAACTACAGTTAATTGAAAATGAAAATCTCTAACTTACGGAGGCTAAATCTCCATAAAGTCGCTACAGATAGCATTAAATAAGCATTATTTTATCAAATATTTCAAACTTAAATCTATGTGAACTATGTGTCTGATGGGACAGAGCCTATTCCAGGCCTCACATCGTTTGTGAAGGAGTCATTCTGGAAACATGATAAATCATTTTCACACATCAACAGTCCAACACATTGCATGACATAACTGAAGCTAAAGACAGTCAGACAAAAAAACATTAGCGTGCTTTTTTTGGCCACTCGGTATAGTTTACATAGCTACCGCTAATTCACTTGGGCGTGCATGGCAGATGCATCACTTAATCTAAGACTAATATTAAACAGATGTTAAAAAGTTTTTTTTTTTGTTTTTTTTTTTAACAAACCGAACTGTACATTGTTGATATGGGGATGGCTGGGGATCTGGTGGTGATACAGTAATGGAGATGTTTATTTAACATTTATGGACGAACAGTCAGTTTCCCACCATGTTTCTCAGCGACAAACTTCTTTTATACAACTAAGAAAACAACTTTTTACAGCTAATATTTGCAGACATTACACCTAACTAAAAACAGATCAAAAGAGCAGCATCCTGAATTGTTTATAAACTGTTATTGTATAATAAGAACAAAACACTTTGATGTCCTTTGATCATCAAAGAAAATTGTCGACTTAGGGATGATGAAAAGCATTTATAGATTACATCTGTTTACTTTACATCAACCCATCTACCTACCTATCAGATTAATTTCCTATAACAACATGTGATGCCATGTTTTAATTTTTAATTATTTAAAAGGGGAATTTTCAACACCACCCCTCATTTCTTCATATTTTCTTATATAAAATAATACTGTTGCTGCTGAGTTTTTTTCTTTCATTAAATGTACATGATTTAATTAATTTCACTCAATTTTAATATGAAGAAATAAGGGGTGGCTCAAGACTTTTGTATAGAACTACAATTCTATACAGTATGTAGTATCTGAACATTATACAGTATAGGTAATTGTGTTTTTTTTTTATATATATAAAAAATCCTTTTATTGATATTTTATCTATAGAATTCTTCATTTAAAACAGGACAGGTTGTAACTTATTGGTGTAAGATGTAGCAAACTGCGTATATAAAGATTTGCACGCAGGGTTGTGGGTTGATTGCATCATACATATACATTACATTAATACTGTAGCAACATGAAGAACCAGATGTGTGACACTAAACATGCTTTGCATATATTGGGGTAAAATTGCACAAAAATTGTGTAGTCCCTTTTTTATAGTTTTAGTTTTAGCAGACGTTAATGTTTATAGATAAACACATAGAGAACAACTCAAACCCACACGATGATCCACATAAAACTCATGTGTGAGTGTTTGCTTGACTGCTAATGCATAATAATTCAGTTGTACACTGCTAGCACACACTGTTTACTTTTCCGGGTTGTTGAGTTTTCAATGAAAGGTGCATCTTCGCAGCTCTTTATGGCTCACACGGCTTTTCATCACGTTTGATTACCAGGCCGAGCTGTCAGCAGATGATGAGGACACCAGCCTGCATGAGGATGAGATCTCCCTCTGCATCACCGAGCTTCCCAGTGGCATTGATCGCGCTGACGGTGTGTCTCTGGATGCTCACGGGGAGGAAAAGGAAGACAGGGGGCCCAGCTGTCCACCCAGGTTTGGGAATTTAACGACTTCGCAGACAGACAAGGAACGTGCGCTCTCTTTTTTTGGGATCATTTGATAATCAGAGTGAAAATCTCGTTTTCTTGCCTTTCAGTCACTTTGGGGACCAGTCCGGTTCTGGAACGATGGCCGAAGACGACTCTCGTTCCTCCTCCTCTCCGCCTCCGTCTCCCTTCTTCTCAGCCATCCTGGCTGCTTTCCAGCCAGTGGTGTGTGATGACGCTGAAGAGGCCTGGCGCTGCCATCTTAACCAGCTAGTAGCCGACACTGATGGCTCGTGCGCTGTCTACACCTTCCATGTCTTCTCTTCTCTCTTCCAGGTATGATTCTCGTGCTCTTCAGTCCGATTCTCGTGTTAATACACAGCTGGCTGTTTTGTTTTGACGTGAGTTTGTAATCAGGAGGATTTGAAACGTGGAAGATTTTTGAAATGCTTTTGGTTACGTTCCAGCTGAAGGATGTCCAGTGGCTTATTAATAATAAAAATAATCTGTGGCTTATTTGTTAATCCACAGTAGTTAGCTGCACTCCATTTCCCAAAGCTGACAGGCCTGGATGTGTGTTGTGTATTTATTTATTTATTAATAATAATAATTTAAAAAAAAAAATTCTTTTAGAGTATCCAGACCAAGTTCTGTGCCTTGACATGTGACGCTGCTGGCTTCCTCGGCGACGGACTTCGTGGCATGGGAGGGAAGTTCGTCAGGTCTTCGCAGATGTTAACGTCGTGCTTTAAGTGCCCCACTTTGTTTATAGATGCTGATACAGTGAGTAACAAATACAAACTATTACTGACTAGGTAATACTGACTACTAATCAACATGTGTAATATACAAGATTTATCAGCAATTAAAGTATCTTCGACCGAGCAATCTGATTGGACGAGCAGCGTTCCAGGAGTACTGATAATAGACAATAACATCACTGGGACGTTTAACCAGAATCAGGTCTTCTAATAACCGTTTATTACACTAAGTGTCAGTTGCAACATGGGTGAAAAAAACACATTCAAGCTTTTTCAGCAACTAAACTGATCAAATTTGTTAACATTACTGTATGCCATTATAAAAAACAAAAACACTTTGACTTCTTAATAATTGCTTATAAGTCGTTCTGAATCGCACATGAACTATCCGTGTACTTTTATTTATGGTTACAAAGATAACTACCTCCTAGCGCAAGGCTGAATCCCTTTAACCCCTGATCAAGGGCACTACTTGGTGTGTGGAACAAGGGATTATACACCCTAGTGCACTAGCTTTCCATTTAACGCTATTTAGGATTTAACCCCAGAAATTGGTATTCTAAATACCAAGTGGAACTGGAAACATAAAGAGAAGATTTACAGGACTGTCCACCACCTCCATGGTTTATTCTCCTCACCTTTTGGCTACATCATATATACAGTAGCAGTAAAAATGTCAACGTTTTGGTGGAGCAAAAGAATCAATTAAATAAACAAACAAATCATAATCTTTTGATAATAAATGGTGTTTGTGGAACTGTTGTATAAAAGCAATAACACAGTGAGTGCCGTGCTGATATTCCAGCACAACAGCACTACCCTAAAAAAAACTTTTATATCTGTTCCAGATCGTCTCCTACGGACTGCTGGAGAAAATGAAGTTCAGTGTGTTAGAGCTCCAGGAATACCTGGACACCTACAACAACAGGAAGGAAGCAGCCGTCTCAGTATGTGGAATTTCTTTTAACACCTTAATGCATGATTTCAGTTCTTTTCCCAAAGCCTAAACACTCGTATTTCTTCCAGTGGCTCAGGAACTGCAAGGCTACTTTTCCGAAAGGATCAGGAGACGGGATTATCACGTACCAGACTTTCGAGGTTGAAGAGAAGGTATGAATTCACACCGGTATCTAATTCCTACTCCATATTCATCGCAGTGTGATGTCATTTCGAAAGGACCAATTACAGTATATTAAATGTGGACCTCCGTAAGCCTGCCTGCTGCCCACTGCCCATGTCGTGACATTGTTTAATCCAAAGTCGGTTTTTGACATTGTTTGATGTTATGCACTTTGTTTCCATGGTAACAAGTGAGTACTATAAATGTGTTACATGTAGCTGTTCAAATGCAATGCACGTAACCTGTGTGTCACCTGTCTGTATATAGATATGACTCTCTAGGTTCAATGTAGCTTCCGTTTCAATCTACTGTATCTCTCACATTTCCTGCCTGTCGGTTGTTCTGCGGTAGCACTGTGAGTGAAATCGCTGTCTTGTCCTCTGACTCTTGAGCTTTAAGCCTGTTTCCAGAGCAGCCTTGAAAGTTTGGCACATCATTAAAGGGGGAGTAAGCGATTCTGATGAAACATTCAACTCAACAGCCAAACAAATACATCACTCCCTTTGGTACTCCTAAATGGATCACCAAGGCAGCAACAATAACAACTAGATTAACTGACTAATAGTAATGTAAACTTCATCAAATGAAAGACAATGAAGCACATAAACACAACATGAAACAATACATTGGAGCAAAAGCTGCATATGATAATGATAAGTACTATTATGTACTATAGTGAACTACAGTACATCCCATCATATACTATAATATTACCATGGTACTTCAGACACTACAGTACACTATAGTAATAGTGGGCGCCATAGAGTAGATGGCACTTCAGTAGGTACCATGTTAGTGCTATGCTATGTACCACCATACTTACATAAACACCAGGGTAGGTACTGTAGGTACTGACTTTTTAAATCCCATGTGCACCACAGTGGCTACCAAAGTTCATGAGGTATTTAATATGGTATGCTTGTACTTACTGTACTATATAAGATACATAATATTGTATATAATATTAAGAGTTTCAACATACACTATGGCGTTTAATAAATACTACATAAACTGTTACCATTTCATAAAAAAATTAATGGTGCCACCATGGTACACAAAAACATGTATATCACATTGTTGATAGTATCCTGGTACTTGTTCCATAGTACCATATTACAGTACATAGTAGAGCCATGTCCCATACTATAGTACATGGACCATGTGCAAATAAGTACAAATAACTGCAATAAAATACAATAAAATGCAGTTGCAAATAAGTACTGCAAATAATTAGAATTTTTTTTCCATACGTTTTGACTCTCAGAGGTCTCTCCGCTATGGTAGCACCTCATTGATGTAAATCCATCATATAATCTGTTTTTCAGATTCCGGCTAGTTTTTCTCCGGCTATTTCTTATCTTCTTTTTGACAATTCCTGGTGCACAGCACGTTAGCATGTACCAGAATTATTACCGCTTTTACTCCCACCACTCTCATCCTGACGTTACACTGTGCACGAGCACGAACACCCCCTGTTGCCAATTGGCTGGATTAGTGTTGTGTGGCACAGTCTGTTATTTAACATTTATAGAGCCAGGGACTGTGTATGAACACAGAAGGGACAGCTAGCAGACGTTAAGGAGAGTCTTGGTGAATTTGACAGAAAGTATATCGGATTGAAATCGCTTACTCCCCCCCCCCACCCCCCCCTTTAAAAGAAAATCCCCCTCTCCTTTTTTCAGGTTTGTGAAAAACTCTGCTGGACAGAAGAGCTGTAGAAGGTCATGCTTTAATCAAGTTCAATAACATAGTGATTAAATGTCACGTCCTTATTATATATATTTACACATCTTACATTTTAAGGCATTTTTCCAGGATGTGATTGGATAATTACTATTTATTAATTGCTTCTAAAATCATTTAAAAACACTTACAGTAAAGGGTAATTTAATTAATTCCTATGGTAATTTAATACCTTTATACTGTACAGGTATAGGTGCCATTTTTTAAATGGCTTACCATTTGTAGTAAGTCAATGAAGTCTGTACTATGTCCACAAAATCCCTAAGAGCTGTGTATGTTGTTAACGGCTCAATGCCATCTCCATCTTACTTCGGCCACGTTCTCATCATGCCACAATAACAAGGAAAAACTCCCTGAAACTACAAGAGGAAGAAACCTCAATTCGAATAGAAATGACTTAGCATGTTTATACAGGTTTCTCACCTACCTTGTGGAAGGCCCGGGTTCGATTCCCACCCAATGCCCAAACCCTAGCCACTGGATGCACCTGATGCTGGTCCCAGGACGGATACGTGGGAGGGTCAGGAAGGGCATTCGGCGTACAAACCTGTCCCAAATTGTTGTGCAGATCAGTTGGTCTGCTGTGGCGACTTCTCAATTGGAAAAACCAATAGACTAACAACAACATACTATGCAAATATATAAATAGCCCTGCCCATTTTTTAAATTTTTTTTATAAAGGTCATACAAACTTTTTAAAGGGCAAAATAAACCAAAATATATATTTTTTTATATTCATAGACACCACTTTTTATAAACAAAATATAGATATATCACTAATATATATCACTAATATATAGATATATCACTAATAAGAAAAAGCGTCACAATGCGGGTACGATTGCAGGTCCCCAACTTGACACACCTCCCTGCAGCAACCAATCAGCTCAATCCTGAAGGCACTAATGCACATCACGGTTTCTACACAAGCCAGGCTGCATGTCAGTCTGTCACTGCACCAGGTTTACCCATAAACCCCCTCTTTGTGTAATGAATACACTTTAGCACAGAAGTACAGATGAGCTGTAACAGGTCCAATGTCCCAGCAGAGTCTCTGTGAGAGGGCAGTGCTGCTTCTGCGCTTGGCTTGAAATAAGAGAGCTGCAGAGTTGCCTCATATTTCATCTCCGTTTTGCCGTCTGTCAGCTGCGTCTTTCCCTGTCCTTGCATGCGTCGATCAAACCGAGCTTCCTCTCAATCCTGCCCTGTCTGGAGGGCTGCATGACATCTTATTACTCTGCTAAACCTTCTCTCTCCTCACACCTCTCACCTTTTCCCTTGTCTACGGCCTGCTTTGTAGCAAATGGAAACTCTTGCAGTAAGTTTCAGAAAAACCTTTCTACACCCTGTTCTAACACTGGATTAGCAACTTTAATTCGTACAGGATATTCTTTTATTATAATTATAATTATAAATTACCAATTTTTTTTTTTTTGCTGTACTAAAAAAGTAAAAATATATAAATGAAAACAGCATTTGGTTTTGTCTTTACGGTGTTACAAATGAGGAAAGCACTGATTTTATATTTTATTTTTTATTTTATTTTTTGTTCTAGCAACTGGAGCTGTGTCAAAGACTGTACAAACTCCACTTTCAACTCCTCCTGCTTTTTCAGTCTTACTGTAAACTGATTGGTGAAGTCTACGCTATAAGCTCCGTCCCAGAGGTACGACCTTCATGAACGGACGACATGCACGGTTTATATCAGGGCATGACTCGTGTCTGAAACTTGCATCTCTCCTCCCTGTATTTTTATTTGTCTGGCATGTATGACCTCACTTGTCGGCTGAGAAGAAGTGTCACTGCAAATTAGTGCAAAATATTTAAACATAAGGTGGCTTAGTGGTTAGCACTGTCGCCCTGCACCTACGGGTCCTGGGTTTGATTCCCATGTCAGGTCTGTGTGCATGGAGTTTGCATGTTCTCCCTGTGCTTGGTGGGTTTCCTCCAGGTTCTCCGGGTATCTCTAACAGTCTGAAAACATGCAGATTAGTCTAATTGGTTTCCAAATGTCCCATAGTGTGTGAACGTGCGTGTAAATGTTGACCGGAGGTTGTACAAATGGGAATAAATACAATGGTCACCATTAGCGTCCATGGTCCCTAGTTGGACTACAGAGGTTCCTAAATGGATGGATGGCTTTACACACAACTTTGCCAGACAGTTGACAAATTGATAAGACGATTGTCTTACAATCATTGATGCCAAAATCTTATGATTAGTTTTTTTTAAAGCAATATATTTTCAGGTTTTATTAAAAGCAATATTGAGGTTTATATAAAATATTAACCCATCCAGCTAGCCTTCTAAGCTCTTAGTTCCTTTTAAATTCATGAACACCATTGCCTGCCAACATCCTTTATAGATAGAGAGAAATAAAGATATTATTATTATTATTATTATTATTATTATTATTATTATATTTTTCTTTCTCTCTCTTTCCAGCTGGTAAACATGTCCAACGAGCTGAACGATCTAAAGAATAAACTGCGAACAGCAGCGGCTTCCATTACAGGAGAGCAGGCAGCACAAGACACTATAACTTCCACTGATCCCTCCTTCAGCTCATCTGAAGTGGCAGTGCAGGCCATCCTCGAGAGCCTGAGGAACAACGAGTTCTCCACAGCCATCCTTCACATACAGGAGTGCAGGTATAACCAACATCTCATCAGACCTTTTCTACTTTAATGACTTTAATGTTTTTTTGTTTTTTTATAGTCAACTAAGAAAATCATGTGTATATTATTAATCCAAACAAACTAATAGAATACAGTAAGTCCCCTACATACGAACGCATTCCATTCTGGGAGCGTGTTCGTGAGTCCAGTTTGTTCGTGAGTTCAACAAACATCGTCTAGATACTAGGATACATTTTATACGTGTTTGTATAAAACTAACATGTTCCATAATCTTGTCCTTGTTCTTTAGAATCGTGCCAATGGTTGAACGATTCATGTTAAAAGAACATGCAATGTCTGCCATCTTTCCACTTTGCTCCTTTCTCTCAATTATTTTCACTTTTGTGTCCAGCGTTATTGCTTGCCGCTTCTTAGCAGTACCAGCTTCATTGTTACTGCTTTTATGCTTGCTTTCCGACATCTTGGGATGCACGTTGCACGCACGTGGCAATGTACTCTGGACATGTGATCTAATTCCTGCAATTGAACATGCGCGAATGCCTGTTTGTAGCTTCAAAAGTTCATAACTTGAATTTTTGTATTTTAGGGGACTTACTGTAATAGTATGCATAAGATCAATTCTGTTGTACTGTTCTGATTATTTTGTCATTTTGACTCATTTGGGTTGCAAACTAGCTAGGTGCATACTGCCACCTAGTGTAGCAGAGTGTGGATATGTAAGTGTACTCGGGTATGGAGCAATATTGCTAGCATGAATTGTACCTAATGTGAAGACACCCTTAAATAAACCTCATTCAAGCATGCTTCGGATTAATTAAACTTTCTATGAGAGTAGGTTTGAGTGGCCGTTCATTTTACAAGAGTCTGTAACAAAGCTTTATTCTCAAACATTAAACGTAATATTAATCATGAATCCTTTGTGCCTTGCAGGAGGCTGTGGCCGAGCGACATCTTCGGCAGCAGCTCGGAGAACGAGACCCAGACTCTCCTAAACATCTACTTCCGGCACCAGACGCTTGGTCAGACAGGCACGTTCGCGCTGGTGGGCTGTAAGCAAGACTTGTCCGAAGCCTGCTCACGTCTCACCGAGCTTAACCGCGAGATCAGGGACATGATCCGGCGGGCACAAGGCTACAGCGCCATCACGACCTTCCTGCCCGACTCCAGCGTCGCCGGGATCAGCCTTTGAGGTGCTGCTTTTCCACTGGAGAACCTCAGACGCTGCTGAATTTACTGTCGTCTGTTGACGTGGGCCTGGATATGCGTGACAATCTGTTTTAGGCTTAGTTTAAAATCAAAAATAAAAAAGCAATTCCACGGCCCTGAGTATTGCACTAAAACTAGTACAGATGATGTGACAGGGTCATGTTTTTCTACCACTGGCGAAACCAAAGCTTCTTGAATTGCCAGGCTCACGTCCACCATTGTTAAGGTTAAGGGGAAATGTGCAATGCTTTAAAAAAAAGACTTACTGTATCTTTGAAATAATGTTTTTTTTTAATTATTATTATTATTATTATTATTATTATTATTATTATTATTATTTACTGTATTCAGGCTACTTGAATACTGTAGCAGCTGGAATGATGTATTTTTCTTCCTTATGATCAATCACCTCAGTATAATGGCTACACACACACACACACACACACACACACACACTACTTATATACCAACTCAGAGCTATTTTGCTGCAGTGCTACTGTCTGAATGACCTGGATGCTTAGAAAAGCCATCCACTACTTAATGAAGATCCATTTACTTTCTACTGTTGCATATAGAAGATTTATTTATATTCCCTTTACATCCACATGCTTTGGATGATATAGTTTTATAGAAGGAAACATGGCCAAGCAGGCACACGTACAGTATGTACCATAAGAAGAGAATAAAGCTATTTATGAACATAAGAAGCTATTTTAAATCAAAGTTGCGTTTGTACATAACAGAACGTATGAGTGAATTGTGCTCAGAACTTTTTCTCTCTCGTTTTCTTTTTCCCTGCTTTGTGTTTTGTTCCTCTTCTTGACTCTGCAGACCTGTGTGCCTTGAAAGGAATAACGCAGACACATGCTACGCTGTAAGAGAGGTTTTTATCTTGTAAATACTCTTCATGTGCTTTGAATTGTGTTCTTTAAAACTCTGTTGCAGAATAAACGTGATGAATAACGTGCTAATGCACTATATCCTCCTGTGGTTGTTATTCAGTGCTTAAAAATCAATGAGTGCGTTAATATAAACCTGGGATTTTATGTTACAGTCCGAACCACTTTCCAAGCCGTGCTGTTAAACAATAATAATGCACTCGTTCTAAACATTAATCGATATTTTCTAGCTAGTTAGAGTCAAGACTTCAACATATTATTGTAAAGGAAAAAGTAGTGTACAATTCACTCTCACTCATCATGTACAGGGTCACGGCGGGCCTGGAGCCTATACCAAGAAATTTAGGGCATGAGGCAGGGTGTCAATCCATTGCATGGTGCACACGCACTCTCGGAATACCAATTAGCCTAACCTGCATGTCTTTAGGCTGTGTGAGAAAAACCCAGAGTACCCAGAGGAAACCCACCAAGCATGGAGAAAACATTCGCACAAACCCAAGGGTGGAATCGAGCCCTTGACCCTGGAGGTGCAAGGCAACAGTGCTAACCACTACACCACTGTGCTGCCCTTGCATATAGGCCTTCCCCGAAGCTGTGCTTGTGAGAAACTTGTGTCTTTTTTGGTTGGAATATAATTGTCATATCAAAATAGTAACTAAAAAGTTATTCAAATGCCTTAGAGTATAGTATTAGTATTAGCTCTATACTAATAACTACTATTATTAGTAACTAATAACTCAGTTTTAAATGTGTAATTAATGTTTATCCTTGCTATTGCTGCAAATATTACTTAATTGGATATTAATTATTATTATTAGTATTAGGTATGTAATAACTTTACTAAACTAAAGTTACTATAATGTGTATCTTGCATGTTTGTCAGCTATAGTAAAACTATTTAAATAGACAGACGGAGAGAGAGAGAGAGAGCGATCTGAATGCTATCTGATATATATGAATATAAATTCTGACAGTCACATGATAGCATTAGCGATGGTGCGACTACTGACACATTGCTGCCATAATTCACTTCAAGTCTTGTGTATACATTTTTGGATCCCTCATATATATATATATATATATATATATATATATGAAGGGAATATGGGGCAGCAAAGTGGCTACTGTGGTGGGTACTGTTGCCTATAACCTCCAGGGTCGGATGGTTGATGGTTTTTTTTCCAAAAAAATGGCAATATAATGCAACATATTAAATAATACATTTTCATATATAGGAAACTAGTACTTATATTTATTAATATATTGCAATAAATTAATGGACTATATATATGTATATTGCAATTATATTTATACATATACTCAGCAAAAAAAGAAACGCCCCTTTTTCAGGACTGTGCATTTCAACAATAATGTTGTAAAAATCCAAATAACTTTACAGATCTTCATTGTAAAGGGTTTAAACAATGTTTTCCAT
>JAOVVA010000052.1:27187612-27202249 GCA_028565275.1 Leiocassis micropogon | reverse complement strand
TCAATCGAGCGCCACTACAAAACGCAACATAAACGTCTAGGACGTTCAGAGCACGTTCGTTTATCCAAAAATTAAACACCCGTGTGAACAAGGCCTAAGTCTTTGACCAGCCTTTGGCTTTGACTCGTGGTGTTTTCTTTTTACTTTACGCAAAATATTTCAGAATCTTAACAATACTGTGTTTTTGTCTTTGTGGTGTCCAGGCTCCTGATTTGTCCACTCCTGTGTTTCAATGTCACATTTGAGAAGTATATACACAATATGTTTTCCCTTTTTGTTTCTCTAGCGAGCAGTTTGAAAAAGGCTGGGGATCCCTAAATACAAGTGAGTGCTTGGGTAAGAAACAAAGCTATTGTTTATACTGTAAATGTCTACTTTTTTCTGCACAGTAGGGCTTGTGAATCAGGATTCTTTTCCATGGGAAGTGAGATTATCATGATTCTTTCACACAGTTCCTGCATAATTTTTTGCCTTTGTTTTTAATTCTAATTTATTTGGTAGCTTTTGTAAATTTTTTAAATGTTTAGTTGAAACCAGATATTTACATACAGTTAAGAAAAAAAACAGAAACTTTTTTTCTTTACTGTCGAACATTAAATCAAAGTAAACTTTTTCTGTTCAAGATCAATAAATATTAACATTTTCCTTTAATAATCATAATTATTATTTTTATCTTTGACAAGTTGCTGTGGTACAAGTGGAATAATTAAATTCTATTTTACTTATATAGCGCTTTTGACAATGGTCATTGTCTCAAAGCAGCATCACAAAATGAAAAGAAAATTAACATGTATAATAATAAATTCTAGTGTGTGCTATTATACAAAAATTTAACCCATGCCCTGTTACATCTCTTCAGCATGCATTATTTTCGTATAACTTTCTTTTTGCATATACATGATCTGAACTCTTTCATTCCGTACATCTTTTGATATGCTTTTTGTCTTTGATGTCTACTTGTTTGTTCGTTATTACAGATCTACTTGACACACCAACAGGTTTAAAAGTAAGACACATTCCCGTGTTATCTTCCCATCTATTTATAATCAGAATCTTTTTGATAAATCCAAACTTTTAATCTAATCCTGTCAATCAACATTGTAAACATCATTCTTTTTATTCTTTTTATTTTTTTTTCAGACCCAGGCTTCGTCTGCACAGCGGATCTGCGAGAGCCTCGGCGCTCAGTTAAATCCCGATCTGTCATGGAGCAGCTCTTTTAACACACCATCAGCACTCACCCCCACCGTTATTTTGTGTAAGTGTGGACTGGAGGTGCTGTCGTTTGTCAAGAGACTAGAAGAAGAAAGAAATGTGTATAAACCGTATTGTATTTCTGTTTCGACAGCCAAAAGAGAAGACCAGTCTCCACCAGTAAGTTTTCTCAGAGACAAAGAAGTGATTGTAAGTGGAAGATTAAACACATTTTAGTCTGGAATTAATATTTTAGCTTATTGTAGTGTCACATTCACTTTTAATATTGTGAAGTGAAGGGTTTGCAGTTCATCTCACCCGGTGAGAAAGTGAATGTCTCCTCATGAGATTTACACTTGAGGCATCGAAATTTAGTACCAAATGACAAGGCATTTTTATTATTATATTATTTATTATTATATTATTTATTATTTTAAGATTGTTATTATTATTATTTATACTTGGGTGTCTCAAAATTATGGAAATTCAGTACCTTTATTTTTAAATTAACATTTTTTTCTTATCGCTTCTCTCTCTCTTTTTTTTTCTTTTTTTTTTAAATACAGATTGTCCGAAAGCTGTTTCCATCACTCTCAAAAGGCACAGATGCATCCAGTGCGCAACACAACGGTTAGTCTTGTGTATATACACTACCAGTCAAAAGTTTGGACACCCCGTCTAATTCCAGGGCCTTTCCATGATTTCTATTTCTTT
The DNA here is from genome assembly GCA_028565275.1 of Leiocassis micropogon. Classification (NCBI taxonomy): domain Eukaryota; kingdom Metazoa; phylum Chordata; class Actinopteri; order Siluriformes; family Bagridae; genus Leiocassis; species Leiocassis micropogon. Next base: position 27,200,341 of record JAOVVA010000052.1, on the reverse strand, counting down.
CTGCGTTGTAAAAGAGCGTGTAAGGCCTTCATAACAGCTCTAATTGGAGGTGCTGTTTGTTAATTGGTGATTTCTGAGGTGCTGGTATCTCTAAATGAACTTCTCCTCTGCAGCAGAGGTAAGTTTTGGTCTTGTTTTTACTGGGAAGGTCTTCATGAGAGCCAGTTTCATTATGGTGCTTGATGAGTTTTTTAAATGCAGTTGACACAATACTGGTAGTCCCCACTTATGGCATGTAGGAATGGACTGTGGTTCTATGAACATTCGCATTATGTTTTTTGGCCACATGATGGCAGTGTTGGGGAAAGTGGACAGAGATTTAGTCAAGTGGATTGGTATGCTTTACATTGTATATCCGTGTCAAAGGCGTATAAGACTCACTTGTCAGACTTAAGAACAAATCCGACTTACGAACGTGCTCCCGGAACGGAACTGTGTCAGAACAGCTGACTGTTGAATTCCGTATGTGTTATTTCATAGTTTTGAAATCTCCAGTATTGTTTTAGAATGTCGAAAAATAAATCACTAAACAACAACAAAAAAAAAACATTAAATAAGAAGGGGTGTCCACACTTTTGACTGGTACTGTACAGTATTTATCCATGTACTTGGATGTGTTGTGAGGAACTAATTTTAAGTCTAGAATTACAACATTTCCTGTCGTCAAATTTTTCCCCCTCACAGACGAGAGTTTCCAGGCAGACGATTCGTCCTTTGAGAATAAAGATGATGTTTGGAAGCAGACAGTGCCAGATGCGATAACCGACGGCGCGGTGCGCAACACGGTGGAGAGTGTCCTTCACGGCAGCGAAGACGTGCTGTCGTTCTTCTTCACGAACAGCGGCTCGGCCCTGCGAAGGGTTAAAACCCAGGAACGTAAAAAGAGAGCGAACGGTGTTTCTAAAGACGTAAAGTCCCGCAACAATCCCGTCGCACTAGATCGCACTACAGATTGTACACCAGCATCGGACACTAACGCCGGCGTTGCGATTTTAAAGTCACCTTTATTTCCAAGTCAGCTTAACGATAAGGATTTCACACAGTGGACTCCACTCAGTTTAGCCGACGTCCATGACCCCAAGACAAACCACGTCTGTGTTTCTGAAATACAGATTAAACTCGCCGGTCCTCAAGTAGACTCCTCAGCTGGAAGTGATGTTTGTAATAAACACATCGCACAGTCTTCTTCACACGCGTCCGAGCAACAGCGGGCCTCTCCTGATCAGTGTCTTGAGAAGTCTCAGGAGCGAAGTTCTTTCCTGGAGGCGTCTCCGGCACTCACCTTCTCAAGAAAAACAAGGAAGTTTGTGTATCGAGTACAAAATACACTAAAAAGTGAAAGAATAAACAGTGTCACTGGTAGGTTTTTTTTTTCCCCCATACTTTCTTATATGTTCTTATCTGTTATACAGTTAAACCTTGGACTGCGAGTATTATTCGTTCCGGAAGTATGCTTGTTAATCCACAGCACTTGTATATATCAAAGTAAGAAATAATGGAAACTCGAATGATTCGTTCCACCATCAGAAATATTCATATAAAAATTATTAATATGAAATCTAAAGATAAATAAATTAATCTGCACTTTACCTTTAAAAAAAGTTGTAGCTGGTGTGAGCGAGACGAGAGAGGGTTACGAGGAAGGGTGGGGTGTTATTGTGTAAGGATGACTTTCTCTCACACACACAAAAAAAATAAATAAAAACAACTAAAACAAATAAAAATTGCTATATGCGCACACACATGGTCACAGTGTTATTGTAAACAGTACACATGCGCATGGATGTTGACTATACGAGTGACGCACGCGCACTGAGACCGATTACCCATAATCCTGCAGTGCGAGAGAGAAGAACCATCGGCTCAGTCGTGATCACGTGACGCTCGGGAGACGAAGCATACACATAGTACGGTACTCGTATTTCAAGACCTCGCTCGTTTATTAAGTTAACAAGTGTTGCTTGTCTTGCAAAACATTTGGAGACCAAGTAACTCGCTATCCAAGGTTTCACTGTATACCCTTTTTTTTTTCCCCCACAGGGTAGTTAACTTGTTCGCTTATTTGTCATCTCTTCAGATGACGTCGCTGGAAAACCCAACCAGGACTCCTCTCAGTGTCACTGCGACGAAGCCACAGACACTAGAGATTGTTTGGTCCAGCCATCAGAAACCACTATTAAAAGTCTTAGCTTAGACCCTGACCTCGATATGACGCAGCTTTGCCGAGCGTTCGCGGAGGATTTTACTCAGGAACTGAACATGTCAAAACCTCCACATGAAATTAGACAGAGCAGCCGTGTCTCAATGCCAGTTTGCACAACGACAGAATTAAGCAAAACGCAGCTTAAAACTGAACCTGCGATACAGAGTGAAGGTCATGTCGACCACCCGGTAGATGAAGGCATCAGTTTAACAGATATACAGTCGATCGAGAGCACGGCGCGCGACAGCGGCTGTCCTATGGGTTTCAGCACAGAAACGCAGTCATGCGCCGGTACAGAACATCTCAATTCTGGCTTTAAAACGGCAAGTAATAAGCCAATCGTAGTAGCACCTGAAGCTTTAGAGAAAGCCAAAGCTGCGTTAGACGAATCCGTAGAGTTAACAACGCACACAGGAGCGACCACAGCAGGTACGACGCGGTGCGATTCTGACAAACCTGTTCTGTCGAACACCGACGGAGAGAAGTCGCTTTTAGAAAGCCATCGCCACGGACGTGACGCTGTAAAATCTGAGGCAGCTGCAGAGGACGTTCCTGACACGTTCACCTGGCAGACGAACGAATCCGGGTTCAAGACGGCATCTAACAAAAGTATAACCGTCTCGACTGCGAATCTCGAGAAAGCCAAAGACTTTTTCACGCAGTTGGATGAAGCCGAGTCCGATACGCGTCTGTCGTATAACTGCGACTCGAAAAAGAGTTGGAAATCGTCGCAGCGTTCCAACGGTCATGAGGAAGACAAGGGTTCATCAACTTTGACAGCATCGCAAAGGGCAGATGTGACCGAGCTGTGCAGTATGTTAGAAGAGGCAGGCAGCCAGTACGAGTTTACTCAGTTTAATCACATGAAGATGAGCTCAAAATGTCCTGAGAGCGTGCAGCTTGAGAGAGAGTGGGATCCCGAGATACTCGATGGTATCGATTTTGATGACAGCTTTAACTGTGATCTAGCAGACAAGCAGCTGACAAAAAGGCATCCCGCTAAGTCCGTCTTAAACAGTCTGACGAGTATTCAGGATATAAATGTTAAAAAGCCTTCATGCGCTAATCCGTCGGAGATACCCGATGACGACAAAGGAAGCCGATGTGTGCAAAGGAAGACTTTTCCGTCTGGGTTCAAGACTGCGAAGGGAGATGCTGTGATCGTCTCTGAGAAATGTCTGAGCAAGGCGAAAAGCCTTTTTGCAGACATCAAGGATAGCGACGGAAACATTTGTCTTGAGAGCGATACCGCTAAACGAAAGGAAAATCAGTCAGGTGACCATCAGGACACGTCTTGCAGGATGACTGTGGAATCTGATCCTGAGCTCAATACTAGGTTAAATCTGGTGTGTAACGGAAAAGCAAACTCCGTGACGAAAGAAGCTAACACCACAAACGATCGAGTGAATCTGGAAATACTTCAAGGAGATTTAATCCCGAGCAACGCAGTCAATTTTGGGTTTACTACTGCTGCAGGGAAGGAGGTCAAGATCTCCGAGAAATCTCTTGAAAATGCAAAGAAGCTTCTAAATGAAGCTGCAAATGAAAAAGATTCGGGAAAAAACACTGTCTTTCGCACTCCAGTGCGTAATCCGTCTAGCATGATGGCAGAAGTGCTTCAAGATTCAAAGACGTCTGATATATCCATACCAATAGGTTGGAAAGAAAACGACCCAGACGTAAAACAGGCAGCGTTTCCGGTTCCTCTGTCCGTCGAAAGTAACGGGTTTCAAACGGCCAACGGCAAAATGGCGTCGGTCTCGGTAAGCGCAATCCAGAAAACGAAAACCATTTTCGACGATGTTCAAGATGGCACGAGAAGAGCAGATGCAACGGACCCGAAGGTAGAGCCTGCCGGACTGGATCTTGGAGGAGACATGGGCCAGCACGCATTTGCCAACGGGTTTAAGACAGCCAGCGGTAAAGGAGTGAGCTTTTCTGAAAAAGCCTTCATGAAAGCCAAGACGTTTTTTGAAAGTTGCGATCCTGATTGCGTGGATATTCTTCGAGTAAAAGGAGACGGCGCGAGTATGATGGATGACCGTGGCTTCGAGGTGGGTGTGAGAAACGTGCCGCGATCGCCTGGAACGGACCTTCTGAATAGAGAGGCGTTCAAGAGAGACTCCACAAATCGGAACAAGTACGTCGAAAGGAAATTTGCTAAGACCTCAGGTGAGACTCTTCAACCGCGGGGTTTCAGTAGAGCAGACGGGGCCGCGGTGTCCGTTTCAGCCCGAGTGCTACACAGAGCTACATTGCTGGATGATTTAAACGCTACTCCATCTGGTGAAAAGACATTGCGAATATCAGAAGGGAAAACTATTTCCGAAGGCAAGACAGATATATCAGGAAAACCCTGCGGTTTTAGTACTGCGAGCGGAAGAAAAGTTGCTGTTTCTGAGAAAGCCCTCGAGAAAGCGAAGAGTCTTTTTACTGACTGTGACGTGGATGGATTAGGACCTGATCCTGGTCATCTGTCAGCCGCGAAGACGTCGGCAGCAGGTCCTGAGAATACGAGATCGACTGTTAACATTGCCAGTAACAAACATGTTACTGTGTCGGAAAAGGAGGTGTCGAGCAAGGGTGAAGATTTGTTTGTCAGCCGTGATGGCGCTTCAATCAACCTTGTGCAAACGAGACAAAATTCAAGTGAATCTTTAGGTTATAATAAAGAACGTGTGCAAGCTGATGCTGAAAAATCTGAAGCGAGATATAAAAACAGGATAGATAAAGACTTGGGATCAGGAAATCCCGGTTTCAGCACAGCCAGCGGAAAAGGCGTCTGTGTGTCAAAGTCAGCCCTCAAGGTAGCTTTCGAGATGTTCAGGGATTGTAATGTAGAACCGGTTACTAATGATCAGGATCAAATCATCACTGACGGAGCAAATGTTAACAAAATACCAGTTGTGCCAAAGACCACAGACGCGAGTCCGTCCCTCCCATCACAGGCCACGCGTGATGATCCTCCCCTGCTCGGCCATCATTCTTTAAATCTTGACGGATGTACTGTAACCCAGCAACGGTATTTTGAGCAAGAAGCAATGGCTTGCACTAAGGCACTTTTAGAGGATGATCTCAACGAGAACGGTTTAAGTGGCTCAGACGCCATCAGGAAACAAAGTCCAACTGTAACTCAGGAGACATGTTCAGAGGTGAGGATGGGAATGCGAAAACGGACCTCGGATGGGAAGTCTTTGACCGGTAAGACCTTTCAGAGCCAGATGTTAGGCGGGATTTCGATGTTTATGTCGATGTTACACGCTGTTTTAATCTTGTTAAGGTCAACCCCCTTTGAAAAGAAGACTCGTGTCAGAGTTTGAACAGATCTCAGAGGACAGAACTGCGAGTGCTCCGGTGAAATGCAGCCCCAATGGTAGGTTTTGTGAAATGAGCACTTGTAGTATTATTATTATTATTATTATTATCATTATTAGTGGTGCTTGTGAAGCAAAGTATTAATTGTATTATCTTGCAGGCTTATTATTATAAAAAAAATTAATTAGAAATATTCTTTCGTACAAACTTTGGCGCGTAACTAGGCCTGTACCGTTTGTCTTAGACACATGAAAGAGGTGTCCAATCATGCGGGAATGGGGTGCTATGACTTTTCTAAGGGAAGGAGGGGGTAAATTGCCTCTGCCCAAAAAAGACTTAACATAGACTTAACATTGAGCCGAACTCTGTTAACACATTCTAGCACAAATTCTAGCACAAATTCTAGCACAGAAAATTTACCACATTTGAAGAAGCTTGCAAGCTGTGTCAGAGATTACCCTGCAAGAGGGCATAAATTGTACCCCTGGAGCTCAAGAGGCACCCAAATTTGCCTCATTGATATATAATGGTGAAGGTACTTCCCATTGATAGAGGAATGCTCACAGTTGCATTTCCTGCTTTGGTAACTTGACTGTGGATCCCATTGTCGTAGAGACCTGAGGGTGGGCTCATTTTACTAACGCAACCAATCAGTCCCTCAGGATCATTGTGAAGCTGTCAAGCCACGCCCTAGCAACCTAGCAACTGATCGTGTAGACCGTCGTTATATAAGGCCACGACAATATGTACAGTTAAACAGTAGACAAAATTATTTATAAGTATTGAAAGGGTGGCATGTCCTGGTGAATAAAAAAAAACAAAAAACATTTATGCCTAATTTTCCACATTATTTGCACTAGTAGGAAATAAAAATATGGCGACTGCACCTTTTGATAGTATGTGTCATTGGAAATTTGCTGTTACAGTAAAATCATCTATAGCGATATGGTGGGGTGCATTAGTCTCCGTAACACCAGTATTGTTTTTAATTTTCCTATAACTGCATGCCTCTAAGTGTTTAATTCATCCAATTAATCTAACCTGCTTCTCTCATATACACTTGACCTCATGATTTACAGGGAGTCTGAAAGACAGAAGAGTCTTCAAATACAACCTGAAGCCCAATATCACGTGTCCGTCCAGGTACGCAACGCAGCGTGGACTTCATTTGTTCATTTATTTATTTTTCTTTCAGAAAATAAACTGCCTTTAAAAGTGACTAGAATTAGGATAAACAGTTGTTTTGATTTTACAGGAATGTTGAGGGCCCAACACCAGCCAACCCCGGTCACCTAAAAAGCAGACCATCAGACCTCAGGGCTCCTGTGTTCATCCCCCCATTTCGAAATAACACTAAGGCTGAGACACCAAAGAGCTCTTTTCCCATAACTGCGGCTCACGTCCCCAGCGCGTTTGTTCCACCCATTAGAAAGAAAGAAGCATCAGGTAGTGTTTCTGTGACGGATTTATCACAAATCTCTGGCGATTCCGCAGCCATGACGAGCAGGATTCACTCAGCCGGGAAACCTGAGGACCAGAAACCGACCACAGACACCGTGAGAGAGGAGACTCTGGAGAATCACACCACTGTACCCCCTGAAAGCAACGGTGGGCAAGTTTATATAACAGTCCTGGGCTTAATACCGTATGGCTGTACGAGGGTTTTTACTCTTTTTTTTTTTGTAGCTTTGTGTTAAACTTGTATTTATTAGGTCATCAATTTTGAATTTTCACCAGTTATGAAGAGAAGATAAAAAAGCTTGAACAATTATTGTATGCATTGTGTAAGTGACCTGAACCAAACCTATTCATTTAATATATAAATCACAGAATATATATATTTTTAGTAGTCCCCGACATTCGTGTTATGGATTTCGTCAGATAAAAACTGACTGCAGTTCTACTTACGGACGTAGCTCACGTCTATTGTATTAAGAAAATAAAATAAAATAAAAAAATAAAGGACACTGCAGTGCAACAGATACCAATATTTACAATGTATAATGTATAAAATGTCTAATGTCTGTTATATTGCGTGTTGGTTGGATACAGATTATATCAGAAATATTAAGTATTTCCAATTCTTAAATAACTATTAAAATAGTTGGTCTTTTTTCCTGCCAGCTAAGATTTTCTTGTTTGCACTGCTAGTAGCCTTTTGTGATCTTATTCTCATTTTGTTTGATAGTCATTTTGCAGGAGACCTTGGAGTTAGCGAAAGATATGCAGAACATGAGAATCAGAAAAAAGACCCGCCAAAGAGTTCGACCGCTGCCCGGCACCTTTTACCTGGCGAAGACGTCCGGGGTGAGCCGAGTTTCCCTGAAGGAGGCTGTGGGATACAAGTGTCCTGAGCTACACACAGAAGAACAGGTGATTTATTTATTTAGTCAGTTATGTCTTGTCTTGCAGAATTTTGAACACCTGATGATTTTCTGTTTTAGAATTTACCCGAGTGTTTTTTTTTTCTCTTCTCTCTCTCTCTTTCTTTTAGCTCTATCAGCATGGTGTACCCTTTAAAGTGTCCCAGATCACCAGCGAGAATGCAGAGTCGTTCCAGTTCAGCTGTGATGAGTTTTTCAAACGCGAGGTTCTGCGAGAGAACGGAGGGGTCCAGCTGGCTGATGGTGGGTGGCTGATTCCAGATAACAGGGGAATGCTGGGTAAAGAGGAGTTCTACAGGTGAGTGAATGTGGAAAGTCTGGTTCATATTTTTAGCTTCTTTACTCGTTTACCTGAGTTACAGAGCTCACGGTTGTTTTTTTCTTGTTTTTTGGGGGGGTCAGAGCCTTGTGTGACACTCCTGGGGTCGATCCCAAACTGATAAGTGATGCTTGGGTGTATAACCACTATCGGTGGGTCGTGTGGAAACGAGCGTCCATGGAAAGAGCCTTCTCCGAAGTGATGGGTGGACGGTGTCTCACTCCAGAGCAGGTGCTCCTTCAGCTGAAACTCAGGTATTGAGCAGTCAGCGAATTTATACATTGCACAAGTGTATTGTTGGTTTATTATTATTATTATTATTATTATTATTATTTTATATATTTGTGATCAACTTCAACATCTTTTTGCAAGAAATGGGGTGGACAAGTTGGACGTTTATTTGTCGCCCATAGCTAACATAAAATTAACCCTAAAATTACTCATTATTAGCCAATTTAAAAGTAAGGTTATTACAGTGTCTGTGCTGCACTCAACCCCAGTTATTTGATTGTAGCAGGTCTTAGTATTGGGTAAATACAACCTCAGACGCAAATAATAACACCCCAAACAACCCCCTTTCCATAATGTTCTAACGCAGCATGGAGGTAGGAAGTGAGGAAGAGCCAGGAACCCGTACTTATTTTCTGACAAAATAAAACATTGTCCAGTATCCATTACACTACATTGACTATGTCATATGCCTGGGACATAAGACGAATAAACGATCATTTCCGACACACCGTTCATTACAGAGGAAGATTTCGGCATGCAGGTTAATTAGAGCAGGACCATAGAATTTCTGTATCTTCAACTCAAATTTGCTATAAAAAAAAAGGATGGGGGGGGTGCCACCTTGTGGCATTATTTGGCATTCCGGTATATCACAAAGCTTTAGATTGTTACAGCATAAGAGCTGTACAGAAAAAATTAATAAAAAAACATTGGCATTGACCAACTTGTAACGTTAAATGTCAGTATCGACCAAATTAGAATTTTGAACATTGGTATCTTCCCAGAATTTCACAATCAGTGCATCCTTAATGAAAAGTTTTCTTTCATTGAATTATTTTTTTTTCCATTCTTTGTTTTTAACCAAGGAACAGTTGAATGCAAATCTTTTTTGATCTGAGAGTTAATAAGATAATAGCGATTCCGCTTTTCAGGTTCAAGAAGATCAAAGTTATTAGTGACTATTTTATAATGTGTTCAGCTTTTGCTTTTTGTTTTCAGGTACGATGTCGAGGTGGACCACAGTCGAAGATCGGCCCTGAAGAAGATTATGGAGAGAGACGACACCCCAGCCAAGACCATGGTGCTCTGTGTGTGTGGAATTGCCAAACGTGACGATAATCCAGTCAGGACAGAAGGGGCCGTGGATGCCGCAGATCAGAAGTCAGAGTCTCCTGCTGCCGTCCTGTGGCTAACCGACGGCTGGTATTCCATCAAAGCTCTGCTGGACCTTCCTCTGACCACCATGCTGCAAAAGGGCCGTCTCAGAGCGGGCACGAAACTTCTGATCCATGGTGCCGAGTTGATCGGCTCTCAGGACGCTTGTCCTCCTTTAGAGGCTCCCGACTCACTCATGCTCAAGGTGAGGAAACGTATCTCAGTCATAATGAAATACGACTGTTATCAAGAACATGCCATGTGAAGATATGCAAGCCTCAAAACAAAGTGCTTCATGTTCTACCGTAATGCTTTCTGGGAAATTAGACTTTAAAATGTATATAAATAAATAGAAATCCTGATGATTGTTAAATATGGAAGAGGTACAAGTGATCACTTTTCAGTTCATCATGGGCTCCTGTCTGTGATAGAAGAAATGTGTTTGGCAAAAAAAAAAAAAGTTTTGTATTACTAATTTATTGTCTCTCTCTTTATTTATTCATTTAAAGATTTCGGCCAATAGTACTAGACGAGCCCGCTGGGACACCAAGCTTGGCTTCCATAAAGACCCTCGACCCTTCCCACTTCTACTTTCCTCAGTCTTTGCTACCGGAGGAGCGGTGAGCTGTGTGGACATCGTCGTGTTGCGGAGCTACCCAACACAGGTGTGTGTTTTCTTTGGTTCCATTTTGCAATTTGCTGTTCAATTTAACGATATCTCATCATACACTGACGATGATGATGATGATGATGATCCATGCATTAAAAACCCAGTTCAAGATTTCATACCAGTATTGCTTTTGCAGTTTTGGCCACAGGTCTGAAATATACTTACAGTGGACTACAACAAATTTACAATGTTTATAGCGGCACAGTGGCTTATTGATTAGCACTGTCGCCTTGCACCTCCAGGTTCCGGGTTCAATTCATGGAGTTTGCATGCTTTCCTTGTGCGCGGAAGGTTTCCTCTGTGTACTCCGGTTTCCTCCCAGAGTCCAAAGACATGCAGATTAGGTAAATTGGCATCCCAAATTGCTCGTAGTGTGTGAACGAGCATATGTGTGTCCGTGATGGTTTGGCACCCCGCCTCATGCCCCAAGTCTCCTGGAATAGGCTCCAGGCCTATTAGTCCAATAGTTACTATATAAGAATAGTAACAATAGTTTTATGGTTGTTTAGTTTGTATCTGTGTCAGATTTTTCGTACAATACATGTCAGCTTTTCCCTGCTTGAGCCGAAAGTAGAATTTCGGACCGTTCGTATCTGCGTAAATTCGTAACTCAACTGTTCGTAAGTTGGGGACTACCTGTATTTTATAAAAAATCATGATACTTACAGAATCGAAATTGAATCCTCACCTAGGTATCGTGATATTGTTTCAGAGGGTCCCTGGTGAATAATAATAATAATAATAATAATTATTATTATTATTATTATAATAACAATATGCATATTTTTCGAGTTCTACATTTGTGCAACGTCATTCCCATAATCCAGTAGCAGTAAGATTTACACGCTTTAAAAGTAATAATAACCTTGGTTTTGCATGACGTATCAGAAAACTCAAAAGCACAGTTTGATGTCTGAAGCCTCTCCCGTCCTCACACACCAGCAGGACTTCTGTATAAACATGAAAAAAAAATTACATTTACCAGTGCTGTGTTGTTTGACCGTCAGTACGCCCTTCTTATTCTTTTTAAACGCCCTTCTTATTCATCCGCTGCATTTACTGGCTCTCAGTACACCCCTACTGTCGGAATCAGACAGTATATTCTATGTGTGGGGATAGACTGTCTCCTTGTAGCTTTTCATTGAGGTTTAATTTGTACAATGTTGACGTTTATAACTATTCAAGAGGTCCCTGTTGAATAAATACATGTTTTCTTTAACCCTGAGATTGAAATGCAATCCAGAAATTATGAAATCCAGACTCGTCAGACATGAATTTAGACTTGCCTAAAATTGGATCATTGTGCTTTTTTGATTATGATCATTAACTTTGTCCTGCTGAACAGTGGATGGAGAAGAAGCCAGGTTCGGTGTTTGTGTTTCGCAACGAGCGAGCCGAAGACAGAGAGGCAGCACGCTATAACAGCACCAAACAAAAGACCATGGAGCTCCTGTTCTCCAAAATACAAGCTCAGATTGAGAAAGAAGAAGAAGGTATGATGTAAAGTTGGGGAAAAAAACCTGTTATTCTTGTCTTTGTATGTCGCCAGTCAGACTGGCGTGTTGGCTGCTAGGCTTGGCCTGCATTTTTATAAAGCTAGAAATCACAGTGCAATGTTTTGTATTGAGTACAAAAAAAAAAGATTTTGGAGGCTGGTTAAAGGATTTTTTTTTTTTATTTGTACATATGAAGCTATTTAACTATATAGATCACACACTCGCAATCCCTTTGTGTGAATTTATCATTTACATGTGAAGTGATTTCTTTGGGAAGGTGCCCAAAGAGGCAATAAGATTGTATGATTGCAATGATTGGATTTTTTTTTATTTTTTTTTTATGATTATATTTGGCTTTACAGAAAAGAAGAATGGCAAGAGAAGCAGAACATTTAGTCTCAATGAGATTAAGAGCCTGCAGGAAGGGGAGGAGCTTCATGAAGCACTCGAGGGCGATCCAGCGTTCGTGGAGGTGAAGCATTTGATCACATTTAACTGTCCTCTTCTAAATAGGGATTGGAACGGGAGAAAAAATATTCAGTCATGTATCATGAAAATGAAAATTAAATTTTAATTTCTTTAAGTTTACTTTTGAAGTGGTGAAATATTGTCATTCATATATAATCCTACAGTTTGTGCGCTTGAACCTATTTACATATTGACAGCACAGTATCTTGTATCTTGTGTGGTGGGACCAAATTATTCGCCAAGTTTGTTTAGAATTACAATCTGGGGGGAAAATAATATTGAATCGAGATACAGGTAGTACCCAACCCCAAATTCCGCTCCGATAGAATGTTCATAAGTCGGATTTGTTCTGAAGTCTTACACGCCTTCGACACGAATATACAATGTGGGAGCGCAAGTACCTCTCATCCTGCCCCCCTGAGAGAGCTCGGCCAATCAGCTCTCTCTGTGCCTCCGGCTGTGAGAGGAAAACAGCATCACCCGGGGTT
>JAOVVA010000052.1:27177067-27187512 GCA_028565275.1 Leiocassis micropogon | reverse complement strand
GTATATAATTGTAAATATTGGTATCTGGTGGACTACAGTGTCTATTTTTTGTAGATTACACGTACACCGGAAGTAGAACCGCGGTCCATTCGGATCCGCGGTAATTCGTAACTTGGAAGTATTTAAAAAAAATTTTTAATAAAAATCATGATGCTTTCAGAATCGAAATTGAATCGGCACCTAGGTACTGTGATATTGTATCAGGAGGTTCCTGGTGAATAAACCACATGTTGTGTAAAAATCTTCTTAAACTCTTATTTGTTGTATGTGCAAAGGCGCATCTAAGCACACAGCAGGTGAAGGCCGTGAGCAGCTACAGACGAGAGTTAACCGAAAAGAAGAGGGCGGAGCTACAGGACCGGGTGCACAAGGCTGTACAGGAGGCCGAAGGGGGCTGCGCTCCGCGAGACGTTACTCCTGTCTGGAAACTCTCCATCGCCGACTCTAACGATTTGCACAGCAGCCGCGGTAAGCGAGCATCCTGTGCGCCGATGCTACACATTATAGATTACAGACAAAATTTAAACTGACTTTAAAGTCTGAACACATTTTTTCTAATGCATGGCTGTCCAAAAAAAAAAAAAGCCTCCTCAGAGGAGAAAGTCTGATTCCTGTAGCAGCTAAAACTCTGTAAACCCGAGAGCTGAGGAATTAGGAACATGCCTTTTAATCATGGGTGCATACTGTATGTTTTGAGATGTAACTTGTTTGTTTGGGTTTCAAGGTTCAAACAAGTTAGATGTTGTAAACTTCTCACAGTAAATACGGGGATGAGGGGGGGGAGTATCGGACTAGCGTAAATATTTGAACCAGACACCAATGCATGTACAATTCTGCTTGTAATTAAATGCTTTAATTTTTTTCTGCATTATACACTCTAACATGCGACCTAATGATTTATTTGTTTTTATTTTTTTTTATTTTTTTTAGTATACACACTGAATATCTGGAGACCCTCTGTGGAGTTGCGCTCCTTATTGAGAGAGGGCTGCAGGTACAAGGCTTATCATCTGGCCACATCGGAGAGCAAGAAACGCTCAGACATTTCCAACATCCAGTTTACGGCCACCAAGAAAACACAGTTTCAGGACATTGAGGTAAAACTGTGGAGGTTTACAGTGTATGTATATACACAGTGGAACCTTGGATTGCGAGTAGCTTAGTCTGCGAGTGTTTTGAAAGACGAAAATAAATAATAAATTTTAACTTAAACAAACGAGGGCTTGATATATACGAGTAGTATACATGCGTTTTTTGTCTGCCGAGCGTCACATGATCACAACTGAGCCAATAGTTCTTCTCTGTCTTGTCTCTTGTGCTGCTGGAAACACTGCTCTGTCTGGATTCTTTTCAAAGGTAAACTGCAGGTTAGTTTGATTTACTATATAATGAATTATGCTCACAATCCAAGGTTTAACCGTGTGTGTGTGTGTGTGTGTGTGTAAAATTTACACTACCGCTCAAACGTTTGGGATCACTTGCCAATGTTTTTGTTTAGTGATTTATTTTTTACATTCTACAACACCACTGGGGATTTCAAAACTATGAAATAAGACATATATAAAAATTTGATAATTAAGTAACAACTACAACAGTCTTACAAGAACAGTATTGTGTCAAGTGTATTTGCAAAAGCCATCGAGCTCCATGATGAAACCTTCCCAGTAAAAGCAAGACTAAAACGTACCTCTGCTGCAGAGGAGAAGTTCATTTAGAGTCACCAGCCTCAGTAATCACCAATTAACAAACAGCACCTCAGATTAGAGCCGTTATGAAGGATTTACAGAGCAGAAGTAGCAGATATACATCTCAATTTCAACTGTTCAAAGGAGATTATTGTACATTTTGTGCTCCTTCAGTATTGTTTTACAGTGTAGGATAAACTATCGGGAAAATCAGGAAAGACCATAGAGTTAGAAAGTGATCCCGAACTTTTGAGCGGTAGTGTACATGCAGCCAAATACAGTCATGGCCAAAATTGTTGGCACCCGTGAAATCTTTCCAGAAAATCAAGTATTTCGAACAGAAAAGTATTGCATTAACACATGTTTTGCTAATAAAAAGCAAATTTGACATGAAGAGTGGTCCACAATTCTGGGTGAGAGGTGTAAGAAGCTTATTGATGGTTATAGGAAGCGACTGATTTCAGTTATTTTTTCCAAAGGGTGTGCAACCAAATATTAAGTTAAGGGTGCCAATAATTTTGTTCAGCCCATTTTTGGAGTTTTGTGTAACATTATGTCAAATTTGCTTTTTTTTTCCTCCCTTTTTTTGTTTTGTTCCAATACACACAAAGAGAATAAACATGTGTATAGCAAAACATGTGTTAATGCAATAAATTTTCAGGGGTGCCAACAATTTTGGTTATGACTGTATGCAATGCATTGTTTTATTTTAAATACAGTCACATTAAAGTGTCACATTTTTAAGCTCTTTATGGAAACAGATGTAAGACTAACTCCTGTGAAACAGGTTTGTCCAGAATGGTTAAGTCTACATTTTCCTGCAAGACAATCAGTGAAATTCAGAGATCTTAAGAGCCCTGGATTCAGCTCTCCATGTGGAGAAGTGGACATTGTGGGATACGTAATCTCCATCTTGGAAAAACAAGGTTTGTTATTTTTATATATATATATGTATATGTATGTACTGCATCATACAGTGTGTATTTATTTTTTTATAAGACATGTGGTTGTAACTTCCTTGCTTAAGGACAAATAACACAGAGTGTCCCAAAAAAATTTGACATCGATAAAATAAATTAAATAGGCTTCCTGTTGAAAAAAAAAAATGTATCAAAATTTCAATAACATATTCAAACGGATATATAGATTTTATAACTGATTTCACAAAGCTTTACAAATGTTCAATATGCTCACCGCTTGTGACACGACACATACTGTACATGTCGGGAGTCCCGCTCCTGCCAAACACACTGTAGTATATCTTGCGTGACATTCTCTCCAGTGCCTGAATGATTCTCTGCTTGAGTTCCTCTAGGCTTGTAGGAGGGGGAGGATAAAGACCAGTCCTTTCACATAGAAAACAAATCACAAGGTGTCAAGTCAGGTGAACGTAGCGGCCATTTCAACATCATGGTTTGACTATTACTGGAAAAAAAAGTGTAAAAAATTTTTTTTTATTAATTAAAAAAAATAATAATAATTATTTAAAAATAAATTACATTTTACAAATCTCGTTAAAATTCGAGATAATTTGAGCGAGAATTGGCTGTTAGTTGTTAGACTACGAAATGATGTCAGATTTTTTGGGACACCCTGTGTTTTGAATTACTCATACAGTAATAGAGCGGTCTAGTCACCAGTAACACGCTAGTGTGTAGAGGAGGATTCACTACGTTTTCTGTTTTGTTAATGAACATAAATGGAAGTTTGTCATTTAGTATTTCAAACTGGAATTCATTTCATTTCGATAAACAAAAAAAAAGGATCTTGACCATTCAGCATTTTCAAGTAAATGTCTCTACAGTAGTAGACTTGCTTTCCTTTTGTAACATGTGCTAGTTAAAAAAAAAAAAAAAACTACAGTCTCTTTAAAAAAAAAAAAAGATGATTTCCAGCTGTACAAGAATGAAGTGACCTATTTATTTCCTTCTTATTATGTCTTAATTTTCAGGTCCGTCTCCTGTTCTATATATTGTGGATGAAAAATTTGATTTCATCTCCGTGAGGATCTGCAGCAGCCTGGCTGTTCTCGCTCTGGAGGACGTGGTAAAGCCATTAGCTCTCCTGGCTGTGAGCAACCTGCAGCTCCGACAGCAGTCTGGCCCGGTCCCCGGCCTTTATGCTGGAGAACAAGCATTATTTTCGACAAACCCCAAAGAAGCACACTTACTGGAAGATATTTCTCGACTGAAGACGTTTGTTGAGGTAACCAGGGTTTCTCGGTTAGATGAATACACTAATACACATTTTTAGAACCTCTTTTGAACTAACGGGTCTCTTTTTTTTTTTTTCCTTTGTTTGATTGTACTTAAGATTTTAGTAATTAATAAAGTGTTCTATTAAAAAAAAAAAAGTTTTGTGTAAACCTTTGATTACAGTTTCCTGAAACTGAGTCAGTTTGTATATTCCTTTGTTGCTTTGTTTTTATGCTCAAGAGGAAAATATTTTTGCCTGCAGATTTATGTGCAATTGATTGCTTTCCGTACAGGATTACGAGCATTTCTTCATAGCTGCAGAAGAGAAGCTTTCCAACCTGATTCCAACCGGTTTCTTGAACTCTTGTGAGTCCCCGAGAACTCCGGGTTTAACGTCCGTGCCAAAACCGAACGGCAGGAATAATGTGAGTTTGTTTATTAGTTTATATATTTTTTTATTTATGTTGCGCCATTAATTATGGATGGATAATAGAAAGACAGTGACGCAGTACCCGAAATCTCATGGACTTTGTCGTCGTTCCCAGGTAACGCCTCATCAGACGAGTCGACTTTTCTCCCCTTTCACCCCAGTGACCAAACAAACCCCTGTACCAACCGGAAACTCGGACACTAAGGACCCCAGGAGTGTGAAAAGGAAGCGTGGTATGGAGTACCTGACACGCCTCCAAAACCCGGCACCCCTCGTTCCTCTAGGAATGGTCCGTTCTCCCAGAGTCAGTAAGACGTTTAACCCTCCCAGGAGGTGCGAGACGCCTCATAATCCCCAGGCAGAGCGAACGAACACTAGTAATAGGTAGCCGACGCGATGTATGGTAAGATTCCCAGGCCAGCTTTTAGATTAAAGCCACAGAACAATAAAGGAATGAAAAGGAGGAAGACGTGCTGTTCCTGTGTTTTATAAGTCCATATGATGTCCATATATTTCTGCTAAATATACTGTGTAGTGCTGCTGAGATGACTTGAACTTTTTTTGCACAAGAGATGCTCTCTGTAATCTTATTACTGTTTGTGGTTTTACAAGTTTCTAAAAAAAAAGAAAAAAATGAATAAATGTTTATTTATTTCTTTTTAAATATGTCCCTGAGTGGAATTTTAATGTTCTGAAGTCAGCAAATTTAATCAGATGTTTTTCAAGGTTAGCACTACCACGATTGAGACACTAGGGGGCAGCAAAACCTACGCATCTGCCTCTGAACCCCATATGGTAGGTAGTTCATTTAATAATGAATTGTCCTGACAAAGCATTTATATGTTCAGATTCTATGTTTAGAGTGAAAATTAAATGAATACAGAGCCGCTGCAGTGGTCGTATCTGCTTTGCCAAGTCAAATAGTGCCGGGATGGACAAGGAATTGGTATCTGGAAAAGGAAAAAAAAAAACTTGTTGTGTATGTTGGATATTCAAGCATATTTAGCTTTGTTTAAAAAAAAAAATGAATCCACACTACAGCAGCCTTTGCTCTATATAGAAATCTGTTCTTTTTTTTTTTTTTTTTTCCAGGATTGAGGAACAGCCCCATAATCTACTGCCTCTGCAAAAACGGTCTTGAAAAAACCGCAGGCATGTCAGTTTGAAGTCCACAGTCTCAGTTAACAGCCACCGCTGGCTTTCTTTGTGCAGTTGTTCAGCTCAGCATCTGATATCTCATTTTAGAGAAAATGACTTTCTATTCTAAGTGGTGTATCGCTTGGTGATGAAGGAAAAGAAAGAAAGAAAAAAAACTGTACATAATGTAGTGAGTGATCACATCCTCCACATTCCAGAGTGGACTTGGCTGAAATGCCTGCCTGAGATCAGCTCTGAAAATACTCCTGACTGCTAATGAGAAAGTATTGCAGCTTTTTTTTGGAAGGTTCTGCATGTTGCCTTGAAATTGTTTGCACATAATAAATACATATTCAAACAATTTCTTTATTTTTGTTTTTCTCATCATTACAACACACCATGTGTCTTTTTTTTTTTTTTTTTTTTTTGCAAAGCACAAATTTAGAGCTTTTGAGATATTTAACCCCTTTGCTACGGCAACCTGAAAATGACACTTTTCTTTGTTGATTCAGATTCGATTCACACTTATTATTATTTAAGTAGACATACAAAAGCTAAAAAAAAAAAGCTTTTGTCTAAAATTGACAAATTCCTTAAATGCAAGAGTTGTACCAAAAGTATAATAAGTATAATTTTTTTTAATTATATAGGATTTTCAAATTTTTTTAATGATGTAGGATGTTCAAATTAAAAAAGTTGATGGAGTAACTCATCCTCTATACAAAGGTACTACGCAGCACTAGATAATGTTTATGGAGATGGCTCCACTGACGAAAGAGATGTGCACAGGTTTAAAGAGGAGGGAACCAGCATTCATGACAAACCATGCAGTGGGAGGAAGACCAACTGTGGTAAAGGAAGGATGTCAAGTAGTACCTTTTTAAAAAACTTTCGTATTCCCTCATAAAAAAAAAAAAGTTTTCGTCTGAGCTGCACTTCACAATTGCACCTCTGTCTTCACTTTTTCATCAGAAGTGAATCTTTGTCCTTGTAGGGCTGCTTTCAGGGGAGCAAACAGGTAAAAGTCTGATGAGGTGAGATCACAACACTCTCAAATATCAGTCCTCTGCGTTTAATCCGAAGTTTAGACTTCAGCTCTTCAATAAGCCTCTCACTGTAACGAGCACTGTTGATTGTTGAACCGTTTCCCTGATAATATTCCAATACTGGCCCTTGAGAATCCCAGAAACCTGTAAGCATTTATGAATTTTCCAGCTGATGGTTGAATTTTGAACTTTTGAACTTTTTCTCGGTCGACGATTGAGCATGTTTCCGCTCCATACTCTCAGGCTTGTGATGAATCCATGTCTCGTCACCAGTAATGATTCTCTTGAAACTTTCACCTTTTTTAGAATATCGGTAATGGTAACTTCCATAGAGTATGTTGTTTGCAGATATCCAAATGTTTGTTTATGTTCTTCCATAAGTTGTTTCAGCACCCTCGGTTTTTGTTGTGGTCCGAGGTACACCCTCAGTCGTCCATTTTTGCTCGCACCGCAGTTACAAATGAGCTGATGTAAAACGTTCACACCTGCACAGCAGTGACTGGGGAGACTGTAGAATTACACAGAAAGTGCTGATAAGACAGCACGAGTTTTAATACAACCAGAGTGCGGATCATTTTTGACTCGCCCTCGTATTATCACTTTATATGAGACACGACATTCAAACTAAATCACGACACTAGTTACACAGCGTTTTTAAAAGTTATTAAACACTTAGTTTTTAATACTAAAAAAAAAATCTGGAAGAGATATAGCTGCTTTAGGGAAGTTAATTAAAGGTATTAAACATTAGAGATATTAAATTGAAAATCTCAATGCCCCAGGAAGGTTTGAATTGAAGAGACAGTCTGTCAATGACTCACCGCTCCAATGCACTCTGAAGAGTTCCATGTAAAGGAAAGATGTGACGCATGTAGGATTCGCATTTGCTCCTGGTAGCAGTTATTTTACTTTATTCTACCATTATTAATGTGAACTTTGGCTTGTGAAATCATCAGAGTCTGTCTTGTAAGCTGATAAATACCAAGCGGGTAGAACTTTTGGCTCTTTAGTCAGGAAATAATTTTATTGCGTCACATCAATAAAATAAAAATAAAATAGTCACCCAGTCCATCAACAACACATTTCCTAAGAAGATTGCACAACTGAGAAGATAATAGTGACAGCCTTTTTACTTTTCATCTAAAATATCACTCGGAATAGCTCTCTCAAAACAAACAACTGAATAGAACAACCTAATAATCTAACAT
This sequence comes from Leiocassis micropogon, assembly GCA_028565275.1. NCBI lineage: Eukaryota > Metazoa > Chordata > Actinopteri > Siluriformes > Bagridae > Leiocassis > Leiocassis micropogon. Next base: position 27,179,811 of record JAOVVA010000052.1, on the reverse strand, counting down.
AAGGCCAAATCAGTCTATTTTTATCCTCTTTAATCTTCCATAATCCATGCACTTAGTCTACCGCTGACTGTTCTCTCCTGTGGTTCTGCTGAATGGAACTGAAATGTTGAAAATTGTACCATGATGTGGAGCAGATACTCCCCAAATCGCCCCCCCCCCCCCCCTTAGTTGCCCCATCCGCTGTGCAACCCTGTTGTGCTGAATTAAGACTGTCGCATGGCTGTAAGAAAAACCCTGCCAGATCCCAAAACTGTGATTTAGGTTGGGTTTCTTATCTAATAATTGCCTGAGCACTTAACAGCAGCCATAAAACTGTGTTATAAAACACAGGCCTGATTCATTCACCCTGAAGAACAAAGTAAGTGCTATTAAAATGTGAGTTTGAGACATAAAGCTATAAAGTGTAGATTTTTTTTTTTTCGGGGGGTGGTTGGGGAGGACGTAAATAATTTATGTCAGTGATAACATTGCTCTATTTTTAATACGGCCATTTTATTATTAAACATTACTCTAACGAAACTCTGGTAATAGGATATCTGTTCAGGATACAAGGACTTTAAAAATTGTGTGCCACATAATAACTAACCGTTAATAATACTTCCCTGAACTTCCTCATCTGATGATTCTCAATCCTGGATTTGACTTGCCTCATCAATTGCCCTCATTTCCTTTTTTTTCTTTCTTCCTTTTTTTTTTTTTTTTAAGGATAAAGCTGATGCATTTGCTTTTGATTAAGCCTCCATTTTGCTCTTTGCTCTTGACCTTACACAGGCTCTGTTTACGCTGGAGCACAGGGGCTGGCTGCTTTACACTCCCTCTCTTTATTTAATTTCCATGGCTCCCCTGTCGACTCTCCGCTGTACCGCTTCCTCTCCAGGTTTCGCATGCTTTCAGTGGAAATGAGCTTCACAGACAGTTGACCTTGTAGATCCACCACCTGAGGTCTGGCACAGCAGAGGCTGCAGAATGACCCATGAACTGACCCTGCTGTAAATCGCCTTGGCTTTCTCATTGTTCAAACCCCCAAATTCATTAATCTCATGACCATACATGGAGAACAGTGTTTGGGGGAGGGGTAGTGGTGGTGGTGGTGGTGGTGGTGGGGGTTTGTGTTCCCAGCATGCAGAAATCGTGCTGAGTTTAACAACCCTACTTTATTTTCTGGATGAGTCTCTCATTTGATACACTCGAAAGCAAGTGGGCTATCAATGGGCCGTGGACTGGGATGAAAACTTGACCTGAGGATTTGATTGTACTGGAAATCAAGACATTTTGGTGGGGCGTTTGAAGCACAATGTACCATAACAATTAAACCGACCATCTCTTATTACTGTGATCTCTCTTTGATTTATTTTTATTTTTTTGTAGAGCCCTCAGTTCCACGGTTGAGATCCCTAAATACTATCATCGTTAACCTCGTTCTTGTTCAGTTCCATCCCCACCCTCAGTTCTTATCTTTCCCTGGCTCTCACCAAGATGCTTAAATATCATGATAAATGAGGACATCTGAACATTGTGACTGCAAGTTGCATTACCAGGGCGACACTGGACTTGAATGAGAACTTGCTTCATACCATTTTCTTTGTCTAAAAGTCCTTGGCAATGTTTCAGCAAATGCATTTGTATTTTTCAATAAATTGACTGATGCATTGCATCCTCGCAATATTCCATTGTAATATATGTAAATGCTTATGAATTAATTGCCAGCTACAATAAATGACCAAAAAATACACAGACACCTGAGAATCACAACCAAATGTTTTTTGTTAACCCATGGGCATTAATACGGAGTTACTTCCTGCTTTACTGTTTTAACAGCCTCCACTATTACTCACTCTTCTATTAGATTTTGGAGGATTTTTGCTCATACATCAACGAAAACATTAGAGCCCCGCCACGCTGCGACGAAGACCATGTACTGTCAGCTATATAGTGTAACTTTATTAGCAAAATTTTAGCTCTAGAGGTATTTACTGTAAGAGTTAGTTTTGGTTGGACAGCACAGTGAGCTATGATGATTATAGTTTCAGGGTCCTGGATTCAATTCTTTTGGGTTGGTGCATTTGCAGAGTTTCCTACTGTATCTATTTTCCTGGTGTTCATATAGGTTTGTTTGCTCTGGATTCTTCAACTTTGTCAAACCCTGAGCGAATTCTCCCATCTTGCACCCAGAACAAGATAAAGGGGAAGATAAAGTGGAATATAAGTGGAAGATAAAGTGGAATTCTCCCATCTTGCACCCAGAACAACATAAAGTGATTCTTGTTAATCTTGGTAAGAAAAAACCCAAAGTTTCTTGTCCAGTTACAGTTATGCCACATTATGACTCTTCTTAAAACTTACTCATTATCTATAGCAGATTTTAACAGAGTTGCAGGAAGCCTGGAGCCTCAGGGACTAGATGTGGTACGCCCTGGACAGGGTTCCAATCCATTGCAAAGCACACAAGCATGCATACACTCACACCACGGGCAATTCTGAAATGCCAATTAGCCTAATCTGCATGTCTTTCAAATGTGGAAGGGAACCAGAGTACCTGCAGGGGAAACCCACCAAGCACGGGGAGAACATGAAAACTCCATGCACACAGACCAATGGCTCGACTCTGGAGGTGCGAGGCCACTGTTAACCATTATGCCACTGAGACACCTACTTAAAACCCTTTTCATTATATATATACAGTGGTGTGAAAAACTATTTGCCCCCTTCCTGATTTCTTATTCTTTTGCATGTTTGTCACACAA
>JAOVVA010000052.1:27158451-27174203 GCA_028565275.1 Leiocassis micropogon | reverse complement strand
AGATGGAGATAGGCGGCAGAGATAGGTCAAAGAAAAGAATAACAGGGAATAATATCCAGCAAAGTGTTTTTCTAATCTCTGAAGGGAGTATGCAGGAGAGAAAGACAAGGCTTAACCAGATTTACGTCTGGTGTTGACATCAGACATGCGAGCACATTACGAGTTGCAAGAATACATCCTAATTATCTTTTCATATATATGATAGGTCTCCACTTCCATCTAATAATCGATAAATTGCTGTGGTGTGTGAGGAATAAAATCATTATTTATGGCTTATTTTTTCAACTGTAGCTTGATTAAGTCATTGATCACTTTTGCACTTTCCGATCACTTACTTTCTAGGAATATTCTGCACCTTGGAACTAAAATCTATAGAACGGAAATCTAGAGCCAAAGCTCAACTGGGAACAAATCATAGACAGATATGCTAAGATTAGGTTAAACAAGATATACAGAATATATATTTTAAGCGGTTAACAATTTCCTTAACTTCCATAAAGAGTGGAGCACAGAACCAGATGGTAATCGGGTGAAATATCTGAAGAGGAATTCGGCGCAGTCAGAGCGTATAGACTGAGCTCTCGTTTTGACTTTTGAACGTCCATCGAGGTCCTAATTTCAGCAATTTTCAGCAACCTGGGTTGAGGCCAAAACGCCCTAAGGATTTAAAAAAAAAATTAAAATAAAAAATAGAGGGATGGGCGGGGAAGCTGGATTTGGACAGCATCCCAGCGCACCTGCCCCTCATTAGAAGATTCCCGTAGTGCCTGGGAGATTTCCCATTCACAATAATCCAATTTAAAAAGTAGCCTGATCTTATATGGGAAATCGATCCGCAATCTGGGATTAAAACAATAAAGGTATAAATGGAGCTTAGCGTTTGTAGAGGTGGAGTTTTCAAAAAATAGGATAAACCAGGGTATTTTAGTCAACTCGTTGCAAAAGGAAAGCAAAGGAAAAGATGCAATTTTCTCTTACTTTGAAAAAAAGCAAAACAGCAATTTAGAACACAATTTTGGGCTGAGCGGTCACCATTGGGAAAGCATTAGCTAAATAAAAACGTGCTTGTTAGGGATTATGTTTGGAAACCACAAACAACAACGAGGATGCATCAAACAAACAGGACTAAATGCAGTGCAACCTTGTTATAGCTCTACTTTGTAGCACTACCCTCAGCTCAATAACTGCGGCAGGCTAAAAATAAATCGCATTCTAAAACGTAGACCAAAGTCTGAAGGATCCTCATGTCTGTGGTCACAACATGGTTGTACTGTAAGTCATGCACCGATCCATTTTTAAGGGATTACCTTGGTGTTACAGGAGTAGGCAAGGTATTAAAGATGACTAATGTTCATTCAGTACTGGAATTGTCAAAATACTTAAAATCAGTTGCCCACTGAGAGCTACAACTGCACAAATCTTACAAGTCAGACCTCTTTTTTAAGGAGTCTGGAAAGGCTTCTTCAAAAAACCTCGCTGAAAGAGCTGAAAGACCACTGCAGTCGTTCCCATGAACATTTAGCGAGTTGAACGCCTGAACCTTGAAAATCAACGGATAACTTGTCGCCAGCTTGCGGAAGTGACACATCTGTCTGTGGGAACTGTACACACAATCATTCATGAACACCACTTGCACATGCAGCTGGGAGTTATTGCCAATCCCCTGTACAGTCCTGGCCTTGCTCCCACCTTTTTTTCACATGTTATGGAGCTCCATTAAAGGAGTTCCTGGGAGGCCAGCATTTCAGACGTGAAGAGGCCAGATCATGATCATGGCTCCGGCGTACTGAGAAATCTTTCTATCTTGAAGGTATCCAAGCACTAGTGAAACACTAGGATAAGTGCATAAGTGTATCAGGGGATTATAGAGACAAATAAAGGTTTTTTTTTACTTTTATAACTGTGTTCTGTTGACTTGAACACTCTTTGAACACTCTTCCTGTCCCAGGTGATGTTTTGTGACTAGGGGAAAAAAAGGCATAATAATTGCCCTTAGATGTTTTAAATCAACTAGTTCAATATGGTAGTCTTGCCATTCAGAATATTACAAAGCAATCTAATATAAAAGCAAACTGACTATTTTTCATTGATGTTCCTTTACACTAGCACCCACCTTTGAATGCCTTCTCATTTTTGCCCACATAATCCTGCACAGAGGATAATCCCGCATCTCTTTAGTCTCACTGAATCTTGTAGATATGTACTAAAGAATGCCAATAAAGGTATTTTTGTGTGTTGGTGTCCTTGGCGTTCCAAGGATTTCCACCCACATCCATAATTATTTTTTTTTTTTTTAAAACAACACATTTGTAAATTCTAATGCTGGCACCAGGTGTGAATGTGGGTGTGCGCACATACTGGGCTGGCGTCTCATCCAGGGTATATTCCCAGCTCATGCTCAGTGGCCCAAGAATAGCCTCAATAATAGTAACACTCACCTCACATCCAGCTATCCTTAAAAAAATGCCGATCCTATATTCTTATATAAAATATTCCATCAACGGAATATGAGGTGGCATCAAAAAGTTTCAAGACAAACAGTACCAACAGATGGAAATACAAGGCTGCACATACAGTCACAGGGAGCACTGACAATACAGTAAGTCAGTGTGCCAAAAGACATTGTCCTGTGGACATCAGGGGCTGTGCAACTGGTGCTATTCTGGCCACGTGTGTTACCATGGCGCTATTATGATGAAATAAGAGACGATTGACATGATTCTGCAAGTTTGCGGCAATGGTGCAATGAGGCTTTTGAGGTGATGTGAGCGGCATGTGTGCTTCAAGAGTGGAAGAACATAACTGGAAGACAACAAGATATCAGGAAGACCTTCACCGAGCTCAACCCGTGAAAATGTCGAAACCATTCAGCAACTTATGCATGATGACCATCCGAGAACAATCCACAACATTGCAGCCATTGCCGGTGTGTCATGCGTAACAGTGCAGGCAATCCTCACGTGTGATTTGAACATGCACTGTGTTGTGGCCAAGTTCATCCCCAGGCAACTGACCCAGGAGCACAAGAAACATCAAACGTCTCCGTCATTGTGCCGTGGATAACCCGTCTTTCATGCGAGAATTATTACCAGTGACGATACTTGGGTGTACTGTATGTGTTCGACCCCGAGATGAAGCAATAGTCTTCTCAGCAGGTCCACAGCTCAACCAAGTGCATGCTCATCGTCTTTTTCGACACACTGTTGCTTCGAGAATTCGTCCCCAGGGCCAGTCTGTCAATAGCAAATTCTACTGCCAGGTCTCTGAGGGAGGCCGTGTGGCAAAAGCGATCAGATCTGTGGCACATGAATCTCTGAACTTTTTGATACTCCCTCATATATGGATTTTAGTTTTATTGTTCAGCAGGAAAGCATTCACCCTGTTACTAGTAGATCATGAGGTCCAATCCTGGAAATGAAACATCCGTTGGCGTTATTATTTCTCATGGGCATTCATTAGTGTTCCTACGAATGTGCATGGCTGCCTAGTGATGTACGTACAGTAGAATGAGCAGTAGTTTGGAAAGATTTTCTGCCTTTTGGCATCTTTATTTGTTATCTCTCATGAGATAAGGGAGCACTAGGAGCAAATTGGCAATTTTTTGGGGGGGACAGATTTTTATAGAGAATGTCTAGAAAAATTTCACAAACTGTTAACTATTCCATGAATTGTCAAGATGTTTTTTTCCTTTCAAGAGCGTATATTGGGTTTTGGAAAAGATTTATGTTTCAGAGAGGAAACTCCACTATTTTGTTACTGGATTAAAGAGTGGTGGGAAAAAATCATTGTTTCAGCCATTTTTTCCCCCTAAAATTCTGAATATTGATATCGTTTTGAAAACACAATAAACATCAGGCACGCCAAGCTGTACACATCCACACAGTTTCAGTCATTTCAATCTCCGTTTATCTTCTTTAAGGCTTGATCTTGCCTTTGTGTACACCAGTTTTCCAAAACAGTGAGTCATTGCTTCCTTCTTTTCATGCTCAGTGCTGCAGCCCAGAACCCACATGACAGGCAGAGGAAAAATCCGCCGTCTCCTGAAAAAACCTCCACCATGCTTTTGATTTATGATTTCCATGTTTACATCATCATAACTCACGATCCGAGTTCAGAGAATCACATGCTTCAAGTAGTCGAAGCTCTGATGGATGGAGCAGCTGGTGTATTTTTAGAGCCGGGCTGGTCAGCGGACCTAATTGCGTGGTACTGATTATAGTGTTTGTGCCGTACGTCGTAACACAGCTATGACTTTTCACGTCATAAAACATTGGTTGATGCTTCAAAGTGGTACATTCGGGTGAACTTCTTATGTGGTGTGTACCTGTTAGACTTATTTTAGGATATCTCCGGAGCTGTAGTTTGTAGTTATTTCATTTAGTAGCCTAGGGGATGCTGGGTTGGGGGGTCTCAGCAAAGCACCGTAAATTACATGACCTTGAAATGGTTTCATTGAGGTAAAACAAGTTTTACTTTATAATAGCTTCGAAACATATCCTGCGAGTCGTGTTACCGGTACGCATCCTTGGCTCAGTGCACAACAAAGCTCCGATCTGTCCCATAAGGTGGAGTTGATTTGAAAATAGCGTCCAAATCCGCGTCTTTCCCATTATCCTCCCATTAAGCCACAGGGATGTTGTGATCCCATTACGACCCATTTATTTTCACAGGCTTTTTGAAATGTATATGTCCACCACTCAGAGCATGTAAACACCAGGGAGGAAGCCATTTCGCATGCTTGTTAATACATCTCGGTAAATATTTCCTGATGGTTCCAGCGCTTCGCGGGTATGTTTTCATTGCCCGATGCTTCACAGTCGGGGTCAAATTAAAATGCTTTCACAGTGATTTATGGTGAGGAGAGGGATACATAAGCTTTATTTTTCGTTTGGCTCCATTGAAGGACAGAAAACGATAACTGTTATGTTACCCGTAGAAGGCTTTACGACTGGATTCCTCCATTTCCTTAGAGGGAAAAGTGATTACAGGATTCCGGTAGAATGATGCTTTTTATACATTGTAAATTATTATTAACCCTTGTAAGTACTGATCTCATGCTGAGTAGATCAATGTTGGATTAAAAACTTTAAGCATCAATTCTCCAGCTGATGCTTGATTTTTGAACTTTTTCTTGGTCTGCGATTGAGGATGTTTCTATTCCATACGTTTTACTTGTCACCAGTAATGATTCTCTTTAAGAAACTTTCACCTTGCTTAGAGGATTGGTTCAAATTTTGCTTGCAGATATCCAAAAGCTTCTGTTTATGCTCCTCCGTGAGTTGTTTCAGCAACCATTCTTTGGATGCTATGGGTTGGTGGGATGAGGCCCTTGTGGATCGGACTTGTTTGTCCGGTGCAAACCATGGATCATGCTAAATGCTGGGATTTGGGAAATTTGGACGATGGATTAACAACCTTGAACTCTCTCCCTGCTATGCCCTGTGCACTGCATGCTATGATGCACTGGGTGTTCCGATACCTTTGTTTTGTGGCCAGCATTGACACTTTTTCTGTTTCTGGCTTTTCTGTAGGATCGGACCAGGAGGGCTATATAATTAATAAATGTTATTCAGTTACCCGGCGAAAGTGTTTTGTTTTTGGCATAATATCGCATTTTTAGTGCAAAACTGGTTTCTACACGAGATTAGTTTGTGTACATTCTGTAGCCAATTGGGACTGATTAGGCACTACCAGGGTTAAAACACACCAACTAGCAAGAGAAACAATACACAAACACCACAACTATGAGGTTTACATAATAAAAGCATATAAAAAGTGTTGGCTCAGTAATTAAGGCATTGGTCTACTGATTAGAAAGTCCCAGGTTTAACCCCCACCACTACTAAGTTCCCACTGTTGGGGCCGTTGAGCAAAGCCCTTAACCCTCAACTGCTCAGATGTATAATGAGATTAAAATGTAAGTCGCTCTGGAAAGGGCATCTGCCAAATGCTTAAATGTAAAAAGTTCAGGACACTACTGTATATCAGCAATGCTTAGGCCTCCGCTATCAGCATTAGATATAAATTTGTATGAAATAGGATTGGCTACAGTAGGTTCATCCCTAATAGGTATAATTCATTCAGTCATCTTCACTAAGCACTTTATTATTGGTCAGCCAAATCATGGGAATAATGGTCAATGAAGGCATACACACTTATAGGCAATCAAACCATCACTATGTTTTTGGGAGAACCCACACTGAACCAACTCGCAGTGCAAAGAAATTAGAATTGAGCTCATGTTTTTAATTTTGTCTGTATTATGTTGTAGTGCTACCTGCTGTGCCATTGGTACATACACCATATGACCATCAAACCCATATGTGGTTCTTCCCCATACTGTTGTCACAAAATTAGAAGCACACCATTGCCTAGAACATCTTGGTTGTCTGTAGACTTTATAATACAGACTTTCCTTGTACTAGGACTAAATCACCCAAACAATGAGCGGTCCATGAAGACATGGTGGTCCTTATTTGGAAAGGTAGAACTCAAGTGTCCCACACAGAGCACTGACATCAACCAAATTGAAAACCTTTAAAGCACCAACTCCACCCCAAGCCTCTTCAGTGCCTCCTGTAATGAATGAACATACCCCCGTAGGAGTTATGAATAAGAAAACATGTTAATAAAAAAAAAGGATAGCAGGTGGGAGAAACTTTTTAGGTGGATAAGAGTAAATTTCCAGGAAGTCGCAGAGGATTTGGATACGCTATAAACTTTTTTTTATTTCATTTCTAAAAGGACTGAAGAACCTCAGTTTTGCCGTCACATCTGTCTATTCATCTTGTTTCATGGTGAAGTCAGCCAAAGGTACATCACTCATCCAGAACCCAAGTGACTCCCCAGCACATGGAAGTGGCTTGTGTCAGCTGTGTTACCTCACGTCTTTTGTGACCTGAGACGTCTACGCTGGCTTCAGCTTTCGAGTTACATCAGGGTGTAGATTTCACAACAGTGCGCTCTGTTAGCTCACTGGTCTCTCGTGGGTGATATCGTGGATGATGCTGAGGTTATACACGGGTCAGTGTCTGATAGAGCCTACACGGTATTAATGCTTTAAATGCAGGATGAAGTGAAAGTTGCGAAGCCTGTAGCAGACAGCAGGGTTTTACTGTCTGGGACAATCCTTTAGCATTATGATGACTTAAGCAGCAGAATGTCGCACAGTTTGCCAAAAACAAGGAGTGTTTTTAGGTACATGAAACATGCAGTAAATTCTTGTCTACCACAAGTTGGGTTTTGTTTCAGGCCAATGAGAATCCAGTGAGTTTTCAGGGTTTTGTGATTTTGAAAATGAATGCTTGCAATAGCACACTGATTGCCCCTACAGTTCCAGAATAATGTCTAACGGGGAGTTGTGGTCCTGTGAAATGTATTTTAGGAAAATCCGATCTCTTGCTGGTTTTAGGGGGAAAAAAACCCAAAAAAAACCCAAATGTGTCATATAAAAGTGTGACTATCAAAAACACATCGTAAGTAAAGACCAGTTTTGGGAAACATTCAGTATTGTGTATTGTGGTTTAGTGGGATTTATTGGAAAATCTTTTTTTTTTTTCGTTCAGTTCTGGACGTCCGTCAGTAACCTTTCCTGCTGCTTGAACTCAAATAAAGATCCAGAGCTGCTTCTTTAATTGGATTAATTTTGGATTACACATCTGAAAAGTAAAAAAAAGAAAGAGGTGTAAACATGCAACTTGGTCAGTTACTAGCAAACACCAACATATGTTTATTATTTTCTTCTTTTGCATGCAGACAGACGGGACGATTGCGATGCGTCACTCCTGCGGCTGTAAATTTAGGGTTTCGTGTTCAAGCCTGGCGGCACGTTGCTTAGTGGTTCCCGCCTCTTTGTGCATGGAGTTTGCATGTTCTCCCTGTGCTTGGTGGGTTTCCTCCAGGTACTCTGTTTTCCTCCCACAGAACCAAAGACATGCAGATTAAGCTAATTGGTGTTCCCTAATTGCCTGTGGTGTGTAAATGAGTGTGTGAGTATGTGTATGTGTGAGTCCTGCGATGGATTGGCACCCTATTTCCGGAATTCAGAAGCAAAAGGGGGAAATTGATTAATTAAATTAATGTATTAGTTAATTAGTTGATTAATTAATGAATCTCCAAAAAAGTAAATAAATAAGTCCTTTAAAAGAGGGAGTGCATTTTAGAGGAATTATTTATAATTTATATCTTACAAATTTTCACTTTTCATTTTGATATGTAAATATTTTGCTTGTGGAATATTTTCCTTAATACTTCTGGCTCAAATTAATTAATACTGAAAGATCTCTCCCGGGATCCACGTCTTCTCTCCCTCCACACCCAAAGCTGTTCTATGCTTTCTGAGTCAGCTCTTTCTTCGTCATTAATCTTTCTCTCTCTCTGGAGAAGATAGACATCCTTTAGAATTGGCAGTAAAATGAAATGAGAAGATTCCCATCTCATGATGTCTGCTTTCACTTAGAAATCTGAATATTCCATACACGGTTCACGACATATACGCATACAGTCTTCTTGTCCTTTTTGGTATAATTTGTGTAATGTTCGTAATAATAATAATTCTGCATGATGTTTTCTTAGTGTCAAATAAACACCCACATGTAAAAAACCTTGAGAATTTCCTATCGTGACGTTTCCTTTGTTTGGATTGTGGGGATTCAAATGAATGCCAGCTTTTGCGTGTAAGCGCGCGGCCTCGTATCCAGCATGGGGGCTTTTAAAATTTAGTGGAAGTTAGGAGTAATGTGTTCTCTCTGGTCGCGCTACCCATTTTGTGTTCCATATGTTCTGCGTTTTAAATCATCACCGTGACACGGAAACGCCTCCAAGACCTGGTGTCGGCGATGCACTTTATGGTTTGTTATGAGTTTTGACAAGCTCACTGTGTGTGGGTTGTTCAGCTATTTATGTCTCGTTTCAAAGAGCTGAGTCGTCTTTTTTTTTATTTTTTATTTTTTTTAAAGGAAGTGTCCTGTAATGAAAGGATGAGGGAGGCACATGTTGATGTTGGATCATTACTCAGTTGAGTTACATTTAAGCATCAAAGCGCTTGTGTGATTTACTGAAAGACCAGTCTGTCTCAGAATAACCGGATGGACGTCAGCTTGAGATTATCATAGGACTAATGAAGACCACACTCCGAGAGCTGTCGTTTTTATTAACTTGTTTGGATTGGTTTATTTATTCGCTCGTTTATTAAAGGAGCAGGAGGAGGCCAAGTCATCTGTCTGGGTTAGGATGTCTTGACAGCTCCTGTTGCTAAACTCTCTCATCTGCTGCTCTTCTTGTTATGTAAATGTATGCACATGAGCCTGACCACAAAGGTCGCCGTATTCAACGAAATCCCGTTCATGATGTTAAAGAAACGAATGGCCCCAGACTCCCCTCTGACTGCGACTTGGGCATATCGCCCGAGCTCGGAAATCAAAGCAAGTCAAATCGGTCAATTGGAGACGTCCGAGTCCAGCTGGTACAATGGCATCTTTGGGTGGAAGCTTGGCAACCTACGTCCCTGTTCAAATGAATGGGACTGTCACGTCAAACTTGCAACGCGAGCCCAGAATGAAATCGAGTCTCCGCGCTGTGCAGCGCTGCATATGGCCTCCATTTTGATGAGGTTAACCGGGAAATTATTTACGTTTCTGCCTGCGCTCGTTGTTTATGGAAAAGTCAAGCTTCTACTGCGGTGAGCTAATAACTGAACATTAATACAATTCCCCTGACTCACATTGAGCGAATTCTCCGTAAAAATTGTTAAACGCTCGTGAGGCATCCACACATTTATCATTGACACGATGTTTGTGATGTGAAAAGATTTGACGTGAACAGAGCGAGAGGGTGAAACTTTTTGAGTTGAGTGTTAGTTTTCTAACAACTGACAAATGGGAAAATGATAAAGGGTAAGCGGGCCAGACCACAACATTTAAACTGGACTGTAGGATATTACATCATCGTAATGCTATCATTGTAATTCTGTTTTTATTAATTTAATACATTTTATACTTTGTTTAAAATGCAGTACGATTAAATTTCTAGCCGTACTGTATATAAGATTATTTAAGATGCAAAAAATACAATGCTGTGCAAAAGTATTGACCCACCCCCTCACTTCATCATATTTTGCTTCCAAAGAGACAGACTTTCTTTTTGCCATAAAAAAAAACATCTACCATAAAGCATGAACCAGTGAAAAAACGGTGTAGATGATGACAGATGATCAGGCCAGTGATTAATATACTGGTGCGGCTGACCAGTTCAGGGTCAGATGTAGCTCAGTGGTTAAGACATTAGACTACAGTTTAAAAGTTCCCAGGTTTAAATCTCTTGAGCAGGGTCCTTAACCCTTAACTGCTCAGATGTATAATAAGATAAAAATGTAAGTCACTCTGGATAATGGTTTTGCTAAATGTAAATAGTTAGAACAGATGAGAGGGGAAATGAGGTTGCTGCTGATGTAGTTACATAAACAAGCATTTTTGATTTTAATCTTTGTGAACTTTTTCGGGCTGTCACAGTAAAATAACTGTTCCCATTCCTTTCATTTAATCCACATAATTTAAATTAAATTGTATTTATTATAAAGAAATGAGGGGTGGCACAAGACTTTTGCACGGGATTGTATGTCTCTAGCTTAAAAACAAATCACAAAAATACAGCAGAATATAAAAATAACACTTTATTATTACATTTAAAATATTAAGAATCCGGCGGCATGGTGGTATAGTGGTTAGCACTGTTACCTTGCACCTCCAAGGTCTGGGTTCGATTGCCAGCCGGGTTCGATTCCCACCTCTGTGTGCATGGAGTTTGGTGGGTTTCCTCCGGGTACTCCGGTTTCCTCCCACAGTCCAAAGACATGCAGGTTAGGCTAATTGCCGTTCCAATTTCTCGTCGTGTGTGTGCCCTGCGATGGATTGGCACCCTGTGGTATTGAACAAAATGAACAACAGCCTCAAACATTTGTGTATATTTTCTGCACGAATTTAAAGAAAGGCACAAACCACACATCAAACCACACACTTTGCACAGGTTTTTATGTTTTTTTGTTTGTTTGTTTTTCAAATCATGAATCAGGATTAATTGTTAAAATAAACTATAAAATCCCAACAAATGCTTGCTAATTGATTTTTGTTAAATACAAGCATGCTGTTTTTTTCCTTTTTTTTGCTAAATTCTTTTAAAGGTTGCTAGCTGGTATTTCGACTGCTGAATGATGTGGCATATTTGTTGAGTGTGATGTTGATGAGTGTGTGTTTCACAGACAGGACCAATCTGTAAGCACTGAGTGGATAACCAGGAATTGCACGTATTCCCCGAAACCACTGCTAATAAGATAGCGTTGGAACTCACGGAGGGAAATGAGGCACACAAATGCAGACCTTGTGTAAGTCCAAGCCCCTTCAACAGAGTGTTTTTGGCTACAGACTCATTTCAGAAAGAAATCAAGAATGAAATGGGTTTCTCACCATCGTCATCATTTTGTTAGGCTCAACTGATCCAGTAATGATCTGAAACAGGACCGTTTCTTTTTTTTATTTTACACCAAACCAGCCACAGGACACTGAAGGCATTTTTGTCACAGTGTGCTTTTTGTTAAACTCTGTGAAGGTGCAGCTGAATTGCAGCCATTTATTTAAACGTTTCTTCTTTTGTTAATGTTAAACTTTAAAAATAGTACCTTAATAATTCCAGCATGGCTTCGACATCTTCAACTTTTCTGCAAACTTTTCAGAACGTTTGCTTCTCAGCCAATTCTTTTTGATCATGGTTTGACCAGTAAAACACATTCTCATATAATAGAAACAATGCTTACATATGCTTTTTTTTTTCTTTTTGCATATTTGTCACACTTAAAGGTTTAAGATCATCACATAAATTTTAATATTACACAAAGATAACCAGAGTAAATGTAAAATGTAGTTTTAAAAGATGATTCGATTAAGTAAGGGTAAAAAGCTGTCAGAACCTACCTGGCTCTATGTGAAAAAGTAATTTCCCCCCAAACCTTATAACCAGTCGTGCCACACACAGGGGCAAAAACATCAATCAAGCGTTTGTGATAATTGCCACCCGCTCTTCTTTGCAAAATTCAGAACATTTGCTTCTCGACAAGTTCATTTTGATCATGGTTTGATCAGCAAAACGCATTTTTATATGAAATAGAAATGATGCACTTTATGTGCTTACATCCCATATACAGTACAGTGCTGTGAAAAAAACTTAATAACCTTTTTTCCCATAGAGCCAGGTAGGTTTTACAGCTTTTTCCCCCTTAATAAATGAAATTATAATAATTTTAAAAAAAATGCATTTTGTATGTATTCAGGTTATCTTTGTTTAATATTAAAATTAGTTTGATGATCTCTATCATTTAATTGTGACAATTATGCACAAAAAGTAAAATAAAATCAGGAAGGGGCAAATACTTTTTCCAGGCATTGTATGGTGAATTGTGGGTGTGTCTGGATCTAACCGTTGCACTTGCATGAAGGCAATGAACAAGTAGCAATTACTGTATAAGCATCATTAATTTTTGTCAAACACAATTTGCACAGATTTCATGCTTAAGAAACTGTAACTTTTTCTACTTATGTACGAATGAATAAAACTCCAAGACTGCAAAAGCCTCAGCTTCAAGCTAGACTACAGACTTTACCAGTAAGTGCTTCAAACTCCTCTTTTAAACCTTTCAAAGACAAAACAAATGTAAAATGATTGTGACTGTGAAGTATTATTAGCTCGTTTCTTTTCCAGACAGAATTTAGGATGACCTTGTGAATACAACGATTGAGGTAGGAGAGACTACACAGTCCAACGTTTACATCAAAACAAGACCCTTCTGTTATTTATTTTCACATTATAGCCCACCGTTTCCACATGTCCTACGTGGGTGGTAAATAATTTTTTTAAATTTTTATTATTTTTATATGTATCCTCAAACTGCTGGTTGTATTATTGCTTTCCAGTCTTTACTGTGCTGGACATCTGAGAAACACCATGAAAAGAATTGCTGCCCACACACCTCACCGTCAAAACTGTTGTTAAATTTGATTCACTTACAGTTGAGACTTGTCTCCAGACCATGTTTTGTTTTCACCAGAGAGAAAGATTTTGTTGACTGGAGTGAATCAGTCCAATCCTGCGGTGGATATGTCTATATTACATTATATTACATTATATTACACTATATTATATTATATTATATTACATTATATTATATTATAATAATAAAAATCTCAGTGGTTAAGGCATTGGACTATTCGAAAGGTCCCAGGTTCAAACCCCATGACCACCAAATTACCACCGTTGGGCCTTTAAACAAGACCCTTAACCTTGCATGTGTAACAAGATAAAATAAATAAATAAATAAAATGCCTAAAGCCTGTGTGGATTTGATACCCTGTCCAGCATGTACCCTGCCTTGTGCCTGAAGTCTCCTGGGATAGGCTCCAACCCACCCCCCTCCCCTCCCCCCCACAACCCTGTATACAGGATAAAGCAGCATCTAAATGAATTGTAAAATTAAATAAACATTTTCTTCTTCGGTAAGCGCTTTATCCTGATTAGGTCCACTTGCCATGGATCTGGAGCGTATCCTGAGGTCACAGTGTAAATACACACAGTGTGAATGGGACACTTTTTATTTATTTATTTTTTTCAGGGTTTATACCTATGGCGAATTTAACAAAGCTAACCCAACATGCATGTTTTTGGGAGGTGAGTGCAAACCAGAGTATAAGTGAGAATCAACAGAAAGTAACCCAAGCTCAGGATGGTATCTGGAAATTGTTGATAATGCTTGATTTACTGCACTGTATTGGTTTACGGTAGCCTTCCTCAGAATATGCAATGCTTTTAGTAACTGCAGTCCTGTTGCTCCGGGTGGCTCGCAGATTTTCACATTTGTGTTCTTTCATTTTGAAACATCAGGATTTACTGCCTTTCCGATGCTACTGCTCCACAACGATGTTTATTTATTGAGTAGGCAGGATACAGTCGTGTCCAATCTCACCACTCCTTCACATTGTCTGCTGTTATTTGTGGATCTGAAATCCTCCATGTCCACTACCCTGGAACTGCCAGATCTTCTGAGGTCCATGTGTGTGGTCAGGAGGAGATTTCACAAAAACAATGCCTAGTATGGGATTGTCCGTCTGAGTCAAAAGAGGAAGAGCTCAATCATCATCTGTTGCCGTCTCTCGATCCGGTGAGTGGGTGCCTACCAGGCACGCTAGATCCTGTATCCTATTAGAAACGGACGGACGGATTGGATTTTGTCTAAAGGACCCAAACATGGAACAAACCACAACTTAAAATAGATTCTTTGATGTACAAAAAAACAGGAGATGCACGATGGGAATGTAGTCCTGAAACAAAACACAGCATGACTATTATTGTCCTTATTTGGACGTAACAGTCCGTGTTTGCACACCCAAACATAATAAAGACAAAGAAATGTCATTTACGTCAGGGAGACATTCTATGTTTTATGTTTCACAGATTTTTTTTTTTTTTCTGAATTCTCATTGTAAATAGTAGTGTCTAAGACGAATCACAAGTTTGAGTTCATGCATCTGTTCTGATATTACAGTATTATTTCTATAGTCACAATTACACAGGTACTTGGATGATGGACGTTCTAACAAAATAAGCGACAAATTGTATCTAACTAGAAACTTTGATTTAGACATTTTTTATGGAAGGAGTCACAAGTTTCAGATTTTGACATAGAGAATGTTTGCCTTCCAGTTTCTCAGTATAGTAACTAGGGGGCAAAATGACCAGACACTGATGACGGAATTACAGATACAGTACAGTACACTGCGTGACCAAAAAAATAAATCGATCAATTAATTCAATAACCTTTAGCTTCGATTACAGAAACATGGTGTCCAGTTCTTGATTCCTCATGCTCCCAGTAACACTCTTTCACAATTTCCATCCTGAAATATACCCATATCATCAGCGAAGAAAAACTTCATACATATACAGTAATAACCGGGTCATTCATTCAGTACATTCCGGGTCATCAGCCGACTTCATTTTATTTTCACATACTGTAACGCTGTCCTTTACTGTATGTGCTTCTTTCTTAATCTGGAATATGGTCAATCTAGAGTCCTCAGACCACATGACCTATTTTTCAGTGATCCAAAGTTCAAGCTTTATGCTCCCTAGTGAATTGAAGGCATTTTTTTGAGCATTTCTGATTTATCTCACTAGCAAGTTGGTTTTCTTATGGCAACACAGTTGTTTATTCCCAATCTTGTGCATTCATATTACATGGTGTGTGGAAGTGTTCTTACTTTCACTATTAAACATGGCTCTGATTTCTACGGATGATTTTGCTTCATTTTTGTTGTTTAATGCAACTTCATCAAGCGTTTAAGTGATCTCCCGGCATGTTTGTTTGTTTATTTACTTATTTTTAAACCAAATTTGTTCCACAATCTTAATCCCACAGCTATCC
This sequence comes from Leiocassis micropogon, assembly GCA_028565275.1. Taxonomy (NCBI): domain Eukaryota; kingdom Metazoa; phylum Chordata; class Actinopteri; order Siluriformes; family Bagridae; genus Leiocassis; species Leiocassis micropogon. The sequence continues at coordinate 27,158,740 of JAOVVA010000052.1, read as the reverse complement.
TTCCAGAATTTTTTTTTTTTTTTTATTGGTGTGTGTGCTTGTGTGTGTGTTTCACAGTTCTTAAACCAATACCAGTAATTAAAAATCTCCTTAGTTGTTTTCTTTGCTTAATGCAGGCCAATAATTTAACCTCTCTAAAATGCTGCCTTTTTATCCAAGTAATGTGTTATAGCTTTAGTGATATTAGAGACTAACATGTTTTAGGGAATTTCCACAAGATTTAATGTAACAGTAAACGGATAAAAAGCCTGATGTGTCTAAATAATAATAATAATAATAATAATAATAA